>CM064496.1:48444959-48834959 GCA_032716605.1 Paralithodes platypus | reverse complement strand
ATACTGTATATGATTATAAGAACTAGCCTCTCTAATATTATTGATTTTCAATTATATTTCGTCATGCTTTCTATCTATTTTCTTAATCCAAGTAGGCCTACTATACTCTTGTCTTGTTTTCCTTTGTCCTCTTTTTAACTTTATTTTGTATAGCTTATAACTGTTTATTCATCCGACTCAAACACCTGCACGCCCACACAAACACATACAGAGAGAGAGAGAGAGAGAGAGAGAGAGAGAGCGAGAGCGAGACTAGCACAAAGAACTAAACCTTAATGCCTCATTTATCTTTATATATTCTTTACCATCTGGCGATAGTGTTGCCCTTGAGCCAATAAATAATACACTCTCATATATAAAAAGAAGAAGAGGAAAATGAATTATTGATAGTAGAAATATATGTTATGAAGAGAGAAATATCCCGAGGAGGTATAGAAGTGTTAGACAGAGTGAGTAATAATTAATAGTATTATGCTATGAAAATAATATAACTCAAATACGCCCTGTGATTGCATAGAGAAAATACAGAGAGGTCCACGAATTTTAAAAAAAGTGACTGCAGATGCATTATATACAAAGGAGTACAAAGGAAATCAAGCAACAACAGATCTAGTGACCCTTCTAGGCTGCTTGTCCTCCAAAACACTGAGGATCAAGTGTCCAAACAGTGGTTTAGAGTGGGTAAGGGAACATTGGAAAGGGAACTTCTGCCCTGTAACTAATGTCCGTGGCAGGATTAGGAAGTTAGTAGGGGACAGATGGGGTAACTGAGGGGGGGATAAAATAAAGTTATATATATAAAGTTAATACAGCAGAGTAATTGAATATGTTAAAATCATATTAACCCCCTCCCCCCAACCAACCCCCAAAATATAATAAATTAAGAAACAAATACAGAACAAATACTCTAATTACAAACTTTATCTTTACTAACGGTATCAGTAGTAACTAATTGCTTTGTGATTAGGTTTGTGGATATGTAGAATAGATTTCCTAGTACTTTAATCAGCTCAGAAATGGTGGAACGTGTCCAGCGTTATTTGAATAGTCATTTGAGTGACATTAGTTGGGTGTGAACGGGATCTGCCTCGGGTGTTTTGATAGGCCCTCTGCAGATTTCCGTGCTCTTATGTTCTTTATTGTATTAATTATTGAATTAATATATACTTTTTAAATCCTGACATATGGTGCTATCGGTGGAGCTTTGCCAATGTCTTCAATACTACTCTATTCATTCATGTTTACTTAAGTTTAACTTTAATATATAAGGTACCTATAACTTATGTATTTTCTAATCATATTGTGCCTAGTCTATTACTAATTACTCCTTCCATTCGTCTATACATTAGGCTACCATAGCACAGTTGGAATGTATGTACGTACTTTCCACTGCTCTCACTCTTGGTCTGAGTCTCTCAACCAACGTCCATGCTTCGCTTTGTACATGCTCAAATTAATATGCTGGATTCGAAACTGCATAATAAATCGTAGGCTTGTGCATAATTCTTTAACTGTCTTGATAGCGTAATGCATAAATGGGCGGAATTTCGGTGTGAGTATCCTAGGTTCGAGTCCTTGGAGTGCCACATGTATTTGTTGATTTAATTAATTGAGTTTAGAATTAAAGTTTGTTGGTGAAAAAATATGAATGATAAAAAATGAAGAATGAGATCGGATGTCAGTTGGTCTTTAACCCTTTGGAGATTGTGACGCATTTTTATAGTTTATTGATATCATTAGACAATATTATACAGTTTAAGAAGGAGCTGTGGGAATTGTAAGGGTAAAGACTACCGGGTATCTCAATTAACCCTCTGAATTCAATAGAAAATCCCACCCACACATATAAAAAATAGTTTTTTCACCATGTTCTTCCCTCTTTTTGCTTAGCTTTTTTTAACCTCTTCGCTTCTCATGTTTTTTGTTTCTCACCTAACCCAGGTGTGAATTGCATTGAGCTTCATATTATATACCTTGCTTCTCATCTTAATATATATATTTATCTTATCTGGTTCAATATCATATCATCCGTCAACCTATCTTTGTCTCCTACAATATATATATATATCTAGTTTAATTTTCCACTCCATTTTGCCATTGACATTTGTTTACCCTTATTATTTACCTTACAATTATCATTATTCCTTCCTTACCGTGCACATAACTAGTCCTTCTCACCTATTTTTATATAATATTCTTATATCCAGCTCTTTCGATCCTTTATTCTGCTGATTCAACTAATTTTATATTTATTCTTACAGTCTCACTAATTTTCACTCAATCTGCTTTCTTCCACCATTTTCTCTCTCCCTAGCGCCCCCCGTCCCAGCTCCCATCTCTCTCTCTCTTTCACCCCCCCCCCCTCTCTCTCTCTCTCTCTCTCTCTCTCTCTCTCTCTCTCTCTCTCTTTCCCCCCATCCCATAATTCACTTTCGACGGTGGACGCGACCCAAGTTATAGCAAAGGTGTCTGGTTGCCCCCTCGCCTCTCCTCATACCTCCACTTTTACCTATTTCCTCTCCTCGTGCCTATCTATTTTACCTTGTTTCCGCCTCCTTCCTTCCTTCCTTCCTTTATTTATTTCCCGTGTATTCTGTTTTATATTATCTTCGTTCGCTCCTTCCTTCCTTTATTAATTTTCCGTGTACTCTGTTATATTATCTTCGTTCGCTCCTTCCTTCCTTTGTTTGTTTCTCTGCCGTACACTCCTTTTTTATCTCCTTCGTTCGTTCATTCGCTCCTTCCTTCCTTTATTTATTTTCCGTGTACTCCTTTTTTTATATTTTCTTCATTCGTTCCTTCCTTGTTTCCTCCTTCCTATATCAATCGCTTGTATATATTCCTTCATTCCTTTCCATTTTACTCTGTTTCCGCCTCCTTCCTTCCTTTTTGTTTTCTTTTCTGTATACTCCTTTTTTCTTTTTCGTTCGCTCTTTCCTTCCTTGAACATTCCCTCCTTCCCTTTTTCCTATCTCACCCGATTGTATTTATTCCTTCATTCCTTTCCATTTTGCTCCGTTATTCCGCTTTTCACCCTTTCTTCCTTTCATTCTCGTCCATTTTACCCGATTCGCTCGGTTCTTCCATTTTCGTTTGCTCCTTTTAATCTCGTATGATCTTTTTTTCTTCCTCTTCCTTCTTTTTTGTTTTGTAGCTTGCTCTTTCCTTCCTATGTTATTTGCTTTTTCCTTTTCCTTTTCTTCATCGTCCCCTCTCCCTTCCTTCATCGCTCGATATATCCTTTCCTTTCTTCCTTCTCATCTTCTCTTTCCCTCGTGTATACCATTCTATAAGTATCTTTCTCATTTATATCTTTCAATTTTCTTCCTCTTATTCATATCCATTTTTCCCGTTTACCTTTTGCATTTAATTTATCACTAATTTTGGTTCCTTTTTAGATTCCTCGGGGCTTCCCCGGGACGTTATAGACTGCAGCACCGTTGATTCATTTAAACTTCGCCTAGACAAATATCTTGCATCAAACCTGCGACTGACTATATATATACTGTATATCTATCTATCTATATATTGTAGTAGCTAAGATAACATAATTTATCTGCAAGAAGTATATATTCTTCATGCCTATATTTGAATAGGGTGATATTGACAGTCAAGTAGTTGGTGTTAGTTGGCCTTTAAACTAGCCTTACCTAACCTATCCTAATCTAGTCTAACTTTGCCTAACATATCAAACAATGGGTGAATATGGAGTGGATTACTTTGTGGGAATATATAAAGTTGCTGTCACTATCTCTTCTATATTTTACTTCATCTCCGGCTTTTTATTTTCCTTATGGAATGGATACTGTATATCATTCATTCCCCAAAATTCACATTTGCTGAAAAATAAAGTAGCTGAGGGAGCGTATAATAAATAAGCTCTGAACTGCGCATACTGTATATCAAAATTGACAAACGAAAACAATGAGTAGGAAAGCTGCTACCGATAAACAAAAACCCCACAGAAGCCAAGACAGTCGAACTGATAACCAGACGACCAGGGAGGGAAACAGGCGTATAGCACGACGGGAAAAACAGAGAAAAAAAAAACAGAAAAATAGACGTAGAAAAAATGCCTAAGGTGTCAAGAAGGGTCGCATTACCTATTACCCTTCTTCCTTCTTCTCTCCAATTCTCTGGGTGACTTTTTAACCCTCCTTCCTGGGTTCTCGAATATCTCTTCCTCCCGCTGTCGCCTAATGGGGTCGCGAAATTGAGAGCGGCGCGCGAATGGTCTTACCGCAGGCGACGATGGAAAATAAGCGGAAAAGATCGGTACTTTGTGTGTGTGTGTGTGTGGAGGGGCAGAGGGCTGTAGGTTATGTGGATTTTTTTTTTTTAATTTATTGTGATATAATATATATATATACCGGTATATATATATATATATATATATATATATATATATATATATATATATATATATATATATATATATATATATATACAGTATATACTGGTAACTACTACTTCATAAATTAACAAAATCTCTAATTGTTATTTTAAGCTCATTAAAGGAGGAATGGAAGATCGAAAGGTTAAGACATTTTGGCCACAAAATTAATCAATTCTGTGTGAATACCAAATAGAAGTTGTGACCGAAATTTACTATACATTTGTTTGTAATTTGGTGGCATAGAGACATACAAACAATCACACAAACGCCAATAAT
Source organism: Paralithodes platypus (assembly GCA_032716605.1). Lineage (NCBI taxonomy): Eukaryota > Metazoa > Arthropoda > Malacostraca > Decapoda > Lithodidae > Paralithodes > Paralithodes platypus. Next base: position 48,830,287 of record CM064496.1, on the reverse strand, counting down.
TGCAACTGCTGTTAGTGAATGTATCAACTCAACATCCTTCTATTCCACCATATGTACGAACACCTTATTTTGTCCAACCTATTGACAGCTTCTTCTTAAGTTCCACAATCTTTAACTTCGCAAATTATTATCATATTATAAAGCAATATTATCGATAATTTGGTCATTAACATGTTGAAACAAGATGAGTTTTCTTTTCTATAACAATCATATAAACTATATTTAATATTCGTTTATAAACATATAGTTCTAGAATCCCTGTGGTAAATATGGTGCTGATAAATCGAAATATATGTTAAATAATTCTTGGATATATATTAGATGCATAATAATCACTGTAGTGTATCCTAAATTAATATTCCTATAAGCAGGAATATAAGAAGTTGAATTGGAAAACATTTATTTACATAATATATTGAATCACAAGCTTTTAGGTGATGTGTGTGGTACAACGTAAATGCCTGCCTTGTGATTCTTTCTGTTCTGTTTATATTGCAACTGATATGATGGATACATTTATTTATATACTAAGACAAACACACAGCAAGTAACAGTGGATTGCCTGATTACATGGCTGCGAAACGTCTAACGGGTTGGATTCTGCGTACTTTTAAAACACGCGGGGAATTGCCTATGATAACGCTCTTCAAATCTTTAGTGCTACCGCGGCTTGAATACTGTAGCGTATTAACATCCCCATACAAAGCAGGTGAAATAAATGACGTAGAGAGTGTACAAAGAAATTTCACTTCGCATATAAGTTCGATAAAACATCTACACTATTGGGAGCGTTTAAGAGCACTGAATCTGTACTCACTGGAACGTAGAAGAGAACGTTACCTAATAATATACACGTGGAAAATCGCAGAGGGTTTAATACCAAACCTACATACTCCGATAGTCATGAAATTCAGTGATAGGAGAGGCTGGGAATGCGAAATCCCCCGGATGAATAACAGGGGTGCTATGGGCTCTCTGAGAGAGGGCTGGTTATCACACAGAGGCCCACGTCTCTTCAACAAACTCCCACGGCGAGTAAGAGACATGAGGGACATCTCGTTAGACAACTTCAAGAGAGCCCTAGATGTCGAACTGCAAAAACTGCCAGACGAGCCCATCCTCGCAAGGGAGCGAGCTGTCGCTTCAAACAGTCTACTGCACCAGATCACCACCCATAACGAGGGGCGTTGCGCTCCTTGGTGCCGCTAGAAGAGCGGCGAACACATCAAAAGGTAAGGTATTACCCCTTATGTAACATAAGGAGTGCTCGTAAAAATATCATCGATTATATTGATGCTGTAAATATTAAACAATGTGAATCAAAACTTACACTTCACCCACGGCACCATTCTCAAAAGCAAGAATATATACACCGTAGGTAGTCTGAATGAGTTATAATTTACAAAATACAGTATCTCGAGTTTCTAAATATTGGATGATACATAATATACAGTACGTACCGTTATAGAAATGTGAAGTATGTTTTGTCCATTGTTCTTTTCTGTTAATAATGCAGGTGAATTAGCGGACTTGATCATATATATTTATGGATGCCATATGACAAAAAACAAGTACTAATATATTATCTCCCTGCATTATACTGCATATTATTAAGAAGGGTAAGAATAGTGTCTGTAGATAATACCGTATACGTCTCTTCAGTTGCTATATTACCGAGTTGTATCAACACGAGAATATAAATATGAGAAAAACACGGGAACATTTTACCTTCGTGTCTCAATGATTAAGAAGCTGGAGGTGGAAGTGTGTGTGTGTGTGGTTTTTTTTCGACCACACTCGAGTTACTTCGCCCATACTTTGAGATTAGTTATAATGATAAGGGGTTATTTACCCCTGCACAGCTTCTTGCTCTGTACAGGGGCACAGTGCGTCCTTGTATTGAGTATTGTTCACATGTGTGGGGAGGATCCTCTCACACAGCACTTCTGGACAAGGTAGAAAGGAAGCCTTTCGTATCATTACCTTCCGTCCACTCACCCACTCTCTGCAATCTCTCTCTTCGCCGTAATGTTGCATCTCTCTCACTATTCTATCGCTACTACAATAGTCAGTGTTCCTCAGAGCTCTCTCAGTGTATACCACCTCCTCTACGTAGGGTACGTAGTACCCGTCTTGCAACACAATCCCACTCCTACTCTGTACAACTCTCCAACTCAAGAGTGAAACGATATGGTTTCAGTGATGGAGGTAGACATAGTGATAAGAACAATGGCGGAGAAAGTGACAAAGACCAATGGTGGAGAAAGTGGCAGTGGTGGTGGAGGATGTCGTAATAGTGATAATAGTGATGTTGATGGTGAAGTGGTTTGGGGGTTGTGCTTGTGTAGGCATCACAGGAGATAGTGACGTTAACAGTGGAGAAAGTAGTAGTGATGGTGATGGTGAGAGTGGTGGAGATAGTGACACCTCCACCACCCCTCACCTCCATCTTCTTGCTGGCCGGAGACTTGCTAATTTCCACCGAGACAAAGTTCTGACGCCTCCCCGTAAATCTGTCAGGAGGGAGGGGAGCGAGAGAGCGAGAGAGAGAGAGAGAGAGAGAGAGAGAGAGAGAGAGAGAGAGAGAGAGAGAGAGAGAGAGAGAGAGAGAGAGAGAGAGAGAGAGAGAGAGAGAGAGAGAGGGAGAGAGGGGGGGGGGGAGGGGGGGGGGCAAGGATGGATAGACAAAGTATGTGAGGGATACCTTACCTTTTGATACCTTTTGATGTGTTCGCCACTCTTCTAGCGGCACCAAGGAGCGCGACGCCCCTCGTTTTGGGTGGTGATTTGGTGCAGTAGACTATTTGAAGTGACAGCTCGCTCCCTTGCGAGGATGGGCTCGTCTGGCACCTTTTGCAGTTCGACATCCAGGGCTCTCTTGAAGCTGTCTAACGAGACGTCCCTCATGTCTCTTACTCGCCGTGGGAGTTTGTTGAAGAGACGTGGGCCTCTGCGTGATAACCAGCCCTCTCGCAGAGAGCCCATAGCACCCCTGTTATTCATCCGGGAGATTTCGCATTCCCAGCCTCTCCTATCACTGAATTTCATGACTATCGGAGTATGGAGGTTTGGTACTAAACCCTCTGCGATTTTCCACGTGTATATTATTAGGTAACGTTCTCTTCTACGTTCCAGTGAGTACAGATTCAGTGCTCTTAAACGCTCCCAATAGTGTAGCTGTTTTATCGAACTTATATGCGAAGTGAAATTTCTTTGTACACTCTCTATGTCATTTATTTCACCTGCTTTGTATGGGGATGTTAATACGCTACAATATTCAAGCCGCGGTAGCACTAGAGATTTGAAGAGCGTTATCATAGGTACTTCACCGCGTGTTTTAAAAGTACGCAGAATCCAACCCGTTAGACGTTTCGGTGGATATGGTGGTGTTATGTGCTGTGATGTGCTTTAAGTGTGCTACAAGGAATTATAACAAGGAGCTAGTATCTCCAGGGGCAAGAAAATATTTCAGCTAAACAAAATTGCATAGCACTACACACACACATACGTACACACACACACACACACACACACACACACACCGAGTTACACAGACACACATACTACACAGCTTTTGCAGTCCCTACTAGGCAGTCCAGAACAAAAACGAATTTAGTATTTAGACAACAAAACGTAGAAGGCTCTCACCGCACCCAGCACTCACAGCAATATAGCCTATAAATAGATAGATTGATACATAATTTGTTTACTATAATACATTAAATGTATTTTGTATTTTAAATGTATAAAAAAAAAATCACACAATAATTGATTGTGATACTATCATTAAGCTACAATTGGGCACACAATAATCAATAGCTTGGTCATGTACAACACGGGCCACTTTACTAATCATAATATCAATACAGACAGTACAATAACAAAAATTGAGATATTCCAAGATAAACGAGAAGAGAGAGAGAGAGAGAGAGAGAGAGAGAGAGAGAGAGAGAGAGAGAGAGAGAGAGAGAGAGAGAGGGGGGGGGGGGGGGGCAGAGGCAGACAGGCTCGCTTTTAAAGAGATTTATTAGAGTGACAGCCGACTGCCACCCGTATATAAATCACTGCACGTCGCTTATACACCTTCTCCAGGGCGGACTCACAAAAAAAGGTTCTGTTCTGGCGCGTCCACGGATGAAAAACCCTCAAAGGACCGGAGTGCACAAAAAAGGGAGAGAAAGAAAGTACAGTGTGTGAGATAAAAGTGAATCTCTTGGTGGCTTGCAAGAAATACGTGAACAAAACCTAAAAAACTTGGATATGGGAGGTAATTTTTTTCTATCTCCTCTCTCTCTCTCTCTCTCTCTGGCTCTCTCTCTCTCTCTCTGGCTCTAACTGACTCTCTCACTCTAAATCTCTCTCTGACCTAAGACCTAGATCACATGTTGGTCAGGAACATCTTCATTCACTTGGCATGCTCAATGTTTCAGACAGGGCCAAACAAATCAGACTCATTAATGCCTTCAAGATATTTTATAATATGGCTCCCGAGCTCCCGAGTATCTAAAAAGTAATTTTGTTAAAGCGTTCCGTTTATTTACCCCTCTGGCGTCAACAAATTTGTTCCTTTTCGATGTCCTGTGACGTGGTTTCTGGAGCTTGAAGCTGTATCTTATGGTGGCGATTTGGTGTCTCCTTGGTGCAAGTTGGAAGAACTGGTTTGGGTTGATGTTTTCATAGCCTCTTAATATCTTGAACACTTCAATCATGTCCCCCCTGGTTCTCCTGTCTTCAAGTGTTGTAAGACCTAGTCTAGTTAACCGGTCTTCGTAGGAAAGTTCTCGGAGTTCCGGAATTAGCTTTACAAGTAGCTCGTCGTTGGACCTTCTCCAGCTTGTATACTGTATATCTCCAGGGTAAACTAACATTTGTCTTCACTGCCATCAAAGACTAGAACAACTTGTAAAGTCAGTGAAAATAGGTTAGCATAAACTGAACAAGATGAGGAAATACACTTATTCTACCAGGCTAAGTGACCTACCTTTATTAGCCTCGTGGTAACGTGTCTGCCTCGTAACCCAAGGGTCCCGGGTTCGATTACGGCACTGGGTGAAGACTTTCGGGAGGTTATTTCAGCATCAAACGAAGTTTAGGTGTGTTGGTAAAATTGTCAAGATGGTTGAAAGTAAGATCGGAGCTCCATAACCCTCCTTTTGGGCATGGTGTAAAAAACAAATCCTACAGAGTATGGATTAATTCCTACTTCTAAAGACTGTCCAAAGTGCTTAAAACCGTGTTCTTTACATTCAGACACGGCCATATTCCAGTGCAACCTCAACGAAATCATCCGCTTGTACCCGCCATCACAGTGAAAGTAAGTACCGTAATACATTACTAATTGGTTACTAGGTTAGGTTAAGTTGGTGTTGTTGTTGTTGTTCTATTTCCCCAGACTGTCTGGCCGAGCAATCCCGAGTCTGGTAGGCCGAAGCCATCCATATGCTCGGGCCCCAGAAGGGGCCAGGGTAAGATGAGATCAGTCTCTGAGAGGGCAGCGGGGGAGGGGCATCATCAGCCCATGGGCTTGCACATTACAGCTACATATACAGTCCAGTTGTTCTTTGGTTAATTTTCAGAATGAATTCACTTTTGTTGCATATACAGTACATCTCTTTTTATAAGGGACTCTGTTTTTGTATTGAGGAAAGTGCTAAAACATGGCCAATAATTAGCCTAAGTATCACAAATAATTACCCAAATCAACTCTCTTAAAAAACCGCCTTTTCCCAACTCGAGTGACTGTTCGTGCTATTTGGGTAAGTGCTCCAATATTGTTATAGGCTGTGTTTTTTGCATTTGTATCAATAAAAAAGGCCCTTATAAAATGAGTGGAGTATGGGCTAAAATGTAATTCAGTTCTGAAAATTACTCAATAAAGTGGACTGTGTAGATAGAAAAATTCACCGTAGTATAACTTATAACTTTTACCTTTGTTGTGGATTCATAATAATTTAGTTAACCATTCACCGCAATTTTTTTGTAACGCAAAATATATAGAAAACGATTATTGATATTGGGTTACTATATCATATTAGATAAATGGGCTGGTTCCTTCTCAGCTCTGACTGTTCGAAGTAATAAAAAGAACTTGCGTAGTCTGAGCTCTGAATGTGTAGTGAGTAATAAAAGGACTTGTGTATTCTTAGCTCGACTGTGCCTTGAGTAATGAAAATAAATTCTTCGGCCTTCGCTCACTCTGCGTCCTGAGTAATAAGAAGGACCTATGTATTCTTAACCTTATAACACTGATTGTGTCCGGAATATTGAAAAGGACCTATGCAATCTTAGCACTATAGCTCCAATTGTATCCTGAATAATGAGAAGGACCTATGCAGTCATAGTATAATAACTCTGACTGTGTCCTGAGTAGACTAATGAGAAGAAAATATGCAGTATTAGCTCTGACTTTGTCTGTAGAAATGACAGGGACCTATGCAGTCGTAGCAATATACCTCTGACTGTGTCGTGATTGATATGAAGAGGACCTATTCAGCCTTAGTTCTGAGTCTGGAAAAATGAAAAGGACCATTGCAGTCTTAGCATTATAGCTCTGATTGTGCTTTGAGTAATAATAATAACCTAAGCAGTCTTAATTCGCATTAGAGCTCTGACTGAGTCTTGAGTAACTAAAAGGGTCTAAGCAGTCTTAGCATTATAGCTCTGTGTCTGTAGTAATGAAAAAGACCAGTTCAGTCTTACCTCTGAATGTGTCCAGAGTATTGAAAAAGACCTAGGTAGTCTTAGCATTATAGCTCCTGTCATCCTGGATACCCAGGAACCCCCATCAGATACCATGGCAGCATACGAACGTGAAACCCAGAAGTTAATCCTACGACTCCACAAAGCCAGAACACAACTCATCGCCTAGATACTGCACTAACATTTTCGCAAAGAGCACCGATCAAGCGGCGGGAAGACACGAAATCATCATATAGCTCTGAATGTGTTCTGAGTATTGAAAAGGATGCATACAGTCTAGCATTATAGCTCTGTCTGTGTCCTGATTAAAGAAAAGGACATATCCAGTATCAGCTCTGACTGTACCTCGAGTTATGAATAGGACCTATGCAGTCTTAGCATTATACTTCTCACTATGTCCTGAGTAATGAAAAGGATTATTCTGCCTTAGTTATGTGTCTGGATTAATGAAAAAAACTTATGCAGTCTTACTATTATAGCTTTGACTGTGTCCTGAGAAAAGGACATATGCAGTATTACCTCCTACTGTGTCTGCAATAATGAAAAGTACCTATGCAGTCTTAGTTTTTACTGTTTGGAACAATGAAAAGGACTTTTAAATTCTTAGCATTGTAGCACTGACTGTGTCCTGAATAATTAAAACAAACTAGGCAATTTTGGCATTACTGTATAGATCTGACTGTGTCCTAAGTAATGAAAAAGAAATGTTCAGACTTGTCTCTGACTGTATTAGAGTAATGAAAAGGACCTACACAGCCTTATCTCTGACTGTGTCCGGAGTATTAAAAAGGACTTGTTCAGTCTTAGTGAAATGCTGGGTGAGAAGGGAATTTATCCCTCCCAAACATATCTGGGCCTGGCGCGGTTTCGAATCCGTGTCATTAGGCATACCAAACTTGCGCGCTAACCACTGTACTACCACTTACGTACAATAGGATAGTAACCTTAGTTCTTGAAAGAACCAAGTTGTTGTTGTTGTTGTTGTTACCCAAGCTGCCTGGCCGAACAGCCCCAAGGCCCCGAGCAAGGCCAAGGCCATAGCCGAGCGCCCCCACAGAACACCTCCCTGCGGACCACAATAAAGCCTGGGTGACCGAAGCCACTCCATGGCGGGGAGCTGAGGAGGGTGCGGAAACGCCCGGGAAACAGTGATAGTCTTGTGGTGTTACACGTGGTGGGTTATTAGACGTAAGAACCAAAAGAAATTTTTGTATAAATTTTGGATATTTTGCCTAAGCATCGTTATTTCACTGTCCGATCATACAAGGACTTCTAACTCTTATCTGGCTGGAAGCAGTTTATAAGATGACATTCAGACAGTTATTTTGGATCAGCAAAGACGTTCACATCGTGTTAAATTAAGTTACATATACAATATAATGTGATAGACTTGCTTGATGCTGACAATATTGTGGCTTGAATAATAAATATTTGCATAAATCACTCTCTCTCACACACACACACACACACACACACACACACACCTCCCCGTGGCGTAACGGATAGCGCGTCTGGCTCACAACCGGAAGGTCCCGAGTTCGAGACCCGGGCGGGGAAGAGACATTTGGGCAAGTCTCTTAATGGTGTAGCCTCTGTTCACCTAGCAGTATAAATAGGAACCTGGAATAAGTGGACGAAGTTGTGACGTCCCATCTGCGGTTGGTGATCGGTTACAAGGTGAGATGGGTATCGTACTGGTCAACCTAAGCTACTGGTCAACCTAAGCCTTCGGGTGAGACTAGTACCGTAGTGAGAATGGTACCGTACAGATTAACCCTAATCCTTCGTTTCCACATGTCGCCAATTGGCTACAATACAGACTACACACACATCCACAGCCATTCCAACGATACATAAACACTTAACATGCATTTCACGCAACACATTCCCAGTTAAGGAGGCGCGATAATAATGAGCTAAGCTCGCATTGCGTGGATTCCCATTGACGAACAAGTGAGTGAATTACACACACACACCTCCCCGTGGCATAACAGATAGCGCGTCTGGCTCACAACCAGAAGGTCCCGAGTTCGAGACCCGGGCGGGGAAGAGACATTTGGGCAAGTCTCTAGCGGTGTAGCCTCTGTTCACCTAGCAGTATAAATAGGAACCTGGAATAAGTGGACGAAGTTGTGACGTCCCATCTGCGGTTGGTGATCGGTTACAAGGTGAGATGGGTATCGTACTGGTCAACCTAAGCTACTGGTCAACCTAAGCCTTCGCTTGAGACTGGTACCGTAGTGAGAATGGTACCGTACAGATTAACCCTAAGCCTTCGTTTCCAGATGTCGCCAATTGGCTAAAATACAGACTACACACACATCCACAGCCATTCCAACGATACATAAACACTTAACATGCATTTCACGCAATACATTCCCAGTTAAGGAGGCGCGATAATAATGAGCTTAGCTCGCATTGCGTGGATTCCCCTTGACGAACATATAAACACATAAACACATAAAAAGGAAACAAGGTAAGTAGAATTAGATTGTATAATTTTACAAAATCTAGAGCTTCATAATCAATGTTAATACTCAGCATGTTGTATTATAAGGCATATATGTCAATAGAATTAGATGAGAACATTGTGATGAGGATAGGCCTTAAATAACAGTGTAAAATGTTGTTCTTTTACTGTTTGTAAAAATTGAAAATTTGTCAAATTTAATAAAGGGCAATCTTCATCACGATCTATTCATCTCACCGGCAAATCAGTTGACATTTTTTGTGTTCAACCCGTCCAGTCCAGCAATAAACTCCTAACCCGATTATAATTATTTGTCTGTGAAGTAGGCAGAGATTAATAGACAAGTGTTTATCTAAAACAATCATAATTATTTCTCATGCCCCTCCCTCTCCCAGTCAAATCCCTCACCTAAAACCCGTCCACCTCTCCTCCCCAACCCACCTAACCTTCCCATATCATCCACTCCCCCCCCTAAAACCCGTCCACCTCTCCTCCCTAACCCACCTAACCTTCCCATACCATCCACATCCTCAACTCAACACACCACACCCCATCCTAATCCATTCCAACCCCCATCTCCTGCTCCCCAATCCCCACCCCCACCTCACCCATCCCAACCCCCAGCCCCTCCCTCACCCCCACCCCCACTCCCCCCATCACCCCCACCCCCACCCCCCCCCCATCCTCGTGCAGCAGCACCCAACATACATCGTGCACATAACATTAACATTCTTCAACTGAACATAGATGGCATCAACACAAAGAAACACAAACTCTCACACTTCATCAAACAACACAACATACACATTGCCATCTTACAAGAAACAAAACTCCGCACAACACAAAAAACACCCACATTTCATAATTTCACCACCATCAGACAAGACCGGGCTGTCGGCGGGGGCGGTGGACTCACCACCCTGGTACACATTGAAATATCATACATAGTAACCAGTGTACAAACCAAATCACTCCTCCCCCCAAATGATAACACAACAGAAATACAGTCAATTAAAATACGCACTGGCAACAACTCCAACATAACCATCATAAACACATACATCCCTCCCCAAACATCCCCTACAGTACCAAATGAATACAGACCACACTTACAACACATCACAAACACCCCACACACCCCACACATCATCCTGGGTGGTGACTTCAACGCCAAGACGTCGGCCTGGTTTGTCGACAACCCCGACACAGACAGAGGGCTGGTACTACAAAACCAAACCGATAACCTCATCATCCTTAACGACATCCATCAACATACCCATATTCCTCACCAAGCCCTCTATAACCCATCATCTCCAGACATCACCTTTTGCTCCCCAGAACTCGCCCCCACAACATCCTGGAGGGTGGTCAGAACCTTAGGCTCTGACCACCTCCCGATCATTATCACCACCAAAACCAGACTCACCCCAGCTAGCCACAAACACACATACACCAATTATAAAAGAGCTAACTGGGAAGCATTCACAAATGAGACAGAACAACACTTCACAACTCTAAACAGTACACCCATCACTAACATCAACAATGCTGTACACATACTCAATAAAACTATCCAAAACGCTGACAAGAAACACATTCCAAGAGGTAACAGAAAAAGACACAACCCCAACTTCACACCAGAAATTCAAAACCTCATCAGACAACGCGACATACTGAAACACTCCCCAGCATCCCACACACAAGACATCACACAACAAATTCAAGCACTCAACACCCAAACTAACAACAAAATACAAGAGCAACAAAAACTAAATTGGAATAACTTCCTACAAACACTCAATCACAAAACAAACCACAAAAAACTATACAAAACACTAAACAGCATCACACTTTCCAACAGCAACACAACACAATCACATGCTGCAATCACAACAACAGACTCTACTCCTTCATGTAAACAACAAGCAAACACTCTCATCAATCACTTTTCACATGTCAGCCACCTAAAACCTCACAAAGACGACCGACGTGTCATCCGACGTAAGAGACAATTCCCCACAGACCCTGACTATACACCCTTCACCAATCACCAGACAAAGCATATCATCAACAATCTCAAGCACTCACCCGCCTGTGGCCTAGACAACATAAGCAACATACACCTCAGACACCTGGGACCACAAGGCATACAAGCACTCACTAACATATCAAACTACAGCTATTCACACAACACAATACCAGACATTTGGAAGCATGGTATCATCATCACATTCCCCAAACCCAACAAAGACCCCACGCTACCCTCCTCGCACCGCCCCATCACACTCCTTTGCTCCCTCTCCAAAGTCATGGAACGCCTAGTATTACAACTAATTACACCTGACCTACCCCTAGCTCCAACACAACATGGCTTTAGGCCACTGCACTCCACAAACACTTTTCTCACAGACCTTACACAAAGAGCTTTCGACGGCATCAATTCAGCTAGACCACCACACAGATCACTATTAGCCACACTCGACATTAGTAAAGCCTTCGATGCCATCCCCCGCCACAACCTAACAAACAAAATCTACAACACAAACATGCACAACAACACAAAACGGTGGCTGGCCAACTTCCTAGCAGGCAGATGTGCACACGTATCTTTTGCCGGTCAGTCATCTAAAATCAGAAACTTTCCAAACGGAGTCCCACAAGGATCCGTCCTATCGCCCGCACTCTTCAATCTGTACATGCACGATATAACTACACCCAATACGCCCCAAATAAACTTAGCCTCCTATGCAGATGACATAACACTCACATGCACACACCATGACCCAAAAAGAGCAACAGATCTCCTTCAACCCTATCTCAACACACTACATGGCTGGTGCACTACAAACAGACTTAATCTAGCCCCAGCCAAATCTACCGCAACCCTGCTCACAAGTTGGACAGGAGAACACGAATACATCCCTCAACTCACCATAAACAACACACCCCTAACACATACACACACACCCAAAATCCTAGGAGTAACATATGATACTCATATGACATTCAAACAGCACACCACAAACATTAAAAAGAAACTGACACCCAGACTTAACGCCCTCAGGTCACTTGCTCACACAAAATTTGGACACAACAAAGAAACTACCACCACAGTATATAAACAATACATAAGATCAGTGATGGAATACGCAAGCCCAGCCTGGGCTTCTAACCTAGCTGAAACACATCATAAGACCTTACAGACTATTCAAAACAAAGCCCTGAAGATCATTACAGGCTGCACAGCTACTGCACCCACAGATCACCTACATCAAGAAACCAAAATCCTCAAAGTCAAAGACCATCTGGACATGAGAGACACTCAATTCTTGGCAGCAGCCTCCACGAACCAAGACCACCCACTAAACTACATGGCAACACACCCACAGACACCAAGAAATATCAAAACCCCCAGCACACGGTATCACACACAATTATTGTCCTCTCTCCCTCCCTGCCCACCCCGAACCAACTTCCAGAAGCACATCCATACTCATATCTCTCACCGATCCATCCACTCACTCACAGACAACACGCAGCTGCATGCACGACCTCCCGAAATCCATCCTTCCGAATCCTCCCTTCCTCGCGAGGACAGAGTCCACCTGGCCAGGCTGAGATGCGGACACCATCCAGCTCTCCTGAGCTATCAGAAGAGACTGGATGACTCCGTTGTCAACGCCTGCCCGGGATGTAACACAGCACCCCATACCGTTAAACACATCATAGAAGACAGCATTTCACACAACCACTTACGCCAACAACACAATCTACACTCAATGAGAGCTCTGTGTGAAAGCCCGATCGTGGCCGTGGCCTTTCTCGGGGACTCGGGGCTGTTCGGCCAGGCAGCTTAGGGAACAACAACAACAACAACAACAACAACAACAACAATCATAATTATCTAACCAAGATATCTTAACCAATTTTCTAACCAGACTAAAATGTAATGGCGGTAGTCAATGGTCAACGTAATTGAGAGATTTGTTTTGCATTTTCACTCTATTTATATACTTAATTTATATTTGAACTCTTGTCGTATAAGAAATATCAAAGGCACTAAATAATGTGTGTTTTATCAAAGGAAAGTTTGATTACTCTCCCTTTTGACCATCCCACAATTTGGAGGGAGACTCTTTAAAATGACATTACACAATATTTGGCCATATATTTGGCTTGCACACAGTGCAGTAGATAAGTGGATATCAATATTGCTAGAATAGAATTTGCTACAATATTGATTCTGCAAAGCAACCTAATATGTATCTGGCAGTCAACATCAAACAGTTGGTGAAAGAAAATGTTAGTGTAGTATTGAAGAGTCTCGATTTCATAGATATCAAATAGAAAGCTACATAAATTACAATCCTTCAACACTAGGAAGTAGGAATTATTATATTAGAAATTATATTTTGTTTCCACAAGATCAAAATTATGACCTGCATTGTTATAATAAGTATAAATATTCTTCTGCAAACATATTGTGCATATAGACAACACTCTCTGTGCAATATATACTTGGCTTCATCATAGGATTGGTTTTCATTGGTTCTACATTCTGATGATAAGACCACATAGTAAGAGAAAGCAATAATGAGTGACAAAGTAATCCTCATAGTCGTCGCCATTGGCAATTTTCAATTATTTATGAATATTTCAAACATATATATTTTTTTGCCAAATGTAGTGCTAAATAGACCACATTCACAACCAATATGTACAGCTATTCATGTCAAAGAATAATATCTAAATAGCATTATTACCCAAGTAGTAAGATGTATGAAAGGTCGGTGATGCCTTCGGACCCTAATGTTTACAGGAAAATAATTTTGCATAGAATGACTGTAACATCATTAAAACCCTGGATAAATAAGACATACAGGAAAATCAAGACCTTATTACCCGTGTGTGTCGTGGATTCTTAGGACGCGCCATGATCGTTTGGTTGCTGTGGACTATGGCCTTTACAGTCGCCAGCTTCCCCCTCCTTCAGAATATGACCACACTTCTTTTTACTTTATTCTGGCTATCACTTGACGATTTTAGGCACTTGACTAAGAATCTGTCGTAACCAAGGGGTATGCAGAGACAGATTTTACCCCTCAAACAACTTTCCCAAGCTGAATACTATCGTCTAATGTTAGCCAGAGTAAAGTCAAAAGAAGTGTGCTAAAATTCTGAAGGAGAGGGAAACTGGCGACTGTCAGGGCCATCAAATACTAAAAGAGTTAACCGTGTTCGATGAGCGTAAACTTGCCGGACTTGAGATCGAGCACAATGAAGGGCTGATTCCTGCGTGCCCCGAGGATGAGCATGGTGGTACCGAGGCGAGCGGTGAGGGGAGTCCAGTCCTCGGAGGGCGCGGTGATCTTGGAGTCAGAGAAGAAGCTCAGCTGGTCCTTGTCTGTTGTGTAGCACCGCACCATCACCTGCCCACCCAGCCTGTACAAACAACCAATTAGTTCTTCCAGTATATCAGGCCGCATTCTTTCTTTTATTCAGGCTAACACTAGACACTTTTATTTAGCAAGCCTTAACCTTTTGAAATTAATGACACGTTTTGACAGTTTATTCTATCTATCATTAGATGATTTGATTCACCTTAGTAAGAACTTATGGGAGCTAATGTGTTAATTGAGATAGTATTAACCCCTTTGATTCCTAAATATCCTTCCTAAATTGAATAAAATCGTCTAATGATAGCCAGAATAAATTGTCAAAATACGTCACAATCCTCAAGGGGTTATGAGAAATCTCTAGAAACTAAAGGGTTAATTAAGATGGATGTCACCGTGTTGATTCCTAGACGCTTTTCCTAAACTGAGTAAAATCGCTTAGAGCTAGCCAGATTATAGTGAGAAAATGCGGCATACTACTATTAAAAAATACAAACATAACTAACCTGCAGGCAATGAAGGTGGCACCTTGGCCCGACGCTGATGCCAGACGGAGGGGCGCAGTCAGTGTCGGGTCAGATGGTGGTGGTATATGTCTAGTGGCTACCCGTTCCCGCCACTCCACCACACTGCCGTCACTACATCCCACCATCACCACACCAATCTGCAAGGCAAGGAATATATAAGGAGCTATAGTCTATTCGCTATAAGTACGCGAGAAATCATTACCTCTAACCTCTGTAATTCAAACATTACTAGAGTAATCGAGCTAATATTTCTACCATTAGGGAAAAGTCAGTCAAGGAATAGATGTAGAAATTTACAGCTAATTTGCTCTAGCCCTTTTTGAGTTACAGAGGATAGAGGTCATGATTTCTCGCATACTTACAGCGAATAGACTATAGCAGTATAAAAGAGTGATGAGAGTGAGTCAATGGCAATAGTATTACTTATACTGTATCTGATTCATATGAACTGCTGTACATTATCCGAGTTCCCAGATGTCCTAAAACAAGGTAGTGAACTGATAAATGTAAAAATTCATTTAATTAATTCAGCAAAAATGTAAGCTAAGCACCATTAATCCTTTTCCACAGTTCTGTAAGCAGGTTTAGGAGTTAGATATTTTTGCTTTATGTGTAAGACGGGGACAAAGGTACAGTACCTGTAAAGCTCGGTTCACACATGCACGAATTAACGTCCCGTCTGTCCCCGACCCCTTAATTCGCCGTGCCTAGGCGGCGTCCTTTTTGTGCAGCATAAAATGGTCCGTGTGGGTCGGGGCAACTGCCAGAAAACGTGTTATGTCGGGGACACCCCCGGGACACACACGGAAGCAGTCGTTGTCTAGACGCAGCCTGGCGGCGTCTAGACGACGACTGCTTCCGTGTGTGTCCCGTGGGTGTCCCGGCAAAAAAACTTTGGAACGGCCCTAGTGGCCATCGTGGCCACATGGGACCTCCAGATTGATGCCATCCTGCCTATTTTCTTGGTCGGGGACGGACGTAACGTTAATTCGTGCATGTGTGAACCGAGCTTAACAAGTATCCCCCCTCCCCATCGAAAGAGGGGCAGAGAGCCAAATTCAAGATAAGTTAGAGTCAAAATGTCTGGACACACTGATCTTGAAGAAGTTTAAGATATGTGACTGGTCTTCCAATAACCATGACGAAGTTACACATATGACTGGCATTTCAAAAGCCACAAAACTAAGGTAGATATGTGGTTTATCTTTCAGTAATTACTCCATTCTTAATTAGTCTTCCATTGGGAGGTCACTCTAAATGAGGTCTTTGGATAAGAGCTTGCTGTTTTTTAATGAATGGTGCTCGATACATTCTTCCGCTGACCGCCTCTTAAATTCATTATAATAATGTAACCAACCGGCGAGACACTGAGAACAGAGTAGACGACCCCCTCCGGCATAATCTCCGGGGGGTGGGCACGGGTGGGCAGGAGGGAGTTGCCCACCAAGTCCAGGAAGAGTAGGACCCGGGGTGTGAGGGCTGCGAGGGTGGTTTCCCCGCAGTGACCCACCCCTGTCACTAGCCCAGCACCCAGGTGAGCCTCGGCTATGTGGGCCCCTGAAAAAGAGAGACTGGCATGTAGAAAACAGATACCAAAGCGAATGATGTTTGATATATAGATAGACAGATTGGTAGGCTACATAACATGTACAGTATAAATGTAAAAATATATGTATTGCATATGGGTCCTAAACACATACAATGCAGTGTAAACAAATTTACAGATAAAATTATAAGTTATGTAATATAATTATGGTACAATAATAAATTACTTATCATATTTCATACAACAATCTTACACCTTTATGATGGGCTGGTCTATCAGAGTGAGAACTGAGCGATCTCTGCCATACCCATAGCTTACTCTGACTGTTCCTTTTACTTTTATATTTTCTAGATCTCAAGTGACAGCGTCTCTTCCGTCTCTTCCCAGTCTACCTAGATTGGAAGCCAAAGCGTCACATTTTTTCCTTTGCCCCTCAACTTTCTCTTCATAATTGCTAAGGGGAACAGGGCCCTGGGTGGGGCTTTGGTTTCCTGGGCGTTTCCGCACCCTCCTCAGCTCCCCGCCATGGAGTGGCTTCGGTCACCCAGGGTTTATTGTGGTCGGCAGTGAGGGTTCTGTGGGGGCGCACGGTTATGGCCTTGGCCTGCTCGGGGCCTTGGGGCTGTTCGGCCAGGCAGCTTGGGGAACAACAACAACAACAACACCTTTATGAATGAAATGAGTATAAATGAAATATGCGCCAACCTTTCTTCATATTCAAGAACAAAAATAGAATAAGAATAGAATCTGGTGTTTTCTCATTATCACAAGTGCAAGTTGATTCAATAGTATTCGCATTACATAGTAATTCAAAGATCCTAAAGTTTATAATCTGCAATCAAAGTAAATTCGACAATATCATAAGATCTTGAATATTTGAACTTTTATCTAGTTGAAGATGTGGATAGTGTCAGTGTCAGTCAGTGATGCGAGGAAGAGGACATTGGGTGAAAAGGTGAAGCCATGACCACCTTCTCCAGTGATTATAATTAGTAGTACTGTAGTAGTATTTGGTAATAGAAGTAGCAGTATCTCTGACCTTCAACCCCTAAAGGGTGAATGGGACGGATCCCTCCCTCTCTTCCTATGTATATTTACATATATAATAGGCTAATCCAGTTGAAGATGTGTATGGTATCAGCAACAGCTAGTGATGCAAGGAAGTAGCTACACTATTGAATGAAAAGGCGTGGCTCGTGACCACCTTCCCCATTATCATTATATTAGTAGTAGTAGCAGGTATGCAACCACTGACGGATGAAACACTCACTATTGAAGGACAAACATCCAAAAACAAGACCAGCAGTTTAGGAGAGCAAAATAAGGGTAAAATATGTGCCATCCAACGCTAATATATTTGAAAGAATCACTGGTGATATGGTGTGGAATAAGGCAGTGCGCACCCAGGGTGCCGAGGCTTGGATGACAGTACAGTACAGTATGTGGAGGGTACTCCTTAGCAAGAGTAGATTTGGTCCTATGGCAAGTGACTTGTGCAATGAAATAGCAATATTGGCAAGAAAACTAGCAACAGAAGACTGTCAAATTTGTTAAGCATTTACAGCATGCTGCCTAATCTTTGGCAAATAACCATGAAGTTAAACCTGTTGAAGTTGGTGAAGTACTCAGGAGAATTGATGATAAATGCATAATGGACTTGGTCAAGGGAGATGTGCAAAAAGCAGCAGACACACTACAGGTATGTGCTTGACACCCTGCAAGAGGAGAGGCAGCCATACACTCCATAAGAATAATATATCAAGATCCCAAGTATGAAAAGAGAGCACAGGTCGTCCACTTCATTAGTGTTCACGTCACCAGGTGGAATGTGCCCCAGGGGAGAACGCTTCTACTCTAGACTGGCAGATCTTTTTTCAGAGAAGAAGTAACAACAGGATCTCCATCGTGACATGGATGAGATGTCGATTGTCTTTCTTTCTGTTTAGGTCTGAACTTCTCTGCCTGAGGGAACCCGAACGTCTTCCCAAAAATTCATATCTGTGGCAGACATGGACTTTGAGGTTGCAGTGGTAGAGGGTCGTATGGGGGAGCGATTACCATAAGATCAACACAGAGACATCCGGCTACATGTTAAGATAGTATTACGAAAATGTTGTAAGTAATAAATTAAGAATTTTAAATATACTGTACTGTAGTTATAAAATAACACGACTGAAGAAAATAAATACAAGGAAACATGCTTGCATTACTTAAATGTTTGTGGACATACAGTAATGCAAGTAATGGTCACTCTTCTGTAAATCTATAATGGTGTAGGCTACATAAACATGGGATAGGGGTGGGACCTTCCTTTTTCCTTTAATCTTTAATGTAGTAATAATAACAGTAGTACTATATCTGACCTTTGACCCAGTTGAAGACATGTATGGTGTCAGCATCTGCCAGTGATGCGAGGAAGCGACCACTAGGTGAGAAGGTGAGGCCAGTGACCACTTTCTCTGCCCCGCCCCGCAGCAGACCAAGCCCCGTCCCATCCCTCCCCCTCCACACGTGCACCAGGGCCCCACCACTATCATCACCACCGTAGTCAGGATCATCAGGCTCTGTGCTGCCCAGCTGAGGGAAACGTATATGGTATAGGAGTTAGGACACAAGCAGGTCAAAACAGCAACATTCCTAAACAGACTATGTTTATTCCTATGTTATGTTATTCCTATCACACTTTCCAACAGCAACACAACACAATCACATGCTGCAATCACAACAACAGACTCTACTCCTTCATGTAAACAACAAGCAAACACTCTCATCAATCACTTTTCACATGTCAGCCACCTAAAACCTCACAAAGACGACCGACGTGTCATCCGACGTAAGAGACAATTCCCCACAGACCCTGACTATACACCCTTCACCAATCACCAGACAAAGCATATCATCAACAATCTCAAGCACTCACCCGCCTGTGGCCTAGACAACATAAGCAACATACACCTCAGACACCTGGGACCACAAGGCATACAAGCACTCACTAACATATCAAACTACAGCTATTCACACAACACAATACCAGACATTTGGAAGCATGGTATCATCATCACATTCCCCAAACCCAACAAAGACCCCACGCTACCCTCCTCGCACCGCCCCATCACACTCCTTTGCTCCCCCTCCAAAGTCATGGAACGCCTAGTATTACAACTAATTACACCTGACCTACCCCTAGCTCCAACACAACATGGCTTTAGGCCACTGCACTCCACAAACACTCTTCTCACAGACCTTACACAAAGAGCTTTCGACGGCATCAATTCAGCTAGACCACCACACAGATCACTATTAGCCACACTCGACATTAGTAAAGCCTTCGATGCCATCCCCCGCCACAACCTAACAAACAAAATCTACAACACAAACATGCACAACAACACAAAACGGTGGCTGGCCAACTTCCTAGCAGGCAGATGTGCACACGTATCTTTTGCCGGTCAGTCATCTAAAATCAGAAACTTTCCAAACGGAGTCCCACAAGGATCCGTCCTATCGCCCGCACTCTTCAATCTGTACATGCACGATATAACTACACCCAATACGCCCCAAATAAACTTAGCCTCCTATGCAGATGACATAACACTCACATGCACACACCATAACCCAAAAAGAGCAACAGATCTCCTTCAACCCTATCTCAACACACTACATGGCTGGTGCACTACAAACAGACTTAATCTAGCCCCAGCCAAATCCACCGCAACCCTGCTCACAAGTTGGACAGGAGAACACGTCACCATAAACAACACACCCCTAACACATACACACACACCAAAATCCTAGGAATAACATATGATACTCATATGACATTCAAACAGCACACCACAAACATTAAAAAGAAACTGACACCCAGACTTAACGCCCTCAGGTCACTTGCTCACACAAAATTTGGACACAACAAAGAAACTACCACCACAGTATATAAACAATACATAAGATCAGTGATGGAATACGCAAGCCCAGCCTGGGCTTCTAACCTAGCTGAAACACATCATAAGACCTTACAGACTATTCAAAACAAAGCCCTGAAGATCATTACAGGCTGCACAGCTACTGCACCCACAGATCACCTACATCAAGAAACCAAAATCCTCAAAGTCAAAGACCATCTGGACATGAGAGGCACTCAATTCCTGGCAGCAGCCTCCACAAACCAAGACCACCCACTAAACTACATGGCAACACACCCACAGACACCAAGAAATATCAAAACAACACCCAGCACACGGTATCACACACAATTATTGTCCTCTCTCCCTCCCTGTCCACCCCGAACCAACTTCCAGAAGCACATCCATACTCATATCTCTCACCGATCCATCCACTCACTCACAGACAACACGCAGCTGCATGCACGACCTCCCGAAATCCATCCTTCCGAATCCTCCCTTCCTCGCGAGGACAGAGTCCACCTGGCCAGGCTGAGATGCGGACACCATCCAGCTCTCCTGAGCTATCAGAAGAGACTGGATGACTCCGTTGTCGACACCTGCCCGGGATGTAACACAGCACCCCATACCATTAAACACATCATAGAAGACTGCATTTCACACAACCACTTACGCCAACAACACAATCTACACTCAATGAGAGCTCTGTGGGAAAGCCCGATCGTGGCCATGGCCTTTCTCAGGGACTCGGGGCTGTTCGGCCAGGCAGCTTAGGGAAGAACAACAACAACAACAACAGACTATGTTCGATTAGGCGAAACTTGATTAGATTAAGTAAGATTAGTTTAAGTTAAGGTTTGGTCTGGTCAAGTTAGATTAAGTTTAGGTAGGCTAAATTGAGTATAGTTAACCTCTAAAATGTGACATGACTCGATTGAGGTTTTGTTGATCGAATGTGGCTGGACTCGATTGAGTTACAATATTCAAAACACGCACCAAAACCACGGAAAAGGCGAGATAAACATAAACATTTGGTGACAACTAGGATGAAGTGACAACTCGCGATTCCGAACGTCACAAAATGCTCACAACACACTCACACCTCACACCATTACTCCTCCCTCATCATCGTGAACACAGTGGTAGCACTGAGAGACCGTCACTCAACCCCAAATATAGCCTATGTCCTATGTAAATAAACAAGAGACGAGCAGGAGGAGGTAAAACCGTCACAAAGCACTCTGCAAGCAGCAAGGTGGAGGGGAGGAAGCTTGCGTGTTTACCTCACTAGTTCCTCCCTCTCTCACTCCGCCTTTGTCTATTTGACTAATATTCTTTACAAAAACTTTTATCTACACCTAATTTCTGGGTCCTACTCCTAATTGTTAAAAGGTATCTTGTTATTCAAACGTATGCACATGTAGCGCAATAATATTGCTTTATATGGGAGATACATGGAGGTGGAGGGGAGGGGGAGTGCGTAGTTACCTCCCTCCCTCCTCCCTCTCTCACTCTGCCTTTGTTTATTTGACTAATATTCTTTACAAAAACATTATCTACACCTATTTTCTGGGTACTAATTCTTCAAAGGTGCCTTGTTATTCAAAAGTATGCACATGTGGCGTAATAATATTGCTCTATATGGGAGATGCTATGTAAAATACTTCTCCTTCCTCCACCCTCTGACTTGATTGCCTACACAGCCAACCTTGCAACTACTGACCACAACCATGCCATTACTGTATCATTTCTGTACAAGAAACCTACTAGTGGTGGATGAGTGGATATATTTACAATACGTTGATGGACTTTTGATTGCGTTTTGCGAGTCATATTTTTGGTGGGATTGCCGCAATAGGGATAGGTGCATTCAAATCTATTCACGAACTCGCCAAGTGAAGTTAGGAGACTGGCCTTTCTTGTTGTGGTAATTTTGTAGGGAGGTTGTTTTGACTTGAAACCATCAGGACGAGCAATTAGAGACCAAGTTATTCTAAATTACTAGTAAGATGAAGTTAATGGTCACATCTCTAGCAAATAGAAGCTGGTATCTGACAAAATAAATTGTGATTACAGAATACTATTCACAACAATCAGGTAAAGGTTTGATGATTCTATCCTTTTCCTTCCTACCTAAACTCAGACATTATTCATTCTATTTTTATTATTTTTGTCTATATCACTTTTCAACAACTTTTGTTGTTCATACTTTTTCTAAGATTTCAGTCTCAGCGTATGTCTAATGTTTAGCTACTTAACCCAAGGAGCACGATCATAGGTTTGAATTAACCCATACCTGGTGCGTAATTCCCGCCACAAATACAACTCTTGCAAAACACAAAGAAAATTACATCAGCGTGTTGGAAACACATTTCCACATACAGTACTAACATTATTATTTTTTCTCTCTCTCTCTGTCAAAAATGATCTGGTTGTGCTGTGGTAATGTCCTAAGTTGAAGTAGCTGGCACGCGTAGGCAACTAGCGAGAGATCTGGTTGTGCTGTGGTAATGTCCTAAGTTGAAGTAGCTGGCACGCGTAGGCAACTAGCGAGAGTGCAGACGTGAGAAGACAGAAGGAAGGAGAGGTTTTTGTAATATCCCTTATATCTTCCATATTTAGCAATATTACTGAGACACATTGCTTTATACGGAAGATATAAGGGATATTACTGAGGGAGGAGGAAGCAAAAATGTGCGCATCCTCCCCTCTCTTCCTTCACCACTGCTTGTAAGTGCTTTCGTTCAATCCGGAAGTGGCTTTACTCCCTTTCTTGTACATTTACACAGGATATAGGATATATTTGGGGTTGATGGACGATCCGTGAACTCTGCCATTGCCTTCACGATGATGAGGGTGTGTGAGGTGTGAGTGTATTAGGATATCGAGAGTTGACACATAGTCCTAGTTGTCACCAAATTTCCATACGAATTGCCACCATTCCTGTGGTTGTTTAACGCCTTAGGAGATTGCGCTTCTGTGAGGCCTATCGCCGTCCATCAGGAGAGCCTGATATGAGGCCTATTGTATTTTACAGGTTAATTATTGTTTCTCTGCATAAATTGTGTGTGTGTACGCATGTGTGTGTGCGACTGACCTGTGCTGTAGCAACTACCATGGGGTCAGCTAGTGAGAGTGCCAGGCAGGTGATGGCAGCAGTGTGGTCACCATACCCCAGCTTGTGGCCTTCAACACGACCTTGTTAAATCAATTGCAAAGTATGATTAGTATAAAGTCATACTGAAAATATTGCAATAATTATATATTACTTTATGTATATTATATGGATTGCTTAAGTAAACACCAAATATATAAATTGCATATCACTCTCTGTAGACATATTTTGCATAAAATTACATATGAATGTGATATCAAAAGGAAGATATTAAAAATGTTTTAATAATGCTTTCAACCTTTGACGAGGTTAAGTCGGCCAACAAGAGATCCACTGCAGTAGAACACAGTGGCATCGTCTGGTGCTAAGGTTGGCAGTGACCTGAGGCGACCTGGGGGCTGAGCAGTACCCGCCAGATGAGGTAAAAGTCTCTTGTTGCCCAGACCAGGTGTTTTCAGAGGGCACTTCACCATCATATTTGTAGAGGTTTTAGTGGTGGGGGTGGATACATTATTTCTCATGGCAGGGGTGCGGGTATTGTTTCTAGAGGCAGGGGTGTTGGGTTTGGTGACAGGTGTGTTGGTGGTCATTCTAGCGGCAGGGGTGTTTGGCTTAGGGACTGAGGAGAATAATGAGTTTCTGCTAGCTGGGGTGTTGATGGCGTTCCTAACAGGCGGTGCTGTGTTATTATGGAGATGGACAGGGACATATTCGCCATCTACCCCAGCAGCTTCGAGGTCCATAACAGTCAGTTCTGGCAGGGTGGAAGAACATGAGATTAATCAAATTAATTTTGGGACAAATTATTCTTATAATGAGTTAAAGATGTACAAACATTAATAATTTCCTTTTAAGAATATATAATACCTAAATAAAAACGTCTTTAATGTTTCTATAGTTTTAAAAATAAATAACCTGTCATTAGAATCTTAATCACACTTTTTAGTAAGTGTAACAGTTTTTTGTCTACACTCTGATATCTTACTTTAACTTTTAGTAGCCAAATAGGGTTAGATACTGAACCGGTCTTCTCACAAAAGTCCTATGCCCAACTCATGGGATTGAACTAGGGACAACTCAGTTACCAAACCGACACCTTATCTACTGAGACAAGAGAGGTATCGGTACCCCACTTGGCCGAGTGATTTCAGTCAAAGTTTTACATTCAGTATCTAATTACAGTACTGTATTAGCTCCCTTCACACAAGGCCACCTGTATATCTGTTAACTAGTTGTTCTCAACAATATGCTACAACTGATTCAAAGAAACTTTTGAGGACTCCTCATTGAAGAAACTCTGCCTCAATATTTGTTTTCTTCAAAACACGAATTATAAAAGTACACAGTCCAGTTAATCCTACTTTAAATCACCTGCATCAGGTAGATCATCTGGTGAAAAAACATGTTCGTCATCATCTGTCTCCACTTTGTCAATGTCTGCATCAGCCGAGGCGGTGTCCCCGACCTCCCCCGCCGTGACTGCCTCCCCATTAAGCCGGACCTGCCACACCCCCACGGACATGTCAGCACCTCCTGTAGTCACCACCAGGGAGTCGTCATAACACCACCGGACATTGGTCACATGCGAACTGTGGCCACGGTACTGGCGGTGCTTCTTAGGGCTGCCCTGCATAATGATCACAGCTATAGTAAATGGTATTTGATTAGATCAGAAATACTATATTTTTTTCACATACACTTTTAAAATAACTGAAAAGGCTCTGAAGAACACTGATTATTGTAAAAGCGGATGAAGAGTGAGAGAGATACAATAGTGCAGCGAGTAGAGAGATCCATGCTGCTTTTTAGTTTGTAGGCTACCTCGAATTTAGGATAATTAAACATCTGTCATGTGGCATAGAAACACTTATTCGCTCAAAGAAACAAAAATTAAGTGCAACAATAGAGAAAATTGCAGCATACAAGCAATTTAGTTGTGACACACCCATCTGAAGCTTATCACAGCTGGAGAAAGAAAGAGAGAGAGCAAGAATGACTAGCATGCAAAGAAAACAAAACTTTTTAACACCTTAGGATGTTGGAAGGGTTAAATTATAAGAAAACATTCATGGCAAAGAAGGGTTTTATTGAACGTTAGTGATGTATGATATTTGGCACAATATACAGTACTGTATATTAAACAAAAATCAAATCTAGTTTAACGTGTACCACAATTTGCTACATCATAATTATGTAATACGCAAATAAAAACTCCAACCATCAGAATAGGAAACATTCTGTGCAGAACTTCACCTGACAAGGATATCTGTACAGCCTCAATAATCCCTGGTCATCACACGCAGCTGCCACCAGAGGAAGTGAAAAGGCTGTGGCGATAGCATTAATATCAGAGAGGTCGTCCCCGGGGCCCCAGATGCCTTCAGTTGATGCGTCCAAGGGGCAAGTGAGAGGAGATGCCCATTTCAAATAAGGGCGGGCAGAATCTGGTAGAACTTGTCTGGTGCCATGAGGAGCTTCATAAAACAGCTCTTCGCCTGCACCTGTTGAGGTAACAGCAAACGAAATCAATGGTATTCTGGTTACTAAATTAAATATAGCATAACATATCCAATTGTGTGTGTGTAAGTGTGAGAGTCCGAGTGTAGGGGGTGAGACAGTGAAGCACGGGAACGAGGTGGCTTCAGAGATGGGGTCGTTTCGGGCCATGAGTGAGTACCGTGCCTCATGTGAAGGCAAGATGGCAGGTGCTCGTTGTACTCTACGTGCTTCACATGTCTCACTCCCTAGACTGGAACAAGACCTCACAGGCTTCACTGTTCATTGTAAAAGCGGTGAATGTTAAGGCTCTCAGCCTATGCCTGAGAGGAAGTAAGTTGGAATATAGAGAAAAAAAAAAATAAAAAAATTACACACTCTTTGAAAGCAAAGCAAAAACAGTTTAGTACATGTAAAAATCAACAATGATGTCAAAGCAGAACTTTTTGTGCTCATCATGTACAGATAATTCAATTTTATTGTATGTACGGTACTGATAAATTTAAGGATATCTTACTTGTATTGATCTGGAGGAGGCGAGAGTCCTGATGCCACGAGAGGTGAGTAACCCTGGAGGATGCCCCTCGACACACACCAACTCTCCTGAGCCCTGACCCCTCCTTGCTGATAGAGTCCCCGTCTGTGTCCACCACATACAGATCCACCACACCTTCTTGTGATCCAGCGGCCATTAGGCGGCCACTCGGAGAGAAGCTGACATCTGTGATCTCAGTTGCACGGTGATGCGCTCCACCATATTTCTCCAGACTAGGGTACAGATACAGGCCAATACTGCCTGAAGTAGCACATGTTTAGATGTAGTTAGTGTAATCATGAATGGTTGATATATGAAGAATAAATTCATTAACAAAGATTTTAGAATACTTTCCAACACAGAAAATACGGTGAACATTTGAAGACTATATATTAACCCTTGTCTAGCGGGGTGTTTTGGGCTCATTTGGGCATATTCAGGCCCTCCTGCATGATAAATCAAGCATCTGCATGAAAAAATTTTTTTTAGCAAAAAACTAGGCACTAAAAGCTTCAAAATGAGACCAGAACGAGCTACGTAGCACTCGTGGTTCTCTTGCAGTGATGCCACGAACATGGGATTTTAGCATATATCGGTATATTTTTCCCAGCTATGCTCACTACTGGCTACACTGCCGGCCTCTCGAGAACACAGGGAACATGAGTTAATGGGCGGCGGTAAGCCCTGGGAGCCGGCTGTCTGGCCCGCTGTGCTCCCGGCCATTTGCACTCGATTTTAACCCTTTAAAAGCCTTAATAATGCTCCTAACTTGCTGCAAATTGGTGCACGACTTAAGTCGAGCGCCGCCAATAAGGGGTTTAAAGGCTTAAGCTGATTGTCGATTCCAAGTTTTTAAACAATTCAAAGGAGTAAAAAATATTACAATGGAAAGCAAGCAACAACAACGGGGTGCCCAACCCCGAAAGGAGTTGAAATAGGGGAGCTATCCCCCTGCCAAAGGCGGCTTTCTAGGGCCTTTCCTAGCTGATGCTGAGAGGATTGGGTTCTAGTCATGTGGTGAGGGCTGGTCTATCAGAGTGAGAGTTGAACAATCTCTGCTATACCCATAGCTTACTCCGACTGTTCCTTTTACTTATATATTTTCTAGATCTCAAGTGACGGCGTCTTTTCCGTGGATTGACCTCCCTACTGCCAACCTAGAAGTTGGCAGATTGGGAGCCAAAGCGCCACATTTTTCCCTTGCCCCTCAACTTTCCCTTCATAATTGCTGAGGGGCACAGGGCCTTGGGTGGGGCTTTGGTTTCCCGGGAATTTCCGCACCCTCCTCAGCTCCCTGCCTTGGAGTGGCTTCGGTCACCCAGGCTTTGTTAATAGTAAGCAGGGAGGGTTTTGTGGGGGCGCTCGTTTATGGCCTTGGCCTTGCTCGGGACCTTGGGGCTGTTCGGCCAGACAGCCTGGGGAACAACAACAACAACAACAGATCTACTGATCCTTACAAGGCAGCTTGTATCTAAACTACCTGTGAATTATTTGCATATCACAATTATATCTCTATCGTGGTTTATGAAGCTACAATGTGATATGTCAATAATATCTCTGAGATTGTGAAAAATTGCTTGCTTGAAGATAGATAATTTTTTGTGGCTCGCGTTAGTTTCATTGCAAGCAAATTTAATGTTGAAAGTAATCATTCGATGATCACTTGTACTGAATTCTCCTCCTATTTTTACTTGGTTTACTAAGTCATCCTTTGTAGCAAAAATTACCTCAAGGACATTATTGCTTCGCTTTGGAATTCAACAAATTGGTATACAGTAGTGAACTTTCTAACAAATTAGTGCACATATCTAAACCTGTGTGAGATATAAGAGGGGTTCACTCCATTCTGGTACCAGTAAGTTAGTATCTCCAAAATGCACTGTATCGTGGTTATTACTTATAACTGCAAATTGATCATAAATCTTTGTGTCCACATTCGATGATTGAGCGGGTGGTTAATACATTAATCTAAGGGTTATCTTTTTTTGTGACTCATATTTAATTGGATAAAGATTATATCAATATTTTCTATTGATTGTTTGAAGACAGGGATAGGATTAAGATCTTTAACATATAACAGAACACCTCCTCTGTTTATAATTGTTCAGCTGGCGTCAAACGTTAAGTAGCCTGGAATGGCATAATCTGCTAAATAGTCTCTTTTCTCAGTGTTCAGCAGAGACTCAGTAATATTAATAATGTTAACATTTTCAGTGAGAACTATTTCTTCTAGGTCTAAGAATTTATTACGTACACTATGAGCATTTAAAAAAATAACTTTGATGCACTTTGAATTTTTGTTGCAAAAAAGAGGTGATGCACTGATTTTGTCATGTATTACTTTAACCCGCCTGACTCCCCACGACAAACCAAGTTATTTTTAATGGAAAACGTGAACTGCATTATTTTGGATTCGGCCATAACGAGCTGAACCCATTTGGTTATTTTTTGATATAACATAACCCACTTGGTTCAAGTGAAGACCATCTCCAGCAAGTACTAGAGTGAATTGATTTTCATAATAGAAAATAATGTACATACTGTACAGTAATAACAGTTTTAATTAATTTACCATCAAGAAATCCAATGCCAAGGAGTGGTGCAGTGCCATGGAAGTTGAGGCAGCGTGCGGCTTTGCGGAGATTGGCCGCACCCAGAGCCAGACCACTACCCACAGCCCACCGCCTGAGGGTGTTGTCCCCGCCCACCGTCACCGCCTCCAGCAGCCGGGGGTGAGTGTCTAAACCCCACACCTCACCCTTGCTATGACCCTATATGATTGACGAGGAAAACAATAGATAATAAGGTAAGGTCGATAATAATAGTAAGGTAAGTATTCATCTCAATAAATGTTTTGAATTTAATTGAATTGCTTACAGAGCATAATAAGTATAAACCCTTTTGAATCTTTAACACTTTTAAATCACACTGAAACATTTTGGATATTATATAGCACTGTATTATCATGTTTGAGTTCAGATGAGTGTACAGTATGCTGATTGTGTGAGCAACTGTACCTTCCGCAGCATTTGTGAGATATTTCATTCATATTCACTATGTCCTATATATATATATATATATATATATATATATATAATTACTGTATATATATACATATACAATATATATATACAGTACAGTATATATATATATACTGTACAGTGTATACAGTATTTATATATTTATGTACTTATAATGAAAGCTGGTGAACACACTGACCTGGACGAGAACAGTGATCTTGCCCTGGGCGTCCATGAGAAGAAGTTCAGCATGCTGCGTGGCCACTAAAAGAGGAGTGTCTGTGGCTGAGTCGGAACTGTCGCTCTCAGATTTGTCCTTTTTGCTAGCTGATTTACTATTCCCTGCTTTGTCATCCTTATTATCGGGATCTGATTTAGCCGTTGTCTTTGTAGTTTTAGCTGAAGCTGAATTTTTGTTTGGCTCAGAAGCTAGCTTGCCCTGTTTAGCAGAGCTTGAAGATTTCATAGTTTTGCTTTTAGTTTCATTTTTCTTATTCTCTACTGCAGTGGCATCATCATTTTTGTCAGTAGGGGAGGAATTAACACCATTTTGTTTACTTTCCTCCTTAGCATGGCCATTAACCATAGCAGGAGGGTCATTAATGGTCATACTGGCAGGTGCTGTGGAGAGTGACCTGATGCCTGGCTGTGAGGAGGTCAGGGCCACAGCGGTCAGGTCTTCTAGGAAGCGGTCAGTGATAGGGTGGGTCTTGAGGCACTTCTTCATCTCACGGTCCCATCTGCAAACCAGACCGTCTTGCCCTCCTGTCCATATACTCTGCAAATATATTATTAGTAGTAGTAGTAGTAGTAGGCCAAGTAGTAGGCCAAGGAGGAGGAGGAGGAGGAGGAGGAGGAGGAGGAGGAGGAGGAGGAGGAGGAGGAGGAGGAGGAGGAGGAGGAGGAGGAGGAGGAGGAGGAGGAGGAGGAGGAGGAGGAGGAGGAGGAGGAGGAGGAGGAGGAGGAGGAGGAGGAGGAGGAGGAGGAGTAGGGAGGAGGAGGAGGAGGAGGAGTAGTAGTAGTAGTAGTAGTAGTAGTAGTAGTAGTAGTAGTAGTAGTAGTATAGTATTGGGAATACATGGTCTTAGAAACTTCAAACACAAAAATTATAAAAGGATAAGCACATACATTTATTTTGAAGGAAAATATGAACCTGTGACACCATTATATCATGTACTTCATTCACAGTAAATTGTCCCAGGTTCATGTCTTGGCAAATGTAGAGTATAATTTCACTAACATCACTAAGTAATTAGAAGAAAAGGCTATCCGTATTATATAAAACTAGCTTGGCGACCAGTTGAGAGAGGAAATTTATAAAAATTTATGAACATATTCCATATTAATTATCCAATGCCTTAAGGACACATTCTTCATAAACAGACAAAGGTGCGCACATTAAATCCTGCTCTGATTCACACTAAAAAAAATCCAAACACACAGTTAATCTAAAGCTAAAATAATTACACTCCTATTACTTGTAATCCTATGGAGTTAGTGGACGGACCAGGTTCCCCGAGAAGTGACGTGTATAAAGTAGACTGGTAAATAATTATTGTGAGGTTTGACACTATAATATTATGGAGTAAGTGAAAGGAGTAAGATACCTGTTGAGTAACATATATGGAGTACATGAGTACTCCATATAGAGTACATGAGTTTTTGAAATTATATTAAATAATCACATAATTAAGCATCTGGAGAATAATAAATTAATCAGTGATAGGCAATATGGTTTTAGACGATGTCGATCAACTGCAGACATTCTTTGCCTTCTTACGCATCAAATCAACCAAGCTACAGACCAACATGGTGAAACACATACAATAGCACTGGATATATCAAAGGCATTTGATAGAGTCTGGCATCAATCCTTATTGTCGAAGATGTCACACTACGGCCTTGCATCATTAGTTCCACTAATTTCTTCTTATCTTCATAACAGAAAAATACGTGTAATGGTAGATGGCCTTTATTCTCAATTTCACTCAATAAATGCTGGTGTTCCCCAGGGATCAGTTTTGGCCCCAACTCTGTTCCTCATTCATATCAATGATCTCATATCTACCACTCATAATCCAATACATTCCTACGCAGATGACTCAACACTCCACAGTTCCTTCACATTTACCAATTCTTTCACCCAACCCGATCTTATAAATTCAAAAATAAACACTGCAATTTCTCTGAACCAGGACCTTTCTAGAATTAATGAATGGGGACAAGAGAATCTAGTTTCCTTTAATGCACAGAAAACCAAGTACATTCAATTTTCTAACCGACAGAATCTCACTGACTCCCATATATTTTTTAATGATGTAAATATTCCCACTTCCCCTAGTATTGACATTCTCGGTGTAACATTAACTACTAACTTGAGCTGGACACATTATGTTAGAAGCATTGCTAAGAATGCCTCTAAAAAACTGGGACTCCTGTACAGAGTTCGAGAATTCTTCACTGACGAGCAGTTGGCCGTAATATATAAAAGTCATGTGCGCTCTCAGATGGATTACTGTTCACCTCTGTGGGTTGGAAGTGGAGTGGTTGCATTGAGGCAGTTGGACAAAATTCAAAATAAAGCTATTAGATTAATCAATAACCCTGCAATCACACAGGACCTTCCTACATTAGCCATACGAAGAAACGTTGCATCCCTTGCATTATTCTACAGATATTTTCACAGCAATTGTTCCGAGGAACTTGCTTCAATTGTGCCGCCTCTCCACATCTTTCCCCGTAGAACTAGGGCAGCTGAGAGCGCCCATGAATTTACACTTTCTCCTCCACAATGCAGAACTTCTGCTTATCAGAATTCATTTATCCCCAGAGCTACTACTCTTTGGAATTCACTTCCCTCGAATTGCTTTCCACAAACTTACAATCAACAAATGTTTAAATCCAGTTGTTACAAACATTTTATGAATGGAGGATGCCTTTAGGCACATGGACCTTTTTGTTTTATCTGTGTTTTTCCTTCCTCCGTTCATTGTCTCTTTAAAAAAAAAAAAAAAAAAAAAAAAAAAAAAAAAAAAATTTGTGGAAGAGTAAGGTACCTGAGGAGTGATATGTATGGAGGTATGGAGGTACATAGGTAACTTGTGGAGGATTAAGGTATAAAGAGTGATATATGTGGAGTACATAGGCAACTTGTGGAGGAGTAATGTACCTAAGGAGTGACATGTATGGAGTAGGCTACATACGTAACTTGTGGAGTATAGTACCTGTGGAGTAACGTGTATGGAGTAGACGGGTAACTTATGAGCCTTAACACTTCGTTCCACCTTGGCGTCCCTCACCACCAGGACGTGACCAGTAGACACCCCAAACACCCACCACTCTGACCCCGCCCCGCCCCCGCCCCCACCACCGGCACCCCCACACAGCACCGTACTCTGTCGGGGAAACACACAGAAAAGGAATAAAGAATAAAGAAATAATTTAAAGTACAGTACTGATATGGGATTTAATAATTAATAAACCTTCGATCTTAGTCAATCTATTTAATACCAAGGTGCACAAATAGAGGCTTGTTGGGTCAATTCCGAGTCATAAGCAGGTGGTGCGTTACCCATAAAGACAAAGTATCAATGATGACTTCACAGAATTGATAAGAAAGAATGTACAGTATCTATATAAACAGATCACCGCTAAATACGCAAAGCTTTATGTTAACTAGGCAGCAGGATAAATTACGAATCAAACTTATAGAATCTTGAATCTTGACCATATAATCATTGCTATTGTTAAATTGTACATTCAAAAGGAAATCGTTCCTACTACTGTACTGTATTTTACATTGAATAAGAGGCATTTCCTACTAGTCCCATTTGTACATTAAGGGGCCCCACCTCGCTATTTTTCTCTTTCTCTCCCTCTCTATTTGGCTTGTATCGGTCCCATTCAGCCTACAGTTCGAAGACGTTTACCCCCATCCAGGAGTCAATATTTTCCTGGCGAGCGGTAGCGAGCCAGCATGTATATACGTTTGTTTTGACAGCAAGCTAAATTTGTACAGTACATTTTTCGATAGAAAAATTTCTCCGGCAAAGCCGGATTTCTCTGTACAATGCAGGCTCGCTGTCGCTCGCCAGGAAGAAATCGTCACCTAGATGGGGATAAACGTCTTAAAACAGTTGGCTGAATGGGGCCGAATGGATACAAGCCAGAGAAAGAGAAAGGAGAGAAAGAGAAAATAAGCCGGTGATCCCCCTTAACATTCAGTGCATAACTATCAGGAGGACTCTCACCTGCTTAAATTTGTTGCCCATGATGACCTGCCTGTATGTGAGACCCCCACCAGCCTGGGTCCAGAACTTGATGTGCTTGACCCCGTAAGTGACTATCTGGGTGGCGCTCCATGGGTTCATCATCACACCAAACACACGGTCGCTGTGGCCTCTGGGGAACAATATATATTTACATAGACACTCATATACATACATATACTCCTATACATTTACAAAGACACTCACATACACACTTTATACATATACACAGACTAACAATATATATGCGGCTATATTTATAAATCACTTCACTATATTGGTGTCATAGTCATGGCATTCTAGAATATCATTACAAGAGATAATCTGCTTAGTAGGAACCTCAAGAAAGCGAAAGGGTACAAATTACAACTCAATGGGAAGCTAAAGGGTACAACCTATCAGCATAAAAGTATCTTAATGATAATTAATGGAGGGAGTAATAAAAATGGCCTAATCTAACGTATGAATCTTGTAACCATAGAAATCATCCCTCTAACTCTTACATTTTTAAGCTGAAATAAATTAAATTGTGTGGAGGTCGGAATTTTACCATATATATTTATTTGACCTAGACATGACAAGCTTATGCAAGTCCAAGACGACAATGACACTACCACATAATTTGAATCAGCTTAGAAAACGCATCTAGTAAACTCATTCAGGCGTTTAACTTTGACACCACATATACTGTACATACTTATTCTTAAGTTAATTAACAACATCTACAGGCACCTATACTGACCTGGACGTGGCAATTTTGTATCCTTTGCGCCAGTTCCAGACGACGATGGTGTGGTGATCATCGAGGCCATAGGAGGTGACCCGCTGACCGTCGCTACTAAAGGCCACACCCGCCACTCCCCGCGAATGGCCTCCCTGCAGCAGCGACAGGATCTTCGTAGTAGCTCCCTCCCAAACATGGATGGTAGCATCGCGACCAGCCTGAAGGTGCCAAAGATTCTAGATTAGCTATAAGACTAGACACTGTATAGAGGGAGAGTTTTGATAGTTTTAACACTTTGTTGCCTATAAATCCTGCCTAAGCTGATAAATAGTTCATCTAATTAGATCCAGAAATAAAAAATATAAATTATACACCATGGTAGGGAAGTGATTTGCTAACTGGATCAGCATGGTTCTCAGGAGGGATTCAACAAATATCTCTAAAAGAGATAGGACTAGAGGTATACAGTTGAGAAGATCAATAATAAATAATAGAAATAGAACTGGAGGTACAGTAGGACAGATTCCTGAGGAACACCAGAGTTGATAGGTTAAGGAAGTGAATGATGGTTGTCCACAACCGCAGCTCTGCAACGGTCAGAAAGGAGATCTTTGTAAGCTTTACTTAATCGTCTAACAATAACAAGAATAAAATGTAAAAGAAAATAGTTTCAACCTGTCCAGAAGCAACAGTGGTGGCCTCGGGGTCAACAGTGACACAGAGGATGTCGTCAGTGTGGTGGAGGTAGTGACGCTGTCGACGGGTGACAGGATCCAGCACCACACCCACTGCCGCCACACAGTATACCACACGGCCGTCTCGCAGCAGGTGGGAATTGTTCAGGCTCTCCTCTGATCTCACCCTGTAATAAAACATAACATCACATTACATAACAACCATTCGCAGGTGGCCGTTGTTCAGTCAATTTCTCCGACTCCACCTTGTACACAATTCGCTAAGTTTCTCTGCAGACTTCAATCTATAGGCCTATATCAGAAATAGCAGTGCTTTTCTTTTTTACATCCCTCACTCTGTACAGGGAATATTACAAGTTTTTGTTTTCTTTCTTTTTTCTATATTCCAATTACTGTACTCCCTCTCGGGCATAGGCTTAGAGCCTGTACATTCTACCGCTCAACACGGTGAAGCCTGTGAGGTCTCGTTCCAGTCTTGGGAGTGAGACATGTGAAGCACCCATTCACTGCTTGAAGCAGCCCCATCTCTGAAGCTGCTTCGCCTCTGCGCTTCACTGTCTCATCCCCCAGACTCAGACCCTCACTCTCACTCACTAGACATTGACCCCCTGTAGCATATTTTGAATATGGGAATATTCATACAGTGCTATTTAATCAGGGAACAATGAGGGAATGTTTTGGTGTTTCGGTGAGCTTTGTGGTAATGCACTGATTCTAGGTAGGCTACATCACAAATTCCATCCGAATAATATCTCCCCATTGACATATCGGGATTCGAACCCGGGTCCATTAGATTTCTGAATACTAAACAGCAATCCCCGCAGCATGAAAGGTTTAAGAATGAATATGAAGATAGTGAAGCAAGAAATTCAAGCATAGGCCTATAGGTAGTATTATAGTGAGGTTTACATTTTCATTACAAGAAATCTTCCCAGATACTAATGTATTACAAGATCTGTCAATGAATCTTGAACTAACTTGTTTTGGCCATTTCAGGGTGTGATCTTCTTAAAGTGGCGTAGTTCAGTTGTTGCAGGACGTTCATAAATTGACTTGTTTTCAGTCAGCATGGGGAATGGGTTTGTGGGACTAAAAATAACCCCTTTTAGTACCATGATGTCATATTTACTTTGATCTGGCTAACATTAAACTATTATATACAGTTTAAGAAGGTCCTATGTTATTCAGATGCTTTATTGGGATTGTATTTGCCCTTTGAGTCCTAGAGGTATATTATAACACAAAGAAAATCATCTAATGGCAACCAAAATATGACGAAAATTACATCATCGTCCTGAAAGGGTTAAAATAAATTCGGGAGAGTTAGAATTAGTAGAATCTTATAACTAGACCATAGTCCCCTACCCAAAGACGTGGTTGAGGTGGAGTGAATGTTTTGGTGGAGTGTCCGGCTGGTTCTGAGTTTTAGTGGAGGCATCACGGCGACGGGCGAAGGTGGAATCATCAGCTACCTCTACGTTGCTCATGCTCATCACACTCTTCGTTCCTCCTCTGCCTTTCTTCTTTCTTTTGCTGAAATTATTGTGCTTATTTATTATGCTAGCTCAGCTCTAAGCTTCAGTGTAGGTTAAAATGAAATACATGAACTAAGGTAAGGCTAGTCTAATTTACGATAGATAATGACAATATAGTGAATTAGAGATCATGACTTGACAAGGAAGGAGTATTTTCTACCTTTTCTTGGCCCTGCTGGCGGTGAGGTCACCCTCTAGGTCAATGGTCAGCTCCGGTATACCCTCCAGCTCGTCTTCAGTGTCCAGTATGTCATCATCAGACTCACACTCCTGCAAACTTGATGACGATTGCACTGTAGAAAAAGTCAGAAGATTAGGGGAAACATTTTCAGTACCTGCATGATTTACGGGTACCGCACTCAAGTCATGTGTGGAATGGCCCGAATTCGCCTCTTGCTCAGTGCATGAGGATGGCCTTCCATATCTCTAACTACAATTGCAGACACTAGAGCTGTGGTAGATCAATGTCACATGTACACAGGTATATGATAGCACTTCATCAGCATGGGTGAGCTGATTACACTGGCTACAAACTACATTCACATCCACAGCTATTCCAACAGTACAATAATGTTCCAAATGCACCTCACACACTATACTGTACACAACAATGGGGTGTGAAGAGAAAACAATGTAATAGATCAAATTAATCAACTCCGAGTATGGAGTCTATTTATTCGCGGTCACCTCCCTGTGACTCTAGTCGTTTGGCGATAGAGATATTTTCCGGGATTGGATAGAGATAAGGTTCAACAAGTATTGTAGAAAGTAGTGGTAGTATGGTGCTTAGACGGTCTGTTTATTATTAACTAGACGTTAACATGTGAATGTTTACCCTACAAACTCAGCAGTAAGGTCAGTCCACACATTACATAACCACAGTATACCTTCATAGTGTCTTATTCATTCAGCGCCTTAACACTTCTGAGAACCGTATCATTAAAATGCTACAAACTCCAAGCATAGTGTACACCTCTAGGATCCAGGCACACTGGAGGAAGTTGCTCTATATTTAACCTTAAGTAATGATTTCAGGTCTGCTACTCTACAGAATTAGCATACCGGTACTGAACCTCATAGTGCAGTACAGTACCGATATTCCTATACTGTACTGTAGCAACATACTGTACCAGAAGCTAAATGATGTGAGGCATGGTACTGTACATGAGGCATGGTACTGTACACAATTAGGACAGTGGTTTTGGTAACACAGTAGTTTGATGACCACTGTTTTTGGTTGAGGCAGTGCTGTGAACTACATGATAGCAAGCTGGGTATTATTTAATTTCTTTTTATTTTATGTAGCCTATGTACAGTAGCTTATATATATTTATGTTACTGTAAGGTATACAGTATATGGACCCCAGTATGGTCCCCTCTGTACTGTGTGAGTCTGAAATAAAGTATTATTATTATATTATTATTATTATTATTATTATTATTATCAGAAGACACTATGAAGGTATACTGTGGTATGTAGCATGGGGACTGACCTTACTGCTGACACTATGAAGGTATACTGTTATGTAGTGTTGTGTGGACTGACCTTACACTATGAAGGTATACTGTTGTTATGTAGTGTTGTATGGACTGACCTCGTTGTTGTGGTGGTGATTCTGGCCTGTTCTCCTTAAATCTCCATACAAACACAGCATGGTCCGCCCCACCCACCGACACCACCGTTTGTTTGTCACTCAGCCACCTAACATTGGTCACATGGGCGCTGTGACCCACGAAACTCCGAGGCTTGGCTCCTATGGGGAGAAATTAGTTAACCTGATCTAAATCCAAACCTAAGAATAGTGTCGTAGCTAGTCACAATTAAGTTTTGTCCATTGCATTGTTCTCTATACAGTAAACCTCTATAAGTCGGAAACCCGCACTACTCGGACTGGCATCGGCCTCTCGGACATTCACTTCCGTATTTCGGACATTTCCGGCATCGTTCCGACCGTCTCTGACGTTGTCGGACTTTATATAAGTATTCGGAATATGTCCGTCATAACCGTCCTCTGATATCTCGAATATTTCCGAAATGTGTCGTAGCGGTGTCCGACAAAGGATGACGTGTCGGACGACCCCTCACGTAACCGGACAATAAGGGTGAATATCCGAGAAACAGAAGGGAGGTCCGACGCCATCTTACATCTGGGGTCCAAGCGCCCGGCTCGGATGCTGGGAGCGTCAGTCCGCACCAAGCTCTGTTGTGTTACACATCGACGCGTGCCATTATTTAGTTCACCATGCCTCCCAAGGATAAGCCTAAGCGTAAGGTGACTTCTGTATCACTTGAAACAAAGCTACAGATGCTAAAGGATCTGGACAGTGGGATGAAAGCCAAGCAGCTTCAGGAGAAGTATAGCTTAGGCAGATCAACAATCTACGACTTCATCCGGGACAAGGAGAAAGTCCGGCATCATGGCGTAGCTGTGCTTCATGGTCCTTCCACCGCCAAGATCTTTCGCAAGGCCAAGCTAGCCTATCAAGACATCGACGACGCAGTGCTGAAGTGGTACCAACAACTTCGTGCTGAGGGCGTACCAGTGAGAGGCATCGAGATCCAGCATGCAGCAGAACGTTTCGGCCAGCATCTTCATCACCAAGACTTCAAGGCTAGCGAGGGGTGGTTGTGGAGGTTCCGAAACCGCCATGGCCTCTCAAACAGGAGTATTTGTGGGGAAATCTTAAGCGCCGATACTTCGGCCATAGAACCCTTCACTGATCGCTTCCACGCCCTTATAACCGAGGAACACCTTCAACATTGGCAGCTCTAGAACGGTGACGAGACTGGCTTATATTGGCGTTCTCTACCCTCCAACACACAGGCCCACCGAGAAATCACGTCCACACCTGGCCACAAAACTGTGAAGGAGTGCATTTCAGTGCTTTGCTGCGCTAATGCCGACGCAAGCCACCGTGTGACCCCAACAATCGTCGGCAAATCTCAGAAGCCGAGAGTAATTAAGGACCTCATCATTACCAAGCAACTCCCAGTCGACTATTATGGATCAAAGAAAGCTTGGTTTAACCAGGTCATCACCGAGGATTTCTTTCACAAGAGATTTGTACCCGACGTTCGCTCGTTCCAGAATCGAGTGTATGGTGTACCCTATGACGAAGCTGTTGCCATTTTGTTGCTCGACAACGCACCTGCCCACCCTTGTACCACGAAACTGGAGAGTGCAAACGGCAAAATTAAGACAATGTTCCTGCCTCCTAATACCACAAGTGTTATTCAGCCTATGGACCAAGGAATAATTGAAGCTTGCAAAAGGCGATACAAGAGGAAGTTCCTGGAACAATGCCTTGTCATCATAGAAGATGGGATGGACGAAGAAAGTTATGTGGATACACGCGGAAAGAAATCTCTACAAAAACTGAAGCAGTATACCCTGAAAGACTGCATCTACAATTGGGCAGAGGCGTGGCGCGAAGTCTCTTTCAACACACTGAGGAATGGTTGGACCAAGGTCTTAAATATCCCGAAGGTGCAAGTTCCGGGTTTTGAAGGGTTTGGGGCAGCTGACTTCAGGAACCTCTTGAACCAGGGTAACCAGGGTGACCTCCCCGAAGAAGTTGACGACTGGCTGCAAGAGGACAGAGACCTACCTGGACACGAGCATAAGACTGACGAACAAATTGCAGCCGAGGTGTTGGGGGTAGCCCATGAAGAGACCCAGGATGAGTCGGACGAAGAGACAGAGGGGGGGCCCAAGATATCAGTCTCGCATGCCCTGGACTCCCTTTGACACCATTCTTCAGTATCTGACTCAAGTAGATGACTCAAAGTTGCAGTCCCTATACGAACCACTGCGTAATGGTCGATTCCATATTCAGAGGGCACACCTTGATCAGAAAAAACAACAGAAAATCAGCTCCTTTTTTGTACCCTCTACTCCTCCCAGACCTCGTACTTCGTCTGCTACCAGTGGTGTGTTGGTTGCTAGCACCACCTCCCTCCCAAGTGTTTCCTCAGTTGCTAGCACCTCGTGGAGCACTGTAGACACTGTGCCACTCTCAGACTTAGACATGGATTTGGATGAATTAATGAGTAGCACGCCTGTGCCCATGGATATACCTGAACCTGACATTGTTTGTGAGGTGGAGAAGGACAGTGTGGGTAAGGGTAAAGGTAAGGGTTCCATGACAGGCAAGGGATATGGTCCTAAGAGTGGGGGTGTGAAGAACAGGGAGGTGGAGAAGAACAGTGTGATGGACATTGAGGTGGAGAAGAACAGTGAGGTGAAGAAGGACAGTGAGAAGGGGAGTGAGGTGGTCATGGACAGTGAGGTGGAGAAGAACAGTGAGGTGGAGAAGGACAGTGAGGTGGAGAAGGACAGTGAGAAGGGGAGTGAGGTGGTCATGGACAATGAGGTGGAGAAGAACAGTGAGATGGAGAAGAACAGTGAGGTGGAGAAGGACAGTGGGGTGAAGAAGGACAGTGAGGTGGAGAAGGACAGTGAGGTGGAGAAGGACAGTGAGGTGGAGAAGGACAGTGGGGTGAAGAAGGACAGTGAGGTGGAGAAGGACAGTGAGGTGGAGAAGGACAGTGAGGTGGAGGTGGGGGGTGAAAAGGGGATGCTGCAGTAATTAATGCAGTGTTGGGGAGGGGGGAGGGGGGAGGGAGGACATCAAGACTACAGACAAGAGCTATGAAGGGGTAAGTGTAATATAGCCTACTGTACAATACATATTGTAAAACTAAAATACATGTACTGTGTTTTCTATTACAGATTATAGGGTTCGAATAGGGTTGTCTTCGTTTTCTAGGTTGACGCGGACGTCTCTCTTGAGGTCGGATTTTTTCTGTAGTCTCCGATTTCATTGTTGTCTCGGACGGACATTGGTTAGGTCGGATTTTATCCTCTCTTAAGTCGGACATAAGTCAGACCCCGGACATCTCGGATTTTCGGTGATCTCGGACTGGGTCTCCCCCCAATTAGTCCGAGATAGCGAGGGTTTACTGTATTTAAGAATGGGTTGTAAATTAAAAAGTACAATAATTTGTTGTTGATTGACAGTTACAAATAATGTTTTTAAATTCTTCATTACGAAATACTGTATGTTTATCAATCAGAATTTTGGAATTATATTTTCTATTAATTTTGATAACCATATTTAGTGCATCGTAAGAGAAGGCTGTGAAGCTTTACCTAAACAATCTTTAATCTTTTATCCAGATCACTTTAAAATACCAACCTCGCTTGGGACAAGGGAATCTGAAGAGCTTGACCAGACCGTAGTCATCCCCCGTGGCCACCACCCCGTTTGAGAAGTTGGTGTCACAGGTGTTGATGTCGGACACATCGGCGTACTTGTGCCAGATACCAGCCACCGGTGCCCCCAACACACCCGTCCATGTCGACCACAGCAGGTCCTCCACGTCACTCTCGTCAACGATGCGCTCCTCTGACACAAGTAAAAGCAGTTGAGTATATTGTAATTAATGTAGAATAACCAAACAGAAACAGGTGAGTATACTCTAATTCATGTAGACTAACCAGATAGAAACAGTCCGTAATAATTCAAGTAGCCTACAGTAGAATAACTACACAGAAGTAATTGAGGGTAGTCTAATTCAAGTAGAATATCCAGACATAAACCATTGAGCATAGTGAAATTCTAGTAGAATAACCAAACCTGTAACCTTTCTAATGATAGAAAAAGTTACATTACTAAAGTTTCCTATTACATTTTTAATCTTTAATATATACATTAAATGTAATCATAAGTTTCATACCATGTATATTTGTAGATAATTATAGCACCTGCGAATTCTGACACTATTTGTATAATTTGAAGGCACTAATTGACCACTTGC
Organism: Paralithodes platypus; assembly: GCA_032716605.1. Taxonomy (NCBI): domain Eukaryota; kingdom Metazoa; phylum Arthropoda; class Malacostraca; order Decapoda; family Lithodidae; genus Paralithodes; species Paralithodes platypus. The sequence goes on along the minus strand of CM064496.1, from coordinate 48,787,538 downwards.
GAGTTTCAGGCTATAATGAAGTTGGAGTTTGGGCGTTGATATTTAACAGCATGGCCAGCTAAAATACGGCTGTAATACAATTATTAATACATAAAACCCAATTCACCATACTTTATATCCATCAGAAACCCACTTTATTATCGCATTTCTGTTTAGTATCGATGTTTAAGGCTCCAACTTCCGTATAGCCTGAAACTCGCAAGTGATCAATACATTCTATCGTTCAGGTAATTAAGTCAAAATAGAAGCTAACTAGCAACGTCGTATACGAGTCGTTCACTGGCGCCGGAGTTGAGTTGAATGTATTTGGAGTCAGTGGACCAGTCCAGGTGGGTGATGAAGGAAGAAGCACCGTGCAGCACGTACAATCGATCATACTTATTCTCTACATTGTACACATCCACCTGGAAATACAGAAAAGGATAACGAACCTAAATAAAAAAAATATTCAGTAGAGAAGGACAGAATGATCTTTTCATTTTATTCTGGCTATTATTGTATTACTTCATTAATCTCAGAAGGGATCTGTGAGTGTCAAAACATAAATTTAGATAAATTTTACCCCTTCTATATATATATATATATAGGCTAGAAATTGTGGCAATAGCCTAAACGGATTTCACGATGGGGAAGTATACTTGAGCCGACCAGGCCAAGTGGGATATCTCTATTGGTTTCATGGTAAAGTACTTGCTTTGTGTGCGGGGTAGCTCCCCATAAAAAAAAAAATTGGAGGCAAATTTCCGCATCTAACGAAGTTTAGCTGCTATGGTAACATTCTAAAGAGTAGAGTAAAACTATTTGTGAGTAAGTAACAAGCGGGTTTCACTCTTGGTCAAAGACCATCTGGACATGAGAGGCACTCAATTCCTGGCAGCAGCCTCCACGAACCAAGACCACCCACTAAACTACATGGCAACACACCCACAGACACCAAGAAATATCAAAACAACACCCAGCACACAGTATCACACACAATTATTGTCCTCTCTCCCTCCCTGCCCACCCCGAACCAACTTCCAGAAGCACATCCATACTCATATCTCTCACCGATCCATCCACTCACTCACAGACAACACGCAGCTGCATGCACGACCTCCCGAAATCCATCCTTCCGAATCCTCCCTTCCTCGCGAGGACAGAGTCCACCTGGCCAGGCTGAGATGCGGACACCATCCAGCTCTCCTGAGCTATCAGAAGAGACTGGATGACTCCGTTGTCGACGCCTGCCCGGGATGTAACACAGCACCCCATACCATTAAACACATCATAGAAGACTGCATTTCACACAACCACTTACGCCAACAACACAATCTACACTCAATGAGAGCTCTGTGGGAAAGCCCGATCGTGGCCATGGCCTTTCTCAGGGACTCGGGGCTGTTCGGCCAGGCAGCTTAGGGAACAACAACAACAACAACAACTCTTGTATCACTTCAATTGTTAGGGGACCTTCCAAATCTGAGAGAGGAATCCTGACCAGGATTCGAACCCAATCACTCTAGGTTTATTTGGGAGAGTCGGACACTGTAACCACTCGGCCATCACTGGTTGATGTTGAATGCAGTAGTGATGTTAATATTGATGTGGTGAAATAAGGTAAACAAGTCAGATGGCAGAGCTTACGTAGTTGTCATTGGAGGCGACAGCGAGGAGAAGTCCATTGGGTGAGTACTTGAGGTCGTGACGTACCTCCTTCCTGTCCCGCACCCTCTGCACCTCCTTCAAGTGCCTGGACAACAACAACAACACATTATATTAGGCCCCACTTGTCTGCTGCGTGTCGAAAGGGCGACTAATAGGAGGAGAACTTAAAGGGAGGTTGTTAGTCTACTCCCTAGACCTCCTTCAAACTTTAAAAAATACCTCCAAGACCCCCTTTTGAGATAAATTTGTACATTTTTCGGTAGAAAAATGTGTAGTGTAAACAGAAGGATTAGAGGTAAGAAATAAGTCAAGAATGTTAGGCCAATCTCCAAGGCGGTCAGGGATACAAGTGGCTGCTGGACTGTCTGTTGTAGGTCAGTTAAGATAGAAGATGTAGGCTTGTTCACCAAGTTGGTCAGTGAAATGAGAGGAGAGCCATTGACGGTGGTGAACGTCGAAATCGCCAAAGATGGAGATTTCAGAGAAGGGAGGGATGGGTAGAATGTGTTCCATTTTAGAGTTAAGCTAGTCAAAGAGTTTAGGAAAGTCAGTAGAGTTGAGGGATAAATGGACAGTTTGAGAGTGACAGGAAAGTTAGAGCCAGAGAGTTGAGAATTCAGAGGAGTCAAAGTCAGAAACACAAGAGCAAGTGATTTTGTTGTGCACATACAACATCTGCCTTTGGCTTTGAAACTAGGATAGCAAATGTAGGAGGAAACAGAGAAGGGGCTGCTGGAAGTTGCTTCACACACCTGAAGTTTTGTGAGAAAAAAAATCAGGTGTGTTGGAGGAGAGGTGGTGTTCCACAGAGTGAAAAGTTAGAGTAAATGCCACAAAAGTTGCAAAGTTAATGGTTAGCGGTTCAGTCATCACCAGCTAGTGTAATATGTATGCATAAATAGGATAGTGTAATGATAGGGAGAGAAGGTGTTTTGGGGGGCAAACTGGAGTTGCCCTCTATGTTTGTGAGGCACGGAATAGATCATTAAAGGAGGCCAGGTGGTGAAACAGGAGTTTCAGTTATCCTTATCAGCCACCTATAGCACTCCCCGGGAGTACCTGTGCATGCAGCCTCCTCCTACTGAATGAGAGAGTATTTATACGAGAGTGAGATAAGAAGAGATAAAACTAACTCAGCCGTAAGAATGATGAAGGTGCCCCGAGTGAGTCCTACTGCCACATGCCGGCCATCAGGAGAAAAGGCGGCAGCTCGAGCCTTGGCGTCCACCACACAGGTAGTCAACGGTACCCGACCAGCTACATCCCACACTCTGTAACAAAAGACACATATGGTATTGTTATAATACACAAACACACGTACGTCATTAGCGGTACTCGACCAGTAACAGCCCACACCCTGTAACACAACATACGCATAGTACTGTTTATAGCACACACACACATAACACATCGTCAACCGGTACCCAACCAGGTACATTCCACACTCTGTAACACAACATACACATGGAATTGTTTATAGCGCACACACACACACAAACGTCATCAATGGTTCCAGACCAGCTATGTCCCACACTTTGTAACATACCACATACAGGGAATTGTTTATAGCACACACAAGTTCAAATTAAAAGATTGGGTCGAATTCTCCCCATAGAAGTCTTCATTCAATCATTATGACCTTCGCGATCCTGGAAATATTGAGTGAGAGTTTCTTTGTTGCACTCATGGGCCACTCACCAAGTGTATTATTACCTTTTCTCTCTTCCTCTTTCGTATTTTACGCCCGCAATACCTCAATGAAATAAACCTATATTTTATCATATTTTGTGTTCAGAAGACAGTATGAGTTATGATCTGTAACATGAAATGAACCTCACATTAATACCTGGTATATGCCTGTCATAAATAAATGCAGAAGTAGCCCTATTATTGTTGTATTTTAGCTTCTAAAACACCTCTAGTTTCAACACAAACCCTCTAACAACCAATGCATGTAGCAGACTGATATAAATATGGGTGATATAGATATGGAAGTATTTGGTAACAAGCGGGGCGGGTTGGTGCCACCAACTCAGCCGGTAATACCAAAACGTACGGGTACATCACCCGCAGAATGGTCCATTTATATATTGGATGTATCCATACATCGCCCACAGTGATTGTGTTCATAAACATATACAGTAAACTGTAAATTCACTTCTCTTCTAAGATCTAAAAATTTCTAGCAGTCTAGAAATCCCTCTCCATATAATGCTTAATCGTGTACTATAAGTATAAGTAACTTAAACGACCACTTATTACACAGCATTATACTTATAGACACTCAGCCATCTACTGACCTGACAGTACGGTCATCTGAAGCGGTGACAGCAATGGGTCGGTCCGGGTGAGTGGCCAGCCCCCAGACCTCCCCCACACCATGCCCCTGGACCACACAGGTAGTCTGGAACCCACCCTCATGGCCCAGGGTCATGGTCCAGATCTCGTTCTTACCGGTACCCACGATCACCTTAGGAATAATTGCAAACTTGTAAATATATGCTAAAATAAGTGACAAAGTTAATACAAACTTATGAGACTTACCATAAATACAATAAACCAATTGATTAGTAGCATTTAAAAAAACAAAAATATACCCCTAACGGCTTTTCAACTGTTAGTCTATTCAGTATAATTAGGCCAGAAATCTTAACCACCAACCCTTAACCTGACAAGCGCGATATAGACGTAGGTGCTAGGGTAGTTATTTGTGCATTTCTAGCCCTGGATTCTGACAGAATTCGTTATATTTACAATATAAACCATTATTTGTTTTCGGTATGCTTTTATTTTACATATATGATGTATATATGAACCTTCAAGAGTGCTAAAATAAGTGGGAAAAGCATTTGGGTGGTGAAAAACGAAGATATTGGCCACCCGGTCATAATCTCAGGCGAGAGAGAGAGTCAGGCAGCCTTCCCCTCTCGCTGTCTGGGAGTCAACTGAGAAGAGCGGGGCGGTGTGTGCCGGTGTCTGGGTGTTGCATAACGATCTTTTATGCAACCCACTTGTGCTACATTATCGCGGGAGAGAAAAATAACCGATAAATGATGATAATAAGAGGAAAAATAGGTGATAATTGAGGAGGGGAGGGAGGGGGGAATAAGGTGGGGAAGGAGGGGAGGGGGGTGGGTGAGATTTACATGGATGAGTACTGGAGGGGAATTATCTCACCTAGAGACAAATTCCTTTGTTTTGATAGGCCCTTTTTTTTATGGAAGGCTTTTTTTATGGTCCTGCTTCCGTGAGGCCTATCGCGTTCCCTATAGGAAGCCTTCCGTGAGGCCTATCGCGCTTGCCGGGTTAATAACTCATAAAAGGACTAGAATAATTAAGCTAACATTCCACCATTTAGGAAGAGTCAGCTATGATATTGATGTGGAAATGTACAGCCCATTTGTTCCTCTAGTCATCACATCCCGGTGGATCACATATATGCTTTCATTAATTTCATTGGTGTTTGGTGGTGTGGTGAAATTAATACAAAAATAGATTAGTTACAAGAAATTGATGATCAAGATTTTTGGACAAATCATAGTGAATAGACTATACAAGTGACTCTTACAAACAATATCATCAATGTTATCAACCAACTACTGAATCCAGTTATATGTATACATACATATTTAGCATTGGATAGAAGGATAGACAGATGGACAAGAAGAAATAGGGATCAGAAACGGAAATCGGTAACTGTTAACGCCTTCGGTACTGCTGATGTACTTTTCATTATATTCTGGCAACCATGAAACGATTGTATTGAGCTTAGGAAGGACGTATCCTATACCAATCAAAAGGCTACATTAAACTATCTCAATTAATCCTTTTAGCAACCGCGCATCCTTCCTAAGCCTCATAAAAGCATCTAAAATAGCTGAAATTAAATTAAAAAGACGTGGCCGAACGAATATATGTAATTAACCATCTCAAGCTCCAATACGCGTTTCTGTTGCTTTCTGGCTACTATTAGACGATTTTATTCAGATAGTAACGGTATACGGAAGTCAAAGGGTTGATTGAAATAGTATTTACCCATTTAATACCCACAGATCCTTCCTAAGCTGCATAAAATCCTCTAATGATAGCCAAAATAAACTGGTAAAACGCGTCAGAGCACCAAGGGCTTAAAAACGAAGATCGGAACCACGACCGCGATTGTACAGTCGTGGGCAAGAATACTGGAACCTCCCCCATGATAAAAACAAGACGGTGAGTGTTAACTAGCATATCCCAGTAATATGATCTTTGTGGCTTAAGGGGAGATGGGTCGTTTTTCTGCCCCCCCCCCTCCCCCCCCCCCTTCTTTATTGTGTTTAGCTCCATTGGTGTTTAGATTTTAAGACGTTCGGCTCCTTAGTTTGGCGATTTTAGGACTTTACGCTCCATTTCTTTGTCAATATTAAGAACTTTTGTAGCATTTAGGTGTCGATTTTTTCCTGACAAGCGATAGTGAGCCTGTAATTTTAAGAGTAGCCGGCCTTTGGCCGGAACATTTTTCTACCGAAAAATTTAAAAATTTATCTTGAAGGGGGTCTAGGGGGTGTTTTATACAGCTTAATGGAGGTCTAGCGAAGAAACAATAATAAAAACTAAATTAGTTAGTGCCATAAACTAATTTTCTTTTATTAGTATTCGGTGAAGAAAACGAAATAACAATAGGTAACTAATTCATTTCAAAAGAACTTCCTGTCAATTGACATTAATTATTTCATTTATTCTTGATAATAATAGACAAGATTATGCACCTTAGGAAGGACTTCTAGCAGTCTAAAGGCAATGCCTAGTGAGTTAATTGCTCAATATGTGGCGTTCTGAAAATGAAACAGTGAAGCACGAAGGCAAGGCAGCTCCAGAAATGGGGCTGATTCGAGCCGTGAATGGGCAACCAAGCGCCGTGCATCTTGCGAAGGCAAGATGGCAAAGGCTGGTAGCAGCTCTAAGCACTTCACATGTCTCACTCCCTAGACTGGAACGAGACCTCACAGGCTTCACCGTTGAATGTACAGCGGTTGAATGTAGCCTACAGGCTCTCAGCCTATGCCCGAGAGGGAGTAAGTTGGAATACTGTTACCATAATCACTACTACTATCCCCTTCATCAGTATCACCATCACCACCACCATTATTACTACTATCACCATCATCCCTACTACTGTACTAGGCTACTACCATCATCACTACTGCTATCACCACCACTGTCAAAACTATTTTCACAATGACCACCACAATCACTATCATAATAACCATCATCATCACTACTGGCAAGATCATAACTGCTACCATAATCACCACAATTATCACAACTACACTCAGCCACAACAAAATGTGTACACACACACACACACATATACACATACCACTCTGCTTACGCCGAGTTGATAATCACCGTGTTCACACACACTCCTCTGTGGCAGTAATGATGATGATGGCGTTCTGTGTGTGTGGGCCCCATAGATGCACACATATCACATAAGTGATAATAATGGTGATTATGGCACTATAGTCTATTTTTGTCCAGCTGAGCGTAAATTGTCATGTTTCTATCTTGGTTACTCAGCTATAAGGTAGATTTTGTAGCGAAATATGATCTTAATTATGAAAACTTAGCATTAATAAGGCACAGAGACATAGTAGTTTCACATATTTCCATTAATTATCGAGAAATCAGCTACTAAGGGATCTAATTTACGATCAGCTGGAAAAAAATAGAGTATAGTAGTGATGGTCTTGGTGAAAAAGGGAAGAAAATAAAATATAATAAAAAGATAAAACAATAAGCAAATAAATAAGCCCATCTTCCGTTAACCAGTATATACCTTATCATGGAAGACTGCCAGGGAGTGTATGGAGCCACCAGTATCATACACCAGGCTGGGAGGCTCTGCAATATACCATGTACCTTATTTATCACCGGCAAAACTTGGGAAATATCATAAATAAACAATACATTACCAACATAATTAAAATATGTTCAGAGATGAAATTAATAATATAAATACATATTTATCAGATGCTTTTGAAAATAACTCACTTTAATAGGAAATAAAATGTTAAATAATAAATGTTTAATATTTTATCAACATATAGTTTGGATGACATGCTACATACTGTATATTTTACGAGGGTCTTGACTTTAAATCTAAGGCAATGTAATTAGTCCAATGAAGTAGAAGACCACTGAGACAAATTAAATAATAAGTTATCTTTGCATAAGTACTTTTGCATGAATCTTAACTCTTTATCACGGTTCAATGAAGAGAGGATTGACTTGGCCACTGAACCTGATCATGTTTTCAGACCACCTATCTTAAGGGGAGACTGGCCGTTTGTTTGGTCTATTAATTCATTTATTCATATATCTTTTTAGTTTCCTCCCTGGACCTCCATCAAGCTTAGAAAAACATCCCCTAGGCCCCTCTTCATGATAAATTTGTACATTTTCCGATAGAAAAATTTCCCGGCCAAAGGCCGGTTCCTCTTAAAATTGCAGGCTCGCTATCGCTCGCCAGGAAATAATGGACACCTAAATGGCACGAAAGGTCTTAAAATTTACAACGAAATGGGGCAAAAGGTGTTCAAATCACCAAACTAATGGGCCGAACGTCTTATAATCTCAAAACTAGTGGGGCGAAACATTATGGAGAAGGGGGTCCAGAAAAACGGTCTGCCTCCCCTAAAGGCCCCATTGATTTATTCTTTGCCAACCTTTCCCACTCCTGGACCGATGCCGTTTGTTTTAAGCCTGCTTCATTTCATCTTTCAATTCATCTCTTGGATTCTTCTTGTCCCATATTCCTCTTATCCACAATTTGCTTATTTCTAATACGGCATTAATTGCTCACTATGCTATGCTACTTATGGCATTAACAGACCTGGTACAGAGGAGACCTTGTTGAGCTGCCTGTCAAAGATGGTGATGGTGCCGTCCCTTCCTCCCGTCAGTAGTCCACCAGGGTAAATCTCCGTCACCAGCACCCCGCCCTACAACACACATACAATGATTATGTCCAAGATATTCATAGTCCCGTCCCTACTTCCTGTTATATATCTTCGTCACCAACACACATACAATGAGTATTCGAAGATGGTGATGGTGCTGTCCCTTCCTCCCGTCAGTAGTCTACCAGGGTACACCTCGGTCACCAGCTCTCAAACTTGGTAGTGGTAGTTGTAAGTTATGGCTGGGGAATATTCTAGTCAACAGGAATTACTGCTACTTCAGGAACAGGGGCAACCACTATCAGAGCTCGGACTCGGACTCAGACTCAGACTGTGGTGTATCCTCTCGCCAGGCTTGGAGGGTTTGGGGCAGCTCTGCCTTCCACTCTCTGCTGAGTTGTTCAAAGTATTTGTCAGGTTAGATCAGTGTTAGCAGTTCGCTTAGCTCTGGACACTGGACTGTACAGCTTATAAAGGTGGCAACTGAGATATAGTATAATTAACTTAATCACAAGAAGGGTTGTCAGCCCTATGTCTGTCATTCTTTTTCAATAGATCTCTCAAGTCACCAGTGCCGTCCACCAGGCTAGAGTGCTGCTCCTTAGGGAGGGGAGAGAGGGGTTAGTGCAAGTCCCAAGTGGAGAGAGTGGAGAAGGCTTGTGACTAATCTTGGTGAATGTTAGTTTCTGGGGGTGAACCCAAGCATTATAAGGCCCAGCCCGGGATCAGAGTATCTTTTGATGGTACCGGGTTGGACCAATCGCAAGGAGAGATTTAATCCAGCTCAGCGCCTTTGATCTTGAATCCGGGTTTTCCCCGGGCTGATGCTGGGAGTGTATGTCGGCTACTTTGGCTGGACAGTTAGGGGTTGCGGCTCCTTTGATCTTGGATCAGGATTTTCCCCAGATTGATACTGGCCTCCAAGGCCACTCACAAGCACCACTACCAACTAATCAGGTTCTTATATATAAGGGGTGGTATTTCGCTGCCAAGTTCATATGAACCAACTATAAATGGCAGGGAGTAAGAGACAAGAGCCTATCAACATTTAAAGATGAAATACAAGAGATCAATGAAAGAAAGGAAGTAAGAAAGAAGACCCTATAAACATTAAAACACAAAGTGAGACTGTGAAAGACTATAATTTATGAACACTATAAGACAATGCCTGACAGTATAAAAGTAAATGTAAAAAATCAGTAACCTTATGGACGTCTTTGATGATGGACGTGAGCCTGATTTTCTCCCACACATAGAGATGTCCGGCCTCCCCTCCCGTCACCACGCGTCCGTCACCCAGGTGCGACACACTCACCTGGCCCGTCACTCCCTCACTCCCGAACACTCCGGTATGAGCCTGGACACATAGACAGAAGTAATAATATGATGCAGAGACATAGCAGTATCATATTTGTCCATTAAGAATTGAGAAATCAGATGCTAAGGGTTTCAATTTACCATCAGCTGGAAATTAATAGGCTATAGTAATATATATCTGACCTGTAGTACGTTGCCACTGAGCTTCCAGAACCTGACGTGGTTGTGGCCACAGGTCACCAGTCGGTTGGATGACCCAGGCTCCCACTCAACCTCCTCCACCTGTAGTAGACATGGCCCAATATGTCACTTCTATATACTTTTCTTATCTTTAACCCATTCAGTACCGGCAACGTCCTTTTCATTGTATTCTGGCAACTATTAGATTATTTTATTCAGCTTAGGAAGGACCTCTGACATTTAAAAGGCTACGGAATATCTCATGTCATTCTTTAAGCTATCATAATTCTTTTTTAAGCAGAATTAAATACTGTAGTCTAATAGTGTCCAGAATATGATGAAAAGGGCGTCACCGATACTGAATGGGTAAGTCATTAATGTCACACAGATACTTACAGTAGGCCTACACAGGTGATAAATCACAATAACAATTATAGTCAATGACAATGAGGATATAATGCCATGTGACACATAATAATGCTCTCACATAATTTATGTAATATCCATTAAGAGTTAGCAAAAGAACAAAAGAATGGGTTCTGAGATATATATATATATATATATATATATATATATATATATATATATATATATATATATATATATATATATATATATATATATTATATATAGTATATCTCACAAATACACGTGGAATACTAAATGTTTTATACTATCAGCCGTGGTAGAGTTTTTTAAAACAATGAACACTCGTCCTGACTGTCGGTGGTTCGAGGCCGGATGCCAACACAATTACAGTATAATAACTTATTCAGCAAATTGGATTTAATTTTTGTTGTAATAGGGAAAATTATAATTAACATATATTTTTTCTTGCAATAGTTTTAGGAACATTTTCATCGTCAACTTTCGATTGTCAACATTTTATAGTAATGTTTCTAGGATCTTATGCACAGGTATCGGAAATTATCAACTGAAGATAGACGAAATTAAGCAAAGGAATTGTTTAAAAGATTGACATAATCTGGTGAAATTAAGTGATAGAGTTATTTAAAAAGTTAACCTCATAAGCTGTCAGACAAGTGTTACCGATATATTCGGAAATATAAGTGAGTTTGGGCCAACAGAATCGCAGTGAGCAAAACTACAAATTACTATATATGGAGACGAGCAAGCAAGATACATAGGGAATAGAGTCAGAGTATTCTAATTTAGAATATAAGAAAAATAGTATTTGATTGACTAATTAAAGGGTTTAGTAGTAAATTATTGTCTAAACTGACCTTGCCAGCATAAGCGACTGTTTGAGCTAACCTCCTGCCTTTCTTCCAGTCCCACACCATCAGCTCCTGCCTGTGGTCTGGCCCACCCACTGACGCCAGGAGCTGTATAGGAAAGAGTACATTAGTATTCCCTTCAATTACATGACGCCTCTCTCTCACTCACTCACTCACTCACTCACTCACTCACTCTCTCTCTAGACCCTAGAATGGGACCTTCAAGAGATAATCCATTGCATTAGGTTTCCTTAACATGAATCCTCTTTTGTTTTGAGTCCCTTAGGATTGAAGGCTGGAGCTCTTTACTATGTAACACTTATGGAAAGCCTAAAACAGTGACCCTTAATAGAGGAGCCCATGTCAAGAGGCTGTGCTTGATGGTTGTCTTTAACGATAGATAATGTGTACTGGGGCCCAATCTTAAGAGGGAACAATTGTATGGGAACCCAATTCTATGGACTCTTTTGTGGTGCCACACACTTCACTAAGGGGACCCATGATAGTGGGCTATATCGAGGCCACGCATCACGACTTCACGAAACCCTCGGGAACGAAGCCATAGTGTTGCCATGCTAGAAAACCCTTTATCAGTGACAGTAATGCTTCCTATATAAACTGACATGCAGCTGGAGGTTCCTTACTATAATATACAGACAACGTCACCTCTGAATGATGAATATCACTCATGTTATGCTATACTGTACATAAAACAAAAATTATACCATGGCAAATACATTTGTAGTGACCCACAGGAGAACATTTAAACAAGGAGAACCGAAGCTTGCATCTTGGTTTTACCCTGAAGATGTGAGATAAAAGACGAAAGCTTGGAATATATATATTTTTTTTTTTTACTGTGGGTCACTACATATTTTTATGGCACGGTACCATTGCAGCTTTATCAATATGGATCCCACACGCCTCTTTTTGGATCCTTCGTGTGAAATCAAAATGAAAGCTTGGGACTCCTTTCTTTTCACATTTCCTGTGGGTCACCACATTATTGTTAAACTGTATGAGTGTCATTGATGAATGGTAGTGTACATAGTTATTTTCTGTCTCTCTCTCTCTTAAGGAATCTAACCTAACCTAACCTGACCAACCTTGGAGTCAGTGGTGAAGGCTAGAGAGGAGACCTTGTGTGAGTGTCCATCTCTGAGAACACTGAGGGTTTGTGTACCGGCAGCATCCCACGCGGTGATGTAGACGTCCTTACCGTTCTCTCTCGCTCTCGCTCGCTCTCTCTCTCTCTAACCTATCCTAACCTGACCAACCTTGGAGTCTGTGGTGAAGGCTAGAGAGGAGACCTTGTGTGAGTGTCCATCTCTGAGAACACTGAGGGTTTGTGTACTGGCAGCATCCCACACGGTGATGTAGGCGTCCTTACCGTTCTGGCCCGTGGCGATCGTCTCACCAGCACTAGACACCGCCAGGCTGCACACAAAGTAGATTTATTTGAATTCTCTTTCATTTTCCCAACTGTCTTGATAGTAATGCATAAGTGCGCAGAATTTCGATGTGAGTATGCTAGGTTCGAGTCCTTGGAGTGCCACATGTATTTGTTGATTTCATTAATTGAGTTTAGAGGGGAAGTTGGTTGGTGGAAAAAGCATAATAATTAATACAAGGGTGTAAAACATGTATCTCATGGCGCCCTCCATTCAATGTTATACAGATTTACATATAATGGATTTGAACTATGGCCTATTGAAGGTTGAATTACGATACACTCTCAATATGCATGTTTTGGAAGATAGAATTTCTCACCTGGTAATGTCATCATCATGGGCGGTGTAGAAGGCCTGTTTGCGCTTCTCCACATCATGAACCACGCCCACACCCGCAACATAGTAGACCAGCGCCCCCGCCCGCGTCACCCTCACATTGTTACGGGCGGTGTGGCCATTGTAGCCGAACACCCAGCTCAAGTTCAGCCAGCCCTCAGGAGCACGGCGGCTACCCATTGTTTATAATACCTGAGGGAAGAGGGTTAGGGGGCTAGTGAGAGTTAGGGGGCCAGTGAGAGAGCTCGACTTAATGGGGGGTCACCTGCTTTTGTTTATCTTTCTCTCCTTTTCTCTCTTTCTCTGACTTGTATCCCTTTGCCCCATTCAGCCAACTGTTTTAAGACGTTTATCCCCATCCAGATGTCGATTTCTTCCTGGTGAGCAATAGCGAACCAGCATTGTATGTAGAAATCCGGCTATGCCGGAGAAATTTTTCTATCGAAAAATTTACAAATTTAGCTTGCTGTAAAACAAAAATATTATATGCTGGCTCGCTCCAGCTCGCCAGGAAAATATTGACACATGGATGAGGGTAAACGTCTTAAAACAGTAGGCTGAATGGGGCCGAATGGATACAAGCCAAAGAGAGAGGGAGAGAAAGAGAAAAAAAGCAAGGTGGGCTCCCTTAATTACATATTGCTGCCATATCACCGGTACTGGGGATTTTTTGGTTTTATTCTTTTATGGGCTGTCTTCCAGAAGGTCTATCGCATTCGCCTAGCAGACACTCCCTGAAGGCCTACCGCACTTCTTGGGTTAACTAAAGGAGAGATAGAGAGAGTTGGAAGGTTAACCCCTTCAGACTCATATGATGCAGAGGTTGCCAGATTAGCAATAAGAAATAGAGTTCTCTCACTCTTATAATTACCTCTCCAAAATTAGTTTTCTGCCCACAGCTAACTCAAAGACAACTGCAGAGGTTGAAGTAACTAAACTAAGGGTTTCTAAATACCCCTGATGGTAACAAAGGTTTTAAAGTATCCCTAATAGGCTCAAAATCGCGTCATATGTCGGAGAGGGTTAAAGAGAGTGTTAGAGAGAGACTAAATTGAATAGAGATAATGAGAGAGTTGTTTAAGGTTAGAGAGATAAATGGATAGAGAGCGAGTGAGAAAAAGAGAAGGAATGAGTGCGTCTATGTTGGTATATATTCTTATTCCAGAAAGAAACAAAATTAACTGGAAACATTGGACATAGAAAAATACATTTAACGGCCGATGGAATGAATAACTTTATAGTCATGCAAAATTACAGACAACCAATAACATACTTAAAGTTAGAAAGATAAAATGAGTGAACGTGTGTGTGTGTGTGTGTGTGTGTGTGTACAATGTAAACACTGGTAGAGAGAGAGAGAGAACAAAAAAATAACTATGTGGACTACCATTATGAAAGAAAAATTAATCTTCGTACCGCTTGACATAGAAATTAAACACAATTGAGGGCCGATGGAAGGAACTGACAACGGAGAGATAATTTTAGAACCTCATGAAGTATTAACGTAAACCAAACCTCCACCATTCCTCGTTACTGACGCCGACAATCAATGCATTTCATTACAACGGCCAGCACAGTTTCTCCAAGGCTCTTTAGGACTTTCCACTCACACTTCCTTAACCCATTCAGTACCGGTGACATCTTTTTCATTATTTTCTGGCTACTGTTAAACGATTTTATTAAGTTTAAAAGGGGCCTCCAGCAATTAACAGGCTTCCAACTATTGACCATTTCTACTACCCCAGATCCTTCTTAAGCTGCACAAAATCGTACATGTATAGCTAGAAAATATAAAAAAATACGTCGCTGGTACAGAAAGGGTTAAGGGGAGGTTTTTAGTTTGCTCCTTAGACCCCCATCAAGATAGGTCTTTCTGTTTGTAAATTGGAGTTCTTAAAAACTAATGGACGGATTTAAGGTGGGTGACCTGCTTTCTTTTGTTTTGTTTTTCTCCTTTTCTCTCTTTCTCTGGCTTGTATCCATTCGGCCCCATTCAGCCAACTGTTTTAAGACGTTTATCCCCATCTAGGTGTCGATTTCTTCCTGGCGAGCGATAGCGAGCCAGCATTATATGAAGAAATCCGGCTTCGCCGGAGAAATTTTTCTATCGAAATGTATACAAATTTAGCCTGCTGTCAAACAAAAATAAAAAACATGCTGGCTCGCTACCGTTCACCAGTAAAAAATTGACACGTGGATGGGGATAAACGTCTTAAAACAGTAGGCTGAATGGGGCCAAATGGATACAAGCCAGAGAAAGATATATAAGGACAGAACAAAAACAGATCACCCCCCTTAATAATAATCTGATCATTCTAATGTGAACCCCCTCTTACGATCTCTTAATAATTTGAAGGGAAAGGCCATGAACAAAATGTTCCTCGATTCCCACTGTGATAAACTGGTTAGCAAATGACCTCCAACACAGAAACTAAAGAAGAGTGGTTACATTTGAGACAGGGGACCAGAAAAACGCCCCATCTCCCCCTTAAAGATCATAGTATGGCCTGTTAATTATTCATAATACCGTTTACAGTGTTTGGTGTCCTCTTCTTCCGTGAACATTCTTAGTAAATCAATACCGGTACCACAAACACCAATTATTTATTTATGAAGGGGGGTGATCTGTTTTTTTGTTTTGTTTTTGTTTTTATCTTTCTCTCCTTTTCTATCTTTCTCTGAGTTTTATCTATTTGGCCCCATTCAGCCAATTGTTTTAAGACGTTTATTCCCATCCAGGTGTCGATTTCTTCCTGGCGAGCGATAGCGAGCCAGCATTGTATGGAGAAATCCGGCTTCGCCGGAGAAATTTTTCTATTGAAGAATGTACAAATTTAGCTTGCTGTAAAAAATATATATATATATATGCTTGCTCGCTACCGCTCGCCAGGAAAATATTGACACCTGGATGGGGGTAAACGTCTTAAAACAGTAGGCTGAATGGGGCCGAATGGATACAAACCAAAGAGAGAGCGAGAGAAATATAGCAGGTGACCCCCCTTTAAAGATCATAGTATGTGGCCTGTTAATTATTCATATTAGTCTTCGTTTACCGTGTTTGGTATCCTCTTCTTCCGCGAACAGTCTTAGTAGATCAATACCGGTACCAAATACATTATCCCAGGATTCATGCAATGCTTTATTTATTAACCCCTTCCGTACCGGTGACGCCTTTTTACTTTTGATTTTAGTTAGTATTAGATTATTGTATGCAGCTTAAAAAGGAACTGTTATTCAGAAGGTTTATTGAGATCATATTTACCCCTTCGAGTCCGAGAGGTCGATAATAAACTAAAGAAAATCGTCTAATGGTAACCAGAATGTGATGAGAAAATACGTCATCGTCTTGAAGGAGTTAAGGGGAGATTTCTACTTGAGGGATTGTTTTCTGGACCCCTTTCTCCCTCATGTTTAGCCCCATTACTTTTGAGATTTTAAGATGTTCGCCCAATTAGTTTGGCGATTTTAACAACTTTTGACCCATTCTAAGACCTTTCGTCCCATTTAGGTGTAATTTAAGAGGAACCGGCCTTTGGCTGGAACATTTTTCTACCGAAAAATGTACACATTCATCTGGAAAGGGAGCTTAAGGGGTGTAATTTTAAGCTTGATGGAGGACTAGGGAATAAACTAAAAACCTCCCCTTAATTATCCATCAACGGAACAGTGACGGAGAATGTATTTCGAAATGTGAAAAGTTCAAACTGTTCTAACTTTGAATTGAATGGTCCGATCTGAACATATTTGATATCAGCAGCTTGTGTTTGCCAATCACAACTTGTGTTTGCATGAAGTACTAGTATTTTTAAGTATTGTTCATAATCATAACAATTTATTATATCACATAATTATTTAGCCTGAAATTTGTGTTTGTTTTCTGTCTTTCCAGGTTACCGTGATGGGGGATCTAATGGATATTTTTTTTCTTTTTCAGTTTGATGTTTACTGAATAGCTTTAAGACATTTGGTAGATCAGTAGACATTCTAGATTAATTGGCACATTTTTCGGTAGAAAAATATCCCGGCCGAAGGCCGATTCTTCCCAAATTACAGGCTCACTATCGTTCGCCAGGAACACAAATCGACAACTAAGTAGCACGAAAGGTCTTAATATTGACAAAGAAATGGGGCGAAAGGCCTTTAAATCGCCAAACTAATGAGCCGAACGTCATAAAATCCGAAAACTAATGGGGCTAAACACGAGGAAGAAGGGAGACCCAAAAAACGACCCATCTCCCCTTAATTGTGTATCCAGATAGAATCAATAAGAGCTTAACCCCTTCACCACCATTACGTCATTGTCATCATATTCTGGTTACCATTAGACGATTTCAGGGGTAAATACGATCTCAGTAAACCCTCTTAGTAGTAACATAGGTCCCTCCTAAACTGCATAAAATCATCTAATTGTAGCCAGAATCAGAGGAAAAACGACGTCATGGTGCTGAAGGGGTTAAGGGTTGGATGGATTACACGGACCCCATAATCTCCCCCTAGTAAATCCCCCCCTCCCCCCACCCACCCACACACACACATACACACACACACACAGGTTGCCCAAATGACCATGCGACGTTTGCACCTTGATTTTGTAGTATTAACTTCATGTTGGTTATCCTTGTGTACATTAACCCCTTCCCTGCATTGTGTAGTATTAACTTCATGTTGGTTATTCTTGTGTACATTCACCCCTTCCCTGCACTGTGTACAGTATTAACTTCATGTTGGTTATCCTTGTGTACATTAACCCCTTCCCTGCATTGTGTAGTATTAACTTCATGTTGGTTATTCTTGTGTACATTAACCCCTTCCCTGCATTGTGTAGTATTAACTTCATGTTGGTTATCCTTGTGTACATTAACCCCTTCCCTGCATTGTGTACAATATTAACTTCATGTTGGTTATTCTTGTGTACATTAACCCCTTCCCTGCATTGTGTACAATATTAACTTCATGTTGGTTATCCTTGTGTACATTAACCCCTTCCCTGCATTGTGTAGTATTAACTTCATGTTGGTTATTCTTGTGTACATTAACCCCTTCCCTGCATTGTGTACAATATTAACTTCATGTTGGTTATTCTTGTGTACATTAACCCCTTCCCTGCATTGTGTACAATATTAACTTCATGTTGGTTATCCTTGTGTACATTAACCCCTTCCCTGCATTGTGTACAATATTAACTTCATGTTGGTTATTCTTGTGTACATTAACCCCTTCCCTGCATTTTGTACAATATTAACTTCATGTTGGTTATTCTTGTGTACATTAACCCCTTCCCTGCATTTTGTACAGTATTAACTTCAGTTGGTTATACTTGTGTACATTAACCCCTTCCCTGCATTCCTGCGTGGCGGGGATATTATGTGATCTATGGATTTTTTTTATTTCATTTAAATGTCATTATATATAATAATTTAGAAACTGCTACCTCGCATATATTACAGGAAACTACTGAATAGTTTTAAGCCATTCAGTAAGGAGTAATTATATTTCTGTGTTGGCTAATATATATGCCGATTAACATCAACTTAACCTTCTGACTCCCACAGCTTCTAGTTTACATTACATCGAATTAAGGGCAGTTGGTTAGGTCTGGTTAGGTTATGGTAGGCCAAGGTAGATTAGTTAATTTTAGGTTAGGGTTAAAATATGCTTCGGGGTAGAGGATTGTGGACGAAATGACTTGTAGGCGAAAAAACTGACATCCCCAAATGCTGGTGGTCTTTGCTTCCGTTCGCAGAGTCATCAATTTATTATGTATGGTTGTTCCCTTGGGAATGCTTACCTTGTTATGGTTGACGCCCAGTTTAATAACAATATTTGTTTTATTAATTACAAGAAAGCTAAATCCAATCTAGAGGCTATCTTGTTATGGCTGGTTCCCATGTATATTATCCAAATTGTGCCCCCCTCCCCTTGTAAAATTCACCTACGGGTACTATTATAGACGAGACAGAGTAAGGGGCGAGGGAACACGAAAGTGGTAGAACTTTAAATGTTTCTGTTCGAGCTCTATCTCGAGTTGGCCACCCCCAGCTATGGGGTATGTGCCTGAGTATATACATACATACATACAGTACAAAGACGAAATCTATGAATACAGTAAAATAACTAAATGACGAAATATCTGAATAATGTGAAATGTGTACATGCTTAGATTGATATGCAGGATTCGAAACTGCATAATAAATCGTAGGCTTGTCCACCTTTCTTTAACTGTCTTCATAGCGCAATGGATAAATGCACTGAATCTCGGTGTGAGCATCCTAGGTTCGAATCCCTGGACTGCCACATGTATTTGTTGATTTCATTAATTGAGTTTAGGAGTAAAGTCGGTTGGTGGAGGTAACATAATAATATCTATATACATGACTAACACTGAGAATATTATTATATCTACATGACTAATGTAAAACAAGTAGTATAAATGGCAAATACCGGTACTCAGAATAATACCGGTACTCAGAATAATACCGGTACTCAGAATAATGTAAGCGAACAACTTGACGAATACACATATCAATACCGGTACTCAGAATAATACCGGTACTCAGAATAATGTAAGCGAACAACTTGACGAATACACATATCAATACCGGTACTCAGAATAATGTAAGCGAACAACTTGACGAATACACATATCAATACCGGTACTCAGAATAATGTAAGCGAACAACTTGACGAATACACATATCAATACCGGTACTCAGAATAATGTAAGCGAACAACTTGACGAATACACATATCAATACCGGTACTCAGAATAATGTAAGCGAACAACTTGACGAATACACATATCAATACCGGTACTCAGAATAATGTAAGCGAACAACTTGACGAATACACATATCAATACCGGTACTCAGAATAATGTAAGCGAACAACTTGACGAATACACATATCAATACCGGTACTCAGAATAATGTAAGCGAACAACTTGACGAATACACATATCAATACCGGTACTCAGAATAATGTAAGCGAACAACTTGACGAATACACATATCAATAAGATAGAACTACATGGAAAATACTTGGAAGAATGCAAAGAATCATTTGAATCACTCGCAAACATTGAGGGGAGGTTTTTAGGTTGTTCCCTAGACCTCTATCAAGCTAAAAACTCCACCCCCTAGAACCCCTTTCAAGATAAATTTGTACATTTTTCGGTAGGAAAAATTTCCCGGCCGAAGGCCGGTTCCTCTTAAATTACAGGCTCGCTATCGCTCGCTAGGAAAAAATCGACACCTAAATTGCACGAACGGTCTTAAAATTGACAGAAATTGGGCGAAAGTTCTTAAGATCGCCTAACTTATCTCCAAATCTTAAAAGCATTGGGGCTAAACATGAGGGAGAAAGGGGTCCAGAAAAAAAATCCTCAAGTGGAAATCTCCCCTTTTAAGGAGCATGTAAAAGAAACGCATGATAAATATTCAAAAGTATGAAAAATCAGTCATACAAAACCTAATCAAACATTTAGAACACAAAATATCTAAATAACACATAGTTAACACTAAGAAGAAGGAAGAATAACACATAGTTAACACTAAGAAGGAAGAATAACACATAGTTAACACTAAGAAGAAGGAAGAATAACACATAGTTAACACTAAGAAGAAGGAAGAATAACACATAGTTAACACTAAGAAGAAGGAAGAATAACACATAGTTAACACTAAGAAGGAAGAATAACACATAGTTAACACTAAGAAGAAGGAAGAATAACACATAGTTAACACTAAGAAGAAGGAAGAATAACACATAGTTAACACTAAGAAGAAGGAAGAATAACACATAGTTAACACTAAGAAGAAGGAAGAATAACACATAGTTAACACTAAGAAGAAGAAGAAAGAATAACACATAGTTAACACTAAGAAGAAGGAAGAATAACACATAGTTAACACTAAGAAGAAGGAAGAATAACACATAGTTAACACTAAGAAGAAGGAAGAATAACACATAGTTAACACTAAGAAGGAAGAATAACACATAGTTAACACTAAGAAGAAGGAAGAATAACACATAGTTAACACTAAGAAGAAGGAAGACTAACACATAGTTAACACTAAGAAGAAGGAAGAATAACATATAGTTAACACTAAGAAGGAAGAATCATATGATAAATACTGCAAAAAATGATGAATCACTGTAAAGAATTACTACAAAGATAGAAAACCACATGGCCAATATTAACACTAATTTAAAGGGGGTGACCTGCCTTTTTCTCTCTTTCTCTGGCTTGTATCCATTCGGCCCCATTCAGCCTACTATTTTAAGACGTTTATCCTCATCCAGGTGTCTATTTTTTCCTGTCGAGAGGTAGCGAGCCAGCATATTATTCAAAATATTCTTGACAGCAGACTAAATTTGTAAATTTTTCGATAGAAAAATTTCTCCGGCGAAGCCGGATTTCCTAATATAATGTTGGCTCGGTATTACTTGCCAGGAAGATATCGACACCTGGATGGGGATTAACGTCTTAAAACAGTAGGCTGAAAGGAGTCGAATGGATACAAGCCAGAAAAAGAGACATTTATAAGGAGAGAAAAAAAAGCAGGTCACCCCACTTAAAAGAATCACATGACAATTACTCAGAATAATGTGAAAGAAAACAAATTATACATTCTGTAAATATTATCATGGAATACTATGATAAACTCTGAACATAAAATAAAGGGACGCTGTAAAGAATACATACAAAATAGACCAAATTTTCTGAAAAAAATATGAGAATGACAGACCAATACTCAGAAATTAAATGAACCACATGACATATACTTAGAATTATGCAAAATGTCCACGAGAAAATAACTCGAAGGATATAAGCTTACCTTCTAACTTCAATTTCGCTACAATGTCTAGCAATTAAGGTGTCAACAGTCTATGGGTTACGTTCATACCATTTCGGTTATTTTCGACAAGTTACCGCAGATCAGATATTGTCATTTATCAATAAAGAAAGAGCACATTGCCTTCTCGAGTCAGTCAAGCAATAAAATGTGCATGCTTTAGATAGTCAGTTGTTTAAAGTACGCAATTCATCAAGCAATCACAGAATGCTTGAATTAATTTTACATTGACAAGCATGAGTCCTGTAAACCGGGAAGGTTTCTGTTACCAAGAGTCACGGCGATTGAGTACCTACCCTCACGATCATCAATGATACACTGACTGGCCACGTTAACATTTACCTCCTCCCTACTACACCAAAGACTGACTGTACCTACCTCCTCCCTCTCTCTCTCTCTCTCTCTCTCTCTCATATATATATATATATATATATATATATATATATATATATATTATACTCTAGCTTCCCTGTACTCTGTTTCCTCGTTTAGTTAATTAATTGATCTACCTATTCATATAACTACCACTGTATCAATCAGTTTATTATCTCTCTTATAGTCTCCCTACTTCCCGTGCGCTATTCCCCCGTTACTAATACTGTACATGTAGGTCACCATTCTTCAAGTAGCACAAATATTCCTACATATCGAGAGTATTGGTATGTAGAAGTAGGTCCACCTTATTGATCACAGAATATTTACATGCACACATACATGCACACATACATACATACATACATACATACATACATTATACATAACGGTAGGCAGGCTGGCCGAGTCATACAAACATACACATATATAGAAATAATGAATATATATAATTATGTATGAATTTTAAAGATAAATAGCGAAAGGATATCCTATTACACCTAAATGACGCTTAATACAACAATTATTTAATATCATCACTAACTATAGAAACTAAAAGGAGACAAATAACTATATTCTTGTAAGTTAGGTAACAATTATTACGTATTAAGTGATAATGAGAAAAAAAATGGCTGATGCAATATTAATGACAACGAAATCTAAGCTAAATAGAAAATGCATACATATACTGTATATATACATATAATATATACAGTACATATATATATGAAGTTGTATGTATATGAAGGCTCTGTCTCGCGTCGGACACCCCCAGCTATGTGGTATGTGTATGAGTATACATACTGTACATAATACATACGTATATGAAGTTGTAACGTATGTGTGTCTCCGTGTGCCCCCCAAACCTTCGGGACTGTGTAAATGAGACTTGACTTTGGTACTCATGGGGTCCCAAACATGTTTTTTTGGTCAAATATTTCTGAAAAAAAATAAAAAATAAAAATACTTTATCCCATCGGATATACTGTACTCTAGGTGTCCTGTGACCCTCGGCGTGTGATCCCCATACAGTTTATTATCATAATGTTGCCATGGTATTGTCTGTTAGGTTTTCTCCAGAATGCAAGCTTGTTAAATTCTGCTAAATGTGAAAAAGGGACAATATGGAAAAGTGACTGCAGCGAGCGTCGGTTCGGGAGAGAATAAAGAATGGCAGAATTATTCAAGACAAAGTTTAGTAAAAGTGCCTTTATTGGGCTCTAATACAGTATAAAGGACTTTTTACAATACATTCAGGTGTGGACAATTTTAAAACACAAATCTTACCCAATGGGTGTATTCAAAGCTATTCTCCTTTCATCAACTCTCATCCTCTGACCAATTATCTCCAATTATTTTGCAGTCACTGTATTTTAGCATCACGCTCTTCTTTGGTAAGCTATTTCAAATGAAAATGTTCTTTAAAACTTCCTCTCAGAGAGTAGGAGTAAGACGTCTTCAACACACTAGCACACTCAGTCCTATTCTCTCACCAAAGATAACCAGTTTTTAACAGTATTTCTTTTCCATTCCAGCAACTTTGGCACATATTTCCTCAGGTCATCTTCCTCTTATTAGGCTTGAAATAATCCGGACACAGTATGTCTAAGTATATTAACTCAACTGTAGCTTGAATTTGGGGGACATTTCATTTTGTTACAAGGACATATTCTTTGGGCAACTGGCCTTTCGACCCCTTGCTTTAGATTATTTTATATGTGATGTAACCTGATCATAGTCTTTTACTTATGAATGAACTTAATGTAGCATATGATTAACCCCTTCTGTACCGGCGATGTCTTTATAATTATATTCTGGCTACTATTATACGATTGTATCCAGTTTAAAATGACCTCCAGCCTTTAACAGGCTTCGAACTGTCTCACTTAACCCTTTTTACTACCACATATCCTTCTTATTAAACTGCATAAATTTGTCTAAATATAGCTAGAATATAATTTAAAAGACATCGCCGGTACAGAATGGGTTAAAATAATCACACTAACAAGTAACTGAGAAGAGATGCTAACCCATGACTAAGGTGCTCTTTGGCTTCTCTCCCATGTCCTGACTATTGACGCCAAGATGTCTTAACCCTTTCACGCTTATGACGCAATTTTGAGCCTATTAGGGATACTTTAAAGCCTTTGTTATCATCAGGGGTATTTAGAAACCTTTAGTTTAGTTACTTCAACCTCTGCAGTTGTCTTTGAGTTAGCTGTGGGCAGAAAACTAATTTTGGAGAGGTAATTATAAGAGTGAGAGAACTCTATTTCTTATTGCTAATCTGGCAACCTCTGCGTCATAAAAGCGTGAAAGAGTTAAACCGAGTCGAATGATTTCGTCTAAAGATAGATAGAAGAAAAACACTTGTACAGGTGGAGTCAAATGCATGTATTTCCTTTAGTTGGTAAGTCTAATATGGTAGCATTAGTCCGTCGATACAAAGGACAAATAACCCAGAAATGTCCGAAGAATGTTGTTGATCGAGGATGATGTTGAAAATGTACTGCATGGGTGACTGCGCCTTTAATTATCGGTAAAGGGAAAGTTATTGATCAGCCAGACTCACCTCAAGGTCATACAGTCTCCAAGCACATGTACTTAAAAACTTCACGGGAGTGACTTGCTCTTTTTTCTGTTTTCTTTTCTTTTTATCTCTGGGTTGTTTCCATTCGGCCCCATTCAGCCAACTGTTGTAAGACGTTTATCCCCATCCATGTGTCGATGTATACTTGGCGATCGATAGCGATCCACCATATTTTCGATAATGAGTTAGACAGCTGGCTAAGTTTGTAAATTTTTCGATAGAAAAATGTGTCCAGCGAAGCCGGATTTCTCCATAAAATTATGGCTCGCTATCGCTCGCCAGGAAAAAATCGACACCTGGATGGGGATAAAAATCTTAAAACAGTAGGCTGAATGGGGCCGAATGGATACAAGCCAAAGAGAGAGGGAGAGAAAGAGAAAAAAAGCGAGGTGGGCTCCCTTAAAGAAAGCATGAAAAGTGTAATTAACCCATTCAGAGCCGTTGATGTCATATTCATTATATTCCTGCAACTAGTAGACGAGTTTATTCAGCTTAGGAAAGACGTGCACCAAATAAATGGCTAGAGACTATCTCAGTTAATCCTTTTAGCTACCATATACCCATTTGCATTTTATTTCAGCTACATTTAGACGATTGTATGAAGCTTAGGAAGGATACATCGTAGCTAAGAGGATTAATTGAGATAGTGGGTAGCCTTTGAATTTAAAGTTTATACAAGAGAGAGAGAGAGAGAGAGAGGTGTGGTCACTACAACACACTATGGTCGTCGTGGTGATGGGGCTGTGTTTACCCTTAATAATACTCCACCCTCAGCCGTGTCATGTGTGTGTGTGTGTGTATAAGTGTGTATGTGCATAAGTGTATATGTGTGTATGTACGTGTCTTTGTGCATAAGTGTATGTGTGGGTGTCACTATCTTTTTTTAACGAACAAGTATGTATTCATTAATGTAAATTTGAATGTGTATGTGCATGTATTAGCTCTTGCTAATTATAGTTTTCAATTGTAAATAAATACAATCACTAATCCTAGATGCATTTCGATTTCCTGAACGTATGTGTACTGTGTGTGCCCCTTAATCATACATGACTTTACAGTGAGAAAATATAACGAAGTCACTTATAATTGTGTTCAATATACCATATAAATATAAGAGTAATCATATTAAGGAGTTCATTTTACACTGGATTATGTATCGAATTTCTCCTGGATTATGAGTTATAACCCCGACGAACATAACATAAAGTATGATAGTAACAGCTAACACAAATCCAATACGACATAGAGGTCACCAGTTCAGATCAACTCACTGACTAGAAACTGACTAGAAACAGTAGAAATGGATGGCAAGACTACACGCATTTTTGCCTGTATTATATAGGGTATACTAATAAGTTTATTTGTACGATAAATGTAGGTTATTTGTAGGGTAGTTATAGATAGGGGTCACTTGAGGCATGCTATGCTTACAGGTACACTCACGCGTACTAAAAGTTGTTCAGGGCGGGCCTTCGTTCCCCTACTCCACCCTGGGCAGGTGGATGGGGGGAGTCGGGGTCCAAGGCTACCCCCACCGTCCACCCCCAAACTATCACCAACTCCCCCACCTTCCTTCTCTATCTGGCAGTTAGTGATTAGCGACGATTGTTCTCATGTATTGCAAATAATTGTTAAACCATCATTGCACATGCTTACAATGGCCAATATTTAATATTTATTAGGAATTTATTAATACAATATACTGCATAATTGTATTCTCAAAACGAGTTTCTATACACAACGTGGGTTACACGAATCTTGGCTGTAGTGGTCTTCTCTCTCTCTCATTGCACTACTTTCTACGATCAAAATGTAATGCGATTTGAATATAATAATACTGTAATTAAATCCAATCTCATACAGTATTCAGGATATTGTGTTCACCACTATTGCAATACATATCAACGTGCCCTCTACGATCTACTCCTAGTTTTTCAAATTACTTACACAGTTGGGGTTTTATATCATAATAAGCAAGGACTAAAGGCAAAAATTGGCTGGAATAGTGTTGCGACTGTTATTGATTATTTCGTTTATTATTCCAATCAGTTTCTCCCATTTGCTTACTATCAAAGTCGGTGTTAATTTTTTAGTAAGGTTTGAGTATCGAGCCCTTGAGTTGTTGTTGTTGCTGTTCCCCAGGCTGCCTGGCCGAACAGCCCCAAGGTCCCGAGCAAGGCCAAGGCCATAAACGAGCACCCCCACAAAATCCTCCCTGCTCACCACTAATAAAGCCTGGGTGACCGAAGTCACTCCAAGGCGGGGAGCTGAGGAGGGTGCGGAAACGCCCGGGAATTCAAAGCACCACCCAAGGCCCTATGCCCCTCAGCAATTATGAAGGGAAAGTAGAGGGGCAAAGTAAAAATGCGACGCTTTGACTCCCAACCTCTAGGTTGGCAGAGATCGCTCAGCTCTCACTCTGATAGACCAGCCCATCACCACATGACTAGAACCCAATCCTCTGAGCATCAGCTAGGAAAGGCCCTAGAAAGCCGCCTTTGGCGGGGGGGGGGATAGCTCCCCTATTTCAACTTTGGAGTTGGGCACCCACCCTTGAGTAGCAGGGCTCGCCTTCTCACTTCCCCCTTCTTTGTCTCTATCTGTGATCCCAGCCTCTCACCTCTACATACCCCATCAACTCTCCTCTATGTGTATCGAATGCAGGCAACATTCATCACACCACTACGTGGTGATGAGCTGGTCTATCAGAGTGAGACCTGAGCGATCTCTGCCATACCCATAGCTTACTCTGACTGTTCCTTTAACTTATATATTTTCTAGATCTCAAGTGACGGCATCTCTTCCGTGGATTGATCTCCCAATCTACCAAGATTGGAAGCCAAAGCGTCACATTTTTCCCTTGCCCCTCAACTTTCTCTTCATAATTGCTGAGGGGCACAGGGCCCTGGGTGGGGCTTTGGTTTCCCGGGCGTTTCCGCACCCTCCTCAGCTCCCCGCCATGGAGTGGCTTCGGTCACCCAGGCTTTATTGTGGTCGGCAGGGAGGGTTCAGTGGGGGCGCTCGGTTATGGCCTTGGAATTGCTCGGGGCTTTGGGGCTGTTCGGCCAGGCAGCTTGGGGAACAACAACAACAACAACAACACACACTAATGAAGGAAAATATACGCCATTCAGACCCGTTTTATTTTGGTTGTAGAAAGTGTGTGTTATGAGTTACAAGGAGTTACAAGGAATAGTTAGTATCTCAAAGACCTTGCAGTCCATTTCGGGGAAATATTCGAAATGGAAGGAGAGACATTGTTCAGTGCACTACACTCCTTACAGTGTGCAAAATACTATCTGCTGAATACAGTCTTCTTGAACTGCTCAACTGAGGAAATGTTTAAAACTTCTGAGGAACCTTTGTTCCAGGTAGAACAGATCTTAAATGGGAAACAGTTTTCACAAATATTAGTGCTCAACATTTTCAATTCTAACTGCCAGCCATGGTTGCGTATTGTATTCATATTGAGGCTAAACAGTTTGGTATGATCCACATTGTCAAACCCATTACATATTTTAAAAACTTAAATTAAATGACCTCGTAGTCTGCGTGTTGAGAGAGAGAGAGAGAGAGAGAGAGAGAGAGAGAGAGAGAGAGAGAGAGAGAGAGAGAGAGAGAGAGAGGCAGAAGATCACTACAGCTGAGATTCGTGTAACGCGCATTGTGTATAGAGACTTATTTTGAAAATACAATTATATATACTGTATATTGTATTAATAAATTCATAATAAAAAATAAATATTGGCTATTGTAAGCATGTGCAATGAAAGTTTAGCAATTATTTGCAATACATGAGAACAATCGTCGCTAATCACTAACTGCCAGCTAGAGAAGGAAGGTGGGGGAGTTGGGGATAATTTGGGGGTGGAACGTGGTGGTAGACTTGGACATGACTCCCCCCTTCCACCTGCCCAGGGTGGAGTAGGGGAACGAAGGCCCCAGCCCTGAGCAACATTTAGAACGTGTGAGTGTACCTACCCGATAGCACTATCGTTAGTGAGTGCTATTTGTATGTTGTACTATTGTTAATGTCTTGTCAAGTTGCAAATTTGATTTTAATCGAACATTTTGACACTAATTGTAGTTTCTTTATTCATGCAGAGTTTAGTAAAAATTTACCAGAACGTCCCGGACTTCCCAACTTGACTAATTCCTTGAACGTGACGATAGTGCATTGTTATGTGTGCGATTAGTTTGCTTGGGAAACAGATTAACTTGTTCATGTAGTAATGTACACCCTATGCCTATGTGGTGGATTGTGTTATTTTATTTCATAATCTTTTTATTTTAATAAGCGTTATTTCCACAGCGATTTTGATGAGTTATTTTGCCTTTATATTGTCTTTGCCCGAGTTTTGGTTTGTTTAGTTTGCAAGTTTTAAATTATAATGGTTGTATTAATTGTTTATACTACGATGGCTATTGTTTTAAACACAACCATAGTTTTAGTTATTTCAAACCAACTAATTACGCAGAAATTAATGCAATACAATTATTATTACACAAAGGGCCTCGGAGTCGGCCGGATCCTAAATTGAGTGGTCAATCCTGTGAGTCCTTCACTAAACTGGCTCGGGTTGTCCCTCTCACAGGGAATAGGTCCGCTTGGGGGCATTGTGTGTATGGCCACCCTCGTAAGGGGAGTAAGGCATACGGCAATAGATAGATATAGATATTATTGCACGTGACAAGTAAAAGCTACCCTAAACATAAGTGCATGACAAAAAAAGTGCTTGTGACAAAGACCCCAACTGTTGCGTGATGGAAAATGGTCCTATACCCTGTCCTAAATAAGTGGACCGGAAATTGTGTACCTTAAGGGGGGTGACCTTCTTTTTGTTAGTTTTCTCTCTTTCTCTGGCTTGTATCCATTCGGCCCCATTCAGCCAACTATTTTAAGACGTTTATCCCCCTCTAGGTGTCGAATTCTTCCTGGCGAGCGATAGCGAGCCAGCATTATATGAAGAAATCCAGATTCGCCGGACAAATTTTTCTATAGAAAAATGTACAAATTTAGGATGCTGTCAAACAAAAATAAAATATATGCTGGCTCGCTACCGCTCACCAGTAAAAAATTGACACCTGGATAGGGATAAACTTCTTAAAACAGCAGGCTGAATGGGGCCAAATGAATACAAGCCAGAGAAAGATAGAAAAGGACAGAACTAAAATAGGTCACCCCCCTTAACCCTTTGAGTACCAGCGACGTGTGTTATAGTTTATGCTGGCTATATGTAAACTATATTATGCAGCTTAGGATGGAGCCGTGGTAGTTCAAAGGGTTGGTTGAGATGGTTTGAAGCCTTAACCCTTATTTAGCGGGCTAGGTGGTCTATTTGACCGTAGCGCCCAGCGTTTTTTTTTACCCTAAATAGGGTTGTTTCCGTGCACATTTTCATGCCTAAATAAGACCCAGAGCGTAAAACAAGTATCTATCCCTGAAAGGGCGTAAACAGAGCTTTCCAATGACACCCGAACCATCCTTGTACGACCACTGGTTCTCTTGCAACGATCGCGCAACACGAGTGCAAAAACCCTGAAATAAGGCAATTTCCTTACATAATTCCCTGTGCAGTGAGGCAGAAGAGGGGGAGGAAGTTAGAATACAGTTCAGTACACACCCGGTGGTCGTGGGAAGCAGTCATAAGGTTACTACGCTCGTCCCACCGCTCAGCTCTCTCTCTCAGCAACATTACGTGCTGAAAATGGTGCTCGACAGATGTCGTGCACCGACACATAGTCCCAATTTATTTCACTCGACATATGTCGCACGCCGACAGTTAAGGGTTAATACTGCTAGAGGTCCTTCCTAAGCTGAATAAAATTGTCTAATAGTTGCCAGAATATGAAGAAACGGACATCCTTGGTACTGAATGGGCTAACCTCTGTAACTAAAAAAGGGCAAGAGCAAATGGGCTGTACAATTCCACACCTATTCCTTGGCTGACCCTCCCCAAATGATAGAAGCATTAGCTCGATTACTGTATTAATTTGTGAGGTGTACAGATTAATGTTCAAGATATTATTTTACAGTGACGCTCAAAAGTTATGTCCTACGTCCAATATTTCAAACTTGGTCACCTCTAAGAAAACAAAGCACACGAACAAGCCTTCAAAGTATAAATAATCAAGTTGGATAAATTTGCCAGAGTATTATTGCATCATGTCAATTTTTATCCTAGCGAGCAATAGCGAGCCTGTAATTTTGGAGTAACCGACCTTTGGCCAGGACATTATTCTACCGAAAAATTTACAAATTGATCTCGAAGGAGGGTGTTGGGGATGTTTTATAAAGTTTGATGGAGGTCTTGTGAGGAAACAAATACACAGGGAGGATACAAATAAATACAACTCTCCCTATATGGCAGGAGTGAATGAGGTAGTGGTGGTGACTGGTGGGCTTGGAGAATGTCGAATATACATAAATAATGACCACCTGCTTCCTACCAGTTGCCCTCGTTTCGTACACAAACCATTTCGCCTGGTATCAAAAGGGGTTCGTCCTCACCGCACCGGTAACCCATCCCTAGTAATAATCTAATCTAATATAATTTTACCCAACCTAACTAACATAATTTATGATAATGATCATGATCATTTTTATTTGGTCCATAGAAATACAATTACAAAAATTCTAAAAAAAATTGTATATTGTCTGCAATCTTTTTGTTTCCCATAAATACTGTATAACATAATGAGTTTTCGAAATATTCAGAGTTTATTTGTTATTAACCAATTACAAGATTTGACCTAACTCTTTAATGAAAAGTAACTTATTTTAAGAGCCAGTTAGATAATATACAGTATGCATGTTCTTTCAATTTGA
This sequence comes from Paralithodes platypus, assembly GCA_032716605.1. NCBI lineage: Eukaryota > Metazoa > Arthropoda > Malacostraca > Decapoda > Lithodidae > Paralithodes > Paralithodes platypus. The sequence continues at coordinate 48,755,782 of CM064496.1, read as the reverse complement.
CTTATTCTAGGACATTGTAAAGAAAATATTTGAGATGAAGAAACTAATAATAACATAATATAACCGGCGATTACATTAGTGAATGTGGCACAGGGGCTGGAGTATTATCATAAACAGTCGAGAAATTACGAAAAGTTTTGTGGACGAGTAACCGGACGCCAGTATATGTTCCATGTAAAAGACAAATTAAAACATTTATAGATCATGAAGGTAATTCTTCAAGGCACATCTTGAAGAATTACATCTGTTTCCCCTAACAAAGCGTAGATAAAATAAATTAGTTTTAAAAGAAGTGTGTCACGTAATATGAACCCTGCTTTAGGGTGCTATTTTATGCATCCGACTTGGGGCAGTTTGTACAGTCGCTCATAAACATTCGTGGACCTACACTATTCTGTATTCAAGTGTAGCCATTGAGTTTTAACTTCTTCTGTACCGGTGACGTCTTTTGTATTTGATTTCAGCTAGATTTAGACGATTTTACGTAGCTTAGGAAGTATATTATATGGTAGCTAAAAGGATTAAGTGAGATAATCTATAGCCTTTTAATTGGGAGACATCCTTCCTAACCTGAAGAAAATGGTCTAATAGTAGCCAATATAAAGTGAATAGGACGTCGCCGGTATAGAAGGGTTGAATTATACTGTAATTAGTTGTACAATAGATAGTTCAAATGGATTTAACCCCTTCTGTACCGGAGACGTTTTTTTACTTTATTCTGGCTACTATTAGACGATTTTATTCAGCTTAAAAAAGGCCTCCAGTAATTAACAGGCTTCGTACTATCTCACTTATCCTTTCATACTACCATAGATCCTTCTTAAACTGCACAAACTCACATCAATATAGCTATAATACAATTATAAGTACATCACCGGTATAAAAGGGGTTAAGGGGGGATGGTTCACTTTTTGGTAGATTTTGTCATTTATTTATTATTTTTGTTAGTTTCCCCCCTAGACCTCCATCAAACTTAAGAAAACATCCATCAGATCCCCTTTCTAGGTTAATTTGTAATTTTTTCGGTAGAAAACTGTATATTATATTCCTACTTTCAATAAAATATATTTTTGTTACTACTAACATTAGAAGATTCAATCAAATTTAGGAAGTCTTGGCAATTTAATGGTAATAGATGCAGTAAGTTAAAATTACTATTCTGCTAGGGTTGGAATAATCAGACAGTTGTTTAAAAGTTTGATTTTTATTTAATTTAATTTAGATCCACCCTCTTAACTTGATGGCATAAATACCAAACAACTACAGTACAGTACTGGAGCGAAGGCTAAATAGTTATTTCCAGTTATTTTGATAAAGTTTTTTGTCTATATATTGTGTCGTTCATTTTTTGGTTTGTTTATTTTGCAAGTTTTACATTATAACAATAAAATCAATGAAATAGTATACTAAAGTAAATAGCAAACTTGGCAGAGTTGATTTACTGGCACTATTTACAGGGTAAATAAAAATTATGGCTTGTAAGTGTACAAGCACACCACAAGTGATGGAAAAGGAAATTACCCAGTATCACACAACCACTGTTTATGAGTGACTGTACAGGATCACCAAATCAAAACAATACTGTATATTTCGGCACTATCTTATCCTGCTTGGCTCTCGTTTCCCCATTTCTCGTCTCATCACACTTTCTAGCCAATCTTTTCGTTTCTTTCCGTCTCTCTCTCCTACTGAACAACAACAAGTAGACTACAATATAGAACCAATTATATAAAGTCAGGTTGGTGTCCTTTCCACACTTCCATTCAGTCAACCATGTCAATATTGTGTAATGTACCGTAAACACACCATCAGGCAGGGCAGAAGAGAGAGAGATGGCTTGAATCAGGTTGTTGTAAGTTAGTATGTTCGTTCGTAACTGTTTTGAGAGTAATGGCGGCGTAACTGTTTTGAGAGAGTAATGGCGGCTGACAGGACAAATTTAACCCATTAATTCCAGGTGACGTTATCATTGGCTACGGTTAGACGATTTTTAGGAAGTAGAATGATAAGTTTTGCAAGGTATCCATTAACTACCACTACTAATTTTTAAGCTGCATAAAATAGGTATATATAATGGCATGCAGTGGGGGATTGAAAGAGAAGAAAACCATTCCCAATTTTAAGAAGTCAGTCTGTTTAGCCATTGGTGAAGATATTAACATTTATTCACTTAACCCACATGTGATCGTGATATATATATGATACAGTAATCCAAGCTAACTAACATGGGAAAAAATATATTCATTGAGACAAGTTTCAGATCTGTATTAGTTACTATGTACAGGTATATGTAGGCCTTATGTGGTGGTATGTACTATGTACTTAAATAAAGTTTGTTCTCTGCAATGGATGCCCTTTCTCTCTAAAAAAATCATGATAAGGTTATTGCCTTACATTTACACGCCATTGCCTCATTTAGTAGTCTTATTCTGATGAGCCATGAATCGAATCCCGGTTTATTATAGATAGATATTGTTACGACTGACAGTAGAGGCTTCTAGTCCTTTGACTAATACAGACAATTTAATACTCAGCACCTCCGTAGCCTCAACTCGTAACACAGCCTATCACAACAGAACAGAGCTCATTCGCAACTTCCAGGCTCTCTGTGGACCAATGGTGCAGACAATCCCCCAACTGGTTCCATTATACAAACAATGCGAACAACTGAAACCCATACTTTGTGAAAAGACTCATCAAAACTCTGTACTGAATGGAAATACTGAGAAGGATCCTTTCTACGCTGTACAAGGAAGAGAAAGATCAGATTTAATTTAAGTTAATACAACTAGGGTAAATGCATGCCAAAAATGAATGCCAATATAATGAAGCAAGTATCAAGCATAAACAAATGAATCAAGGATCAAACCAAACACCTATCAACCACCACCCACCTAACTATCCTAACAATCGTTGAGACGTCCTAAGCCGACTTCAACTTAACATTTGTTTTAGAATTGTGCTAGTGATAAGCGGAGAAATAATACCCAGGTAGGCTAACACACACACAAATATAAAATGCCTGTCTATTTTGTCCAGACTACCAGTTTGCCTGGGCCGAAGTAATCCTCCCTGTAACTGAAGACTAATGAAGTCCTCCACCCTCTACTTCGAACCAGGCATTTTAATAAGCTGGACCCTTGACTGAATTAATGCACATAAAATATATAATGATCGGCTGGTAACAATAAAATATATTGTCAACCATGAACATGAAAAATAGGGTGGGATTTGCTAGCAAGTTAATTTGAAAGAAGCATATTATATTCCTACTTTCAATAATATATATTTTTGTTATAATTACTAACATTAGAAGATTCAATCAAATTTAAGAAGTCTTGGCAATTTAATGGCAAGATGTAGTAATTAACTTAAAATTCTACTAGGGTATGAATAATCAGACAATTGTTTAAAAGTTTGTTTTATTTAACAAACTCCCAAGGAAATCACAATTCACTTAGCAACTGATTCTCTGTTCGGGTCAAAATGGGTTCAAACTGAAGGGTTGAATACCTACGACTATACAGCATAAATTGTACTTCGGAATTGTTACATTCCCATTACTACCTATCTGTACAATCGCTATTCAGAGTGTTGACCTACTTCGACTCCGAGCCAAAGGCACATCACTATAGTCACAACGGTTGACAATACTATAAAATTTTGTTACCTCAATAATTATGTCCTTGAATCACCTAAACAATATTAGGACCTATTATTCGATCGATATGTTCTCGAATCACCTTGACAATATCAGACACTATTATTTCATAATCTGTTCTTAAATTTATTAAGGTGATATAAGAACGGGTAACGATTATTGAAATTACTTCAGAGGATATTTGATTTAGTAATTTCTGATATGGTTGAGCCAGAAACTATTACCAAATCAAATATCTCCTTAGATCATCTTAGCATCAGAAATAATTATTTAATTACATGTTCTTAAATCACCTTAACAACATTAGTAACTTTTTTAAATCAATATGTACTTACATCACCTTGACATTATCAGAACTATTGCTCAATCAACGTGTCTTTATCACCTTAACAATTTTAAAAACTATTTCTAAATCAAACATCTCCTTCGATCTTAACAATATCACAAGTCATTATTCAATTACACGTTTTTAAATCACCTTAACAATATTAGTAATGATGACTAAATCAGTATGAACTTACACCTTGACAATATCAGAACTATTATTATTACATAATAATTGATATTGGTTCAGGAGTAATTTATCGAGAGGACTTCCCTAAGTGGTTAAGGCCCCATTAATTGTTCTTTCCATTCACATATGCATAGCCTACGTGAGTTGCAGTTGGGATGTGTGTACATGCTTAGATTGATATGCAGGATTCGAAGTTGCATAATAAATCGTAGGCAGTGTCCACCAACCTTTAACCGTCTTCGTGGTGCGATGTATAAGGTGTTGATTTTCGGTGTGAGCATCCTGGGTTCGAGTCCACAGACTGCCACATGTGTTTGTAAATTTCATTAATCGATTTTAGGAGTATGGTTGGTTGTTGGAAGGAACATAATAATTTATATTGGTTCAGGAGTAATTTATCGAGAGGACTTCCCTAAGTGGTTAAGGCCCCATTAATTGCTCTTTCCATTCACATATGCATAGCCTACATGAGTTGCAGTTGGGATGTGTGTACATGCTTAGATTGATATGCAGGATTCGAAGTTGCATAATAAATCGTAGGCAGTGTCCACCAACCTTTAACTGTCTTCGTGATGCGATGTATAAGGTGTTGATTTTCGGTGTGAGCATCCTGGGTTCGAGTCCACGGACTGCCACATGTGTTTGTAAATTTAATTAATCGATTTTAGGAGTATGGTTGGTTGTTGGAAGGAACATAATAATTGATATTGGTTCAGGAGTAATTTATCGAGAGGACTTCCCTAAGTGGTTAAGGCCCCATTAAGAGTTTGGTTATTGAATTTGGCTATCTAGTGAATTACATAAATATGCCAGTACCCTAGTCTGTGAACAGAGTACGGAAGGCCAATCTTTAAAAAAATTACCTCTTAATCCAGAAATACTTTATTAAATGACCCTTGTCAGTAAATCACTGTCTTCACCTCACATTTCTACATTCTACACAAAATATAATGCCAAATGATAAAATTGTTTTTAGGATTATTTGCTAAGCATCTTTGTCTTGGAAAATTAGTTCCTAAAATTGATTAAAGGGTTATGTATTTTTTACATTTATGATTGTGGATAAAATGTCTGACAAGAAAGCTCTATATTTAGGTTAAGCCCTTATTATTTTTAATGCTACCTAGAAATATACGTTGATTGTTATTTTTTAAATCTGTGTGTAGTTTTATGCTTATGTGAACTTCTACTTGATTAGCATACTAAGTAGGATGATTTTTTTGGAGTACACTCAACCCTCTGCTATCACGCATTCTGCTATAGCGTTTGGCTGCTTTAGCGCAGGCTATAAAAACCCACATATATATTTATCACTCATTAAATGCGTGCTATAGCGCACCCGAGAGATGGTGGGGACATTTTAAAAAACGCGGGTCCAGACAGGCGGTATCGATGGACGTGACGTCACGGCTAGGCCTAGGCGTCACTTAACCATTCAAGCGTGTGTACCTTCTTTGTGATAGTGGTGGGTGCATTGTTTCTTTTGTGTTCGAACAATGGCTGCTGTAGGCCTACTTCCACCCCTACCACCTACCATCGCCCAGTGGAATGCAGCAGCACCAGGGAGAGTGGTTAAGAAAAGGAAGAACCTAACCTATTCCCAGAAACATGAAATAGTGAAACTCATTGATGGTGGCGAACCAAAGCGTAGTGTTGCGAAAAAATATGGCATCAATGAATCGACAGTGCGTGGTATTTATGGAAAGAAAGAATCAATCAAGGCTCATATGAATCTCGCACCATCTGATGCCGGTGCAAATGCTTTGAGGAGTGCAAATAGGGTATTATTAAGGACTGAACAATTGTTGGGGAGCTACATGGATCGGATGGCCAAGCGTAACTTATCCGTGGACACGAGGGAAGTCATGGACACTGCCAAAGAAATTTATGCAGGCGTAGCTCGCAAGTGGAATGTGCAACAACCTCCCCTATTTCTTGCATCAAAGGGGTGGGTTGATAAATTCATGGCGCGACACAGAATGAAAAGTGTTAAAATATCTGGTGAGGCAGCTAGTGGGGACAGATCTGCTGCTCGGGAATATCCTGAATTCCTGAAAAATATTATTGCTGAAGGTCAATACACCCCTGATCAAATTTTTAATATGGACGAGACCAATTTCTACTGGAAAACCATGCCGAAAAGAACATTTATAACCACCAAATCGGCGAAAGTACACAGGAGGAAAGCGATCAAGGAACGCTTCACCTTGCTTCTTGCAATGAATGCATCGGGCACGTGTAGACTGAAACCAACAGTGGTACATAGAGCCAAAAGACCTAGGGCTTACAAGGGCTGTGACATGAACAATCTAAATGTGCACTGGATGAATTCAAAGAAGGGTTATGTGTCGGCCAAACTTAGCCTAGACTGGCTAAAAGAAGCGTTCATCCCTGTTGTTGAAGAGTTTTGCCGAACTAGCAATATTCGCTTCAACATCCTCCTACTCCTAGACAACGCCCCAGGACATTCGCCACTCATGCGTTCATTGCATCCAAATGTGAAAGTTGAGTTTCTGCCACCAAACACAACTTCTCTCATTCAACCACTCGACCAGGAAGTGATTGCGGTGGTGAAGGCAGCATTCGCCTGACGGCAGTTCCGACAGATGAGGCAGGCGACAGAGGATTCCGCCCTTATCGAGAGGCTAATAAACGATGAAAATATGGACGAAGATGACAATGTGGAGGGGGACAATGAAAGTGAGAAAAAAGTGATCCAGTACTGGAAAACTTTCAATGTGAAGCAGGCAGTTGATCTGGTAGTCAATTGCTGGGATAATATCACCCCTGCAACAATCTGCCATGCATGGCGAAATATTCTCGAGGGGTTACCTGAGGACAGGCAGGTAGCTGTGCCCGGCGAGCCTCAGACGGTTGAGGCAGAGTTGAAGGCTGCCGCGGAAGAAGCGAGACGAATTTCTGGTGCTGGTTTCGACGAAACGACGAGAGAAGACATCAGGGAGATGATTAGACGGCTGCCTGTTACTGCTGAAGAAATTGTGGAAGACGACGACTTGGAAAATGAGGACAGTCCAGAAGAGGAAGAAATTGAAAGGCGGGACGGACTTCCGATGTGCGAGGTTAAACGTTTGATCGAGTTAGGTGCACAGATTCGCCACAGTCTTGAGCAGGACAACTCAATCAACTGTGTAGGGCGGTGTCTTCTTATTAATCAGGCTCTGGCAGGCTATGAGGACAAGTACAACGCCCATATCAATTCGCTCCAGCAACAAAAAATAAGTGCATTCCTGAGCCGTCGTGTTCAACCTCCTAAACAACCAGAACCTCTGCCACAAACCTCCGATAATGAAGACGAGGAAGATGATGAATTCGCGGGGTTCCTAGACGCCTTGCAGTTTGCTAAGCGTGCCAAGGCTGCCAAGGCTGCCAAGGCTGCCAGTAGCAAGGCCAAGGATGACAAGGAGGCCAGTGACAAGGCCAAGGGTGGCAAGTAACTCCCCTATAGCCTCGGCACCTTAAGACATACGAGTGGAGTTAGGCCTATCGGGGATACCACTCAGGGAAAAAAAAAAAGCGCGCCTAAGACTAAACCTCATGGGTGGTGTGGAAACGAGTCTATAAGGTAAGTGTATGTTATATTTATTTATTGATGTATTGATTGTTGCTATTAACAGGTTCATATTCCCTTTACAGCAGTGTTAGGGCGGAAAAAAGGTCAAACAGTAGGAAAAATGGGTTACGGGTGTGGAAATCTTGGGAGCCAGGGTACAATTTGAATTATTCCCATAAGTTCTTCAATTCTGCTATCGCCATTATGGCTATAGCGCGGTAATTTCGGCACCAATTAGGCGCGATAGCAGAGGGTTGAGTATTCTCAAATAGGTTAACTAAGTTTTTTAACATGATACGTTCGTTCTCTCCAGGTTGAGCAATATTTTAATGTTATATAGTTTAAATCAAATGTAGTTATTAACCAGGCATGAGCAGATTACTGTATATTTTCTTAGCTCGAATGATAAATCCAGGAGATCTTAGTCCAACCCCCAAAATGGCAGAATACTGGTGAGAATTGATTTATGTACTCAATTGGTTGTTTTTGAATAGTGGATATTTAGAGATAATGAATAGGATAATGGAAGGCTAAATGTTTGATGGTGCATTAATGTTTATATATTGGTGTCCACTACTTGGTTCTGGATTGTAAAGTGGGCAGTAAGAGCAGATGAGCAAGAAGGGGTCAGTGTAAGGATAGACCTCATTGGTCCTCATCAGATCAGGGTGTCAAACCGGAGTTATTTTGTATGAAAACCTGAATGAATATAAGAAGGAATAAAAGAAAATTAACATAAAATAGCATTGTTTTGACTCTTAAAACAAGACCTGAATGAATATGAGAAGGAATACAAGAAAATTAACATAAAATAGCATTGTTTTGACTATCTTAAAACTTCCAATGACATAATTTAAACTTAAAAACCTTCATTCTATCTTGACATATTAAAATGTAAAACTTGCAAACTAAACAAACCAAAATTGGGACAAGGACAATATAAAGTCAAATTAAATTATCAAAATCGCTATGTGGAAACAACGCTTACTAAAATAAAATCTATGAAATAAAAGAACACAATCCACCACATAGGGTGTACATTACGACATGAGCAAGTTAATCTGTTTATAAAAGACTATAAGCACTCATTTGACACCCTGCATCAGATGTAGGACTGTACATGAGGGGGAGCAGGGAGGGTACCAATATAGATAAAATGAAACTGAATACAAACAGTTACCTTTCAGCACGATGACCCAATTCTTAATTTCATTCTTGCTAGCATTAGAGGTCAGTTTGGGAAGAGCCTGTGGAAGTGAAAGAAAGTTGATTTAGTTTTTCTGTTGGAGTAATCCCGTCAGCCAATCAGAAGGCGGGATTAAGGACACTTTGATTTAATTATTATGTTCCTTCCAACAACCAACCATACTCCTAAAATCGATTAATGAAATTTACAAACACATGTGGCAGTCCGTGGACTCGAACCCAGGATGCTCACACCGAAAATCAACACCTTATACATCGCACCACGAAGACAGTTAAAGGTTGGTGGACACTGCCTACGATTTATTATGCAACTTCGAATCCTGCATATCAATCTAAGCATGTACACACATCCCAACTGCAACTCACGTAGGCTATGCATATGTGAATGGAAAGAGCAATTAATGGGGCCTTAACCACTTAGGGAAGTCCTCTCGATAAATTACTCCTGAACCAATATCAATTATTATGTTCCTTCCAACAACCAACCATACTCCTAAAATCGATTAATGAAATTTACAAACACATGTGGCAGTCCGTGGACTCGAACCCAGGATGCTCACACCGAAAATCAACACCTTATACATCGCACCACGAAGACAGTTAAAGGTTGGTGGACACTGCCTACGATTTATTATGCAACTTCGAATCCTGCATATCAATCTAAGCATGTACACACATCCCAACTGCAACTCACGTAGGCTATGCATATGTGAATGGAAAGAGCAATTAAAGGCTGGCCCCTATTATTTGGGATGAATTGCTACAAATCTTATTCAAACTGAGCCAGCGTTTGACAACTATTTTGAACACTATTATAAATAAAGAGCAAATAGCTTTAACTAAATTAGTATATTTAATTCAGCTATAATTTTAAACCATTATAAAGGAAAACAAGGTAACTAAGCCTATAGTAAGCATATGTTTTCCTTGGATTATGCTTTGAAACTAAATGATAAAACAGCTTGGATTATACCTTGAAACTAAATGATAAAACAGCTCGTGTAACACCGCAAAAAGGCAAAATATTCACATAAATTATATAGAACAATTCAAATATTTTTAATTTGAAATTTTAATCCTAGTATTTGAGCACTTCACAAAATTAATAAAATAATTAGTTATGTACACTCACAAGTCATAATTTAGATCCACCCTCTTAACTTGGCATAAATACCAAACTACAGTACTAAAGCGTAGGCTAAATTGTTATTCCCAGTGATTTTGATAAGTTTTCTGTCTAAGTTTTACATTATAACAATATAACCATCCAATAATTGCTGAATGTGATCAATGAAATAGTATACTACAGGTCTCCCTCACTATCCGATGCCCCAATTTACAATATTATTATAGGTTTTTAAGTGTTTGGGTTTGGGCTGGTCTCAGAATGCATTCCCATTTTTCTCATAAATTTTAGGGTTTGCTATATGAGTTTTCTATTTAAGATCGGGTTTCTAGGAACGTAACCCAATCGTAAATCAAGGGAGACCTGTATAGTACAGTCGACCTAATAAGTGATGTCTCGGTATCAATTATGTTTTGATCCATAATTGGTATCGGCAATATTTACACGATTTCTTCTTTTTGAGTTAGATATACAAACATGTTCCACCACCCTATTCAACATTAGAGACATTAATACAGCACAGTTCGAGCCAAACTTAATGACAACTGAGATAACTTATTAGCCCCACTGTACATAACAAACTTGGCAGAGTTGATTTACTGGCACTATTTACAGGGTAAATAAAAATTATGACTTCTAAGTGTACAAGAACATCACAAGTTCTGGACCAGGAAATGGACCAGTATTGCACAAAAAGAAAGAAAAAAAAATAATATATATATATATATATATATATATATGTTTCTAGTCTCTCAGTGGGGATCGAACCATCGACCATCAGGACGATATCCGACGGTTTAATCAATTACACCACGGCAGTCTTAATTGATTAAAGCGTCGGCTATCGTCCTGATGGTCGATGGTTCGATCCCCACTGAGAGACTAGAAACATTTAGTGGCTCACGTGTATTTGTGATATATTCTCAATATATATATATATCTAATAATAATAATAATAATAAATCAAATATAAAACTATAATGTACAAATTAATAAAGCTTGTGTAATTTTTCCACCTCAAAATCAGAGTGGGTCTGACATAATATGGAAATTTTTTGAAAATTATACGGTCACTTAAATTGATCCATCTTTAGTTTAATTTATGATACCAATATAAAAAAAAATCCCAGATATGAATTTTACTATAGAAGAGCATGAGGATGCCTAAGGCAATGATCTGGCTACAGTCTATGGTTATCAAAGAACAATGAACTTCACATATTGATTGCTACTAAAAAAAAAGCATAAATAATTAATTTGATTTGGGACTAACTTCAGTTATTGAAACATAAAACGTGCTGCTTAGTCAGGAACAGCAGGGTGTGAAAATCAATTTAATATTACTGAAATCAAGATTATGTCAATTTGACTTTCTCGGTACTCAATTTGGGAAATACTGTACACAGAAATAACTAGTTTACAAAGTTCAATACGGTACTATAAATGTCCTACTTCTCAAAATGAGACACTTTAAAAATATGATTCTATTCTACATCTTTCATCAAATTTAATAGTAACTTTAATGTGGATTGTGCAATTACTATTTTTTATATTTCAATTACAGTAGTAATAATTATCAACTTTTTACCATGTTAAGTTAAATATTGTAGGATGATTATACAGTACAGTATCTGTATTATTAAATCAGTTCGTGTGTCTGTTTGTCTGTCTGTGTGTTCTTAATAGGCGGCCGTAGTGTTGGACCTGGGGAGCTGAAACTTTGCACGTGGGTGTCAATTGACCTGGGTCAGGTCATAGAGGGGGCGAGGCCACGATCGGAGGTCGTTTCGAGGCCGAAATTGAAAAAAAAATCCGTTTGGGGCAGGAGGCCTCCGATCGAAAAGGTGTATGGAACGAAAGTTGTTCGCAGCCCCCCAAAATGGGAATACGGATGAGGTCAGATCCAAAATCGGAGGTCATTTAGCGGCCGAAATCGAGGTCGCCGTTTAATGAGGCACAGGGAGGTCGAGGCTGGTGATTATGGTAGTACTGTAGTAGTATTGTGATGATTGTGGTAGTAGTGATTGATGATGGGGATTATGGTAGTAGTAGTGGTGGTAGTACCCGGGCACCCCTGCTAGTTACCATTAAAACATATCCTATGATCTCAATCCTAATAAAAATTAACTATAAAACACAACAACATACACTTCACTTGTCAATGTCTATCCCTAAAAAAATCCATTCAGCTCGCATATACAGTTATACTGAACATTTTCATAAACAAATTCAGTGTGGCAGTGCCACCAAAGAATAAACAATTTTGTCTGCTAATGTGGGTTCCTCTAGTGTGATAATTACACAAGTGCATATTAGCTGTCATTATAATATTACAGGCTACCTCGAAGGTCGGGTAGGCTGCTAAAATATCTGGATATCAGACACCAGTATAGCGTGACATTTAACTTTCTTTTTTTCATCCGTCACTGAAATTGCCTTGGAACACCATATTCACCTCTCCTCTTCATTAACTTTGCATTAACAGAACTTTTTTCATAAATGTTAACTTGTGTTGCTCACATTCAACACACCATTATAGGTAGCGCCAACGAACTTGCTCTTCCCAAATTTTAAAAATTTCAGCCAGATTGCTTTCATTAATTTTGAGAAGTTAAGAGTAAAGATTGTAAAGTTCGTTGGTGCTACCTACTGTACACCACTCAATCTTTAACCTACCTTATAACCAACAAACAGGGGAGATGTCATGACAGTAAACACCCATAAGCCAGGCCAAATTTCTCAATTTTCCTATTTACTGTACTGGCACACACAAAATTTCGATGTAGTTCCTACAAGGTATAACGAGAAATTCATGGCACAAACTAAATCGAAGACAACTCTATGAAAAACATTGCATACACTTTACAATGAATGCCTGATATTACCATGGCCTGGTTAATAGACCACTGAAGTAATAAAATGTTAGCAAGATACAATTAACCACTTTCCAACAGTCTGCTATTAAGGTAAACTAGCCAATTTGTACAGCAGTCTAATTAGTACGCAAAATCAATAAATAACCTTGGGGGGAAAAAAAAAAAAAATCAGTTAGATCAATCAAGCGGCAAATTATGAGTTACAGTACTTGTGACTATTTACTAATATATGCGAATAATTTCAACCAATTTAGTCATTTAACTCCTCCACAGTAGGCTATATTAAAAATCATCTGCCTCTGAAATTGCCCATGAAAAACCACTCTATTTGATCCTCATAATTACCACTTATTTAACCACCTTGTTAACACACAAAACAGAAGACATTAAATGCTCCAATATTACTATTAACTATCAAACTCAGCTTTCAATATACTGTAAACAAGATCAACCTGCTGTTCGTTTCTGATTAACAAACCTTTCGCAAAACACCATAATCCATAATACAGTTGATAACTTATGAAAACTCTCCAAATACTCAATCTAAACATTCCACAAACCAAACCCGTTTTATCCAATATCAATCATCAAATCTCGTTGTAAAAGCCACCAACCTAAGACAAACTTATGATCACGTTACTACTTATTGCGTTTAACATAATTTTCAACAAGCACCTCTTCCCACACACTCAATTAACAACCAACTTCCGAAAGAAACTAAGACAATATGACTCGCTTCACCAATATACCTTACAATATTATCTAGGCACCTGTCGTTTCCTTTTCCACAAACACTAATGCCAACATACAGAAGTGTCCATAAAACTGATACTGTACCATTCCTTTACAAAACTATCTACTACAACATTTTCTTCAATACTTTACAAGCCACCATTAAACCTATATGACAAATAAGTGGTTCCTTCAACATACATTTCAAACACCAGAAATGCCTGATAAAACTAATCCATAAAGACTACCGTACCTCACACTCAAATCCTCTACAAGAATCGTGAAGGCGTTTCTTGCATCATGATAGGTACCGGTTCAATAAAAGTTGAAGCTACAGTACGGTACTGCACAGAAATTAGGAATGGTATAATGCTAACCTATTACAAGATGATGTTAAACCTATTCCAAAACAAAGTTAAACCTAAATACTAATGGAGTACAGTACTTGTCAACCTTCAAGTTAAAATGTTTGCAGTAAATTGCCAAGTGATTGTAAAACTTAGTAGAGCGAATATTCTGCTCCATGTGCATTTTTAATGGAAAAAGGAATGTGGTGGCTTCAACTCAGGCAAGCGATCCGAGTAATCTTGGCCAGGTCATTCCTATTGCCAATAGAACTGTTCATCAAAAACTTCATTAACACAGAAAAAATGTAAACCATCAAATATTCCTATCTCCTAAAACACACAGAAAAAATTAAAACCATCATAAACTATAATATTATCACTATCTCCTAGCGATTTGTGGCAAATTTCCAATTAAGTGCCCGTAACAAGGGCACGCCCGAACCCTTTCAATCAAAGTGCACAGCGTTAAAAACTGGATCATCTTCACAATTCTTCAAAGATTAGCCAAACTGATAAAGTTTTATGGTAATGTTTGAAATTTACCATGACAACAGCTGTTTTTGAAGCTAAGTAATGGGGAACCATTTGCAAGTACAGTATAAGCAGCAAGTACAGTATAAACAAAAATATAATATACTGCAGTAAGGAAAGTTGGTTGGATTTACCAGAATGGGGGTTGAACATACCCTGCCTCTCGTAGCTTGATAGCTCCTACTTTCTTGTCAATTAAGGTCTTCCCACTGATGGTTATTTGGTTAATCAAAGTAAAAAAGAAAATTATGTATAATTGAAGTCAGAAGAAAATATATAAAAATAATTATACTAACAATAGAGTATGGGAAGTCTACCTCTAGTTAAATAGGCAAGAATGTAGTTACTGGGGGTACCCCCTGTCTTGTTTACACTACACAGACGCTCACCATCATGTTCCCGTCTATTTTGACTGCCTTTGGATACAAAAAAACATTACCCTAACCAAACAAAACCTAACCTAGTATTATAGATTTATAAGTATTTATAGATTATTTATGTTGTATGTTGGTAGTGGTACACCCGGTAACTACATCCTTCCCGTTAAATATAATCCCAAAACTTCAGGTACCCGGTAAACTAGAAAATGAAAGATCATTCCTAAACTGAATAAATCATCCAAGTTTAGCCAGAATAAAAGAATATATTGAGAGTAAGTCCATGAAAGATATTGTACCCTTTAAACCTTCATGCATACTGTAATTATAATCAAAGTCAAAGTAAATTAAACAAGATATCCTGCCCTTCAACACAACTAATGTACCGGTAACTGGGACTTTACAAAAACATTAACCGCTTAAATTAAACTAAGGACGTTACAATAATATCAACAGCTTCAACCCTCTTCAAATAGAATGTGAATCTTCCTTCCATAAGTTATATATTGATAAGGCTTTAAATTATGGTAGAGCATACAAATATAAAACAAAATCAACAAGAAATCCAGCCATCAAGTTCATAATCAATACAAATTTTAGATACCAAAAGACTTCTTAGTGCAATACAACCATCCCTTTCCCCACCGTGTGGTGCCTATCAGTGCATCAGGGTAACAACATGCAGAAGTAAAAAGAACATGCAAAAATAATAACATGAAAATATTAACATGCAAAAATAAAAACAAGAATATAATAAAAATGTGCAAAAATAAAAACATGAAAGTAATAAGAACATGCAATAATAAAAAAGAACATGCAGAAGTAGAGATAGTGAAGGTGGTGGAAGAAAAGGATAACTGTACTGCACAAGAAGTCAATTCAATAGTTCATAACATTTAAAAGCGAACTTGGATGGCTTGACCCTATGTTTGTTTCAATTTATCAGTATTGTATTACCTTGGTTATGGAAAAAATTATAATCTGAATTTCTATTTGTATATCTATCTATCTATACTCTGGCACACACCCCATTTTATTATATTTTATTATTATTTTATTTTATTTTATTTATTTTTAGCTGGGGGTGACTTAGTCGAGACAGCTGAATTTAGATTAGGCCTACTATTTTCGGAAGTGGGAAAATTTATCCAAGATTCAATTATAAAGCATCTTATATTTACGGTTTACCTTTAACTGTCTTGGTAGCGTAATGGTTAGGGCGCGGGATTTTGGTGAGAGTATCCTAGGTTCGAATCATTAGAGTACCTTATAATATATTCTTTAGTTTTAATAATTTCATTAATTATGTTTATTTGCAATTTAATAGGTGGGCTGATTATACGAGTACCGGGTATACTGTTGGATTATTTTGGCTAAATCTTGGCAATATAATCAGTCTAAGAAAATCAACCTGGGTCTCTGGGTATTTCTCCTGGACGACTTATATATGTGTGATTCTGTGTTTTGTTTTGTTTTTCAGTTGTGTTGTGATGTCCCTGTTCGGGCTCCGTCTGACAATTTTACCAACACGCCTAAACTTCATAAGATGCTGAAATAGCCTCAAAACAATCTTTACCTATGGCGGGAATCGCACACGGGACCCTTGGGTTACGAGGCAGACGCATTACCACGAGACTAATAAAAGTATCTCAATTAGCCTGGTAGTCTAAGTATTTCCACATACTGTTCAGTTTAAGCTAACCTATTTTCACTGACTTTACACCATGAACACCACTCGCACAATTAAGATAATCCTTAGATAACACCACTGATATAATTAAAAAAAAATAGTTACTCCAATACTGCAACATAAAGCTTAAGGTTGCTCCAATACTGCAACATTATAACAAAGTTTAAGGTTACTCCAACACTGCAACATTAAAACAAAGCTTAACGTTGTTCCAAAACTGCAACAATATAACAATAGCAAACATCAAACAGGACAGAACTTCCAACCAAATATTGCAGTTACCCTTCATACCCCAGACTAACGCTTACCAGTCCCTCAAGCAACTCTTCATTTAAGGGGAGGCATCGTATTTTTGTTTTACTTGCTCCCTAGATCGGCAGAAAAAGCTGGTTACTCCTATATTGCAGGCTCGTGAAAAATCCACACGTAAATGAGTCTTGAAATTGACAATGAAATGGGGGGAAAGGTCTTAAAATTGCCAAACTAATGGGGCTAAACATCAGGAGAAGGGGGTCCAGAAACACCCCTTCCCCCGTAACTCATTCCACTATAAAAGCAACTCAATATTCCAGGCTTAACTCTACACTCATAAACTTTACAATATCAACTCTAACCCTTATAGCTCAAGTACCGGTAATAAAAGAACATTCACAAAATTATATCACAACAAAATACCAGCACGCGTCCCTTATCTACACAATCAATATAAGAACCATCAAACCTAAATCCTAGTTGGAGCCTTGCATATCAGGTGAAGATATTGTGGGCTAAGCCTTTGCAACAGCACCTCATTTCTACTTTAAAAAAAATCAACAGTAGATTTAAAAAACCAAGCTACAAGAAACTGATATTGACCATCTGCATAAAAAGATTAAAGCTAAATATATACCCACTTGACATAATCGGTATAAGCCTGTGAAGCGGGGAGACTTGCAATAATTTGGTAATGTTACAATATATTTTAAAATTTTACATTAATAAATAGTCCACTAATATACTAATTAGGTTAGGTTAGGTTTTGGTTAAGTTAGGTCAGAGATTGTTCAATGTTTCTTAGTTAATAGGCATCTGCAAAACAGTTCTCCCCGCTACACAGTATCTTGCCTAAAAATCACCTAATTTCTTGCATCAATGTATTTTTTCTCAACTATTCAACTTCACGAACCAGCCTCCAATAATACACACAAAGAGAACCACCACAATCATTATACAGAGCTACCTCGATTTACAATTGGGTTACGTTCCTGAAAACTATCTTAAAATATAAAAATCATATGGCAATACCTAAAATCCACTTTCATACCTATCTAATGAATGTTGCTCATGTGGGACACAAACATTAAAATAGGTCCTATTAACATTTTATATAGCACTAATAATTATCAGTCTAATATAAAATCAATAAAACCGGTCATGACATCACCACCAAATATGTTACACAATACCAGCACACTTGATATGATTACAGTACCGTACTGTACTGTATATTCCTAATAATGCCAAACAGACATCCATAACTTTTCACAATATCACCAAATGGGTGGATGGGACTTGTTAGCCTTGGTCGGCAACTCATCTAGGGGGAGACAACCTTAACCAATCCAGGTGGATGGGACTCGTCAGCCTTGGTTGGCAACCTGAGTAAACCTGATGCAAATCTGTACTGCTTACCTAAGGGTAAGGCAGGTTAGTGGATGGATTAGCCGAACACCACTGTAGAAAAATAGTGCTGACAAGATACACAGAAGGCCTCGGAGTCGGACGGATCCTAAATTGAGTGGTCAATCCTGTAAGTCCTTCACTAAACTGGCTCGGGTTGTCCCTCTCACAGGGAATAGGTCCGCTTGGGGGCATTCTGTGTATGGCCACCCTCATAAGGGGAGTAAGGCATCCGGCAATAGATATAGATAGACCAAATGAAATTAACTATGAAATAATCCCCCCCCCCAAAAAAAAGTGCAGTTGTAGAACAGGGTGTCTAACTAAAGCAAGAGTCCATTTACTTTAGTCTTTATTATTGTCTATATGAGAAAAAAAATATGGTTTTAAGTTAAAATTATGTCTTCAGAAGTGATAACATGGCCAACACAAGGTTATTTCATGTTAATTATCTTGTCTTCATTCTCATATTCATGAGTCTTCCAACTAAATTGCTCAGTTAGACACCCTGTTGTTGTTCCCCAGGCTGTCTGGCCGAACAGCCCCAAGGTCTCGAGCAAGGCCAAGGCCATAAACGAGAGCCCCCACAAAATCCTCCCTGCTTACCACTAACAAAGCCCGGGTGACCGAAGTCACTCCAAGGCAGGGAGCTGAGGAAGGTGCGGAAACGCCCGGGAAACCAAAGCCCCACCCAAGGCCCTGTTGTAGAAAGATTAAGCAGAGACAAGTGTTGGGGCAGCCTACCTTAACTTACCCACTTTCATTTGTCTAATCATTAGGCTGCCAGATTGCAGTTGGATATATATATGTACAAGCCAAGATGAATATGTCGAGAATGAATATGTCGTAGGCTTGTGCATAAACTTTTAGAAGCCTTGATAGCGTAATGCTTAGTGCGCCAAATTTCGGTGTATCGTAGGTTAAGAGTCCATGGAGTACCACATACTGTATATTCATTAGTTACATTGATTTCATTAGTAAGTTAATTGGTGGGTTGGTGAATAAACATGAATAGCTTTCTGGTAAATAATAACTTCTAACAACACTACTGCAAGTAATATGTAAATCCTTTCATTAACTCTAAAGTGATTAACTAATCTGTGGACATCCTATCCAGTCCCACTTTCACACACCATGTCTCTACTTCATCTGACTTCATCTGACTACAACTGAACAGATTCAATAGTCTTGTTACAACCGTGTGTATAAGATACCATTGACAACCTAACGTTATATACAGTAATCTTTTTTTATCAATTTCACTCCAACACCAAACACCCAGAATGAAATTAATGAAAGCATGTGATTCGGCGGGATTCAAACCTGGGTTACCATACACTGATTTTTAAACACTAACCATTACATCAAGAAATGGCTGCAAATTGTGTTGCACATTGCAAATTCACATATTGTGAAGCTAAGAATCAATGGGAAAAAGGTATAGGCTATGGTCAGACACCATTTCCAGGCTTCGTGCTCACAGGCTGTCAAATGATAGCGGAAACCTTTCTTTTTAGTCTGTATTATTGTATAAACAAAGCTAAAATTGTGGGTTGTATTTCAAATGTTATCTTTAGAAGGGATAAAATGGCCAAAATGCTATTTTCTGTGAATTTTCTTGTATTCCTTCCCATATTCATTCCACTCTTTTAACAAAATTGCTCCGGTATGACACCCTGCGTGCTCAGAACCCCATTACTGCCTACCGTACACACACCATTTTAAGAATAACCTATACTGAAAGACAGATATTAAATACAACAGAATGAAGAAGGCCATTTACCTTAGTTAGAGGACTGCTAGATCGTCATAGATTTGGGTGTATTAATAATATTCTACATTAAAAATCAGTTCTTGGTCAAGCGGATGCACCAAAAAATATTGTACTGGGAACCAAATATAGACCTTTAACGTAAAGATGGACTTTGCATTGTAGCAGTTTTGCATATCTAAAGTTTGCAAATTAGAGGGAAGCACAGTACTGTACTGTATATACAATATTTAAACCTATAATCTGACAAATATGTAAAACCAAGAAACCTTCCTAGGGCGACTGGTAGCAACTGAACTACAAACATTAATTGCTTTATTTAATTAAATTTTCATCTAGATTGTGGAACTTTAATCTGGCTGTACCATAATTATTCCATAAAAGTCCTATAATGTGGAAAGCAACACCCATTGGTTGGCCATGGCGAGTTATATAATGTGGCGGAATATTGGATGGCACAAAATAGCTCTCAATTATATACTCATGTTTATCCTCAGAACATCAATTATATAGAAATTGTGAGAAGAGTCTAGCAACAATTATATGTCTATACAGTATTTCAATGACACTAATAAAAAAGGTCTATTTCAACAGACTACAAAATACAGTTCCTTTGATATATTGCAGAAACTGGACCTTCCAGATTACAGGATTTTCACTGTACATTATTTTGTAAGTTTTACATTAAAAATTTGGGGAACTAATTTGCTTTATTATATAAATGTTTATTATTACTTTAGTTTCCTCCATAGACATTCATCAAGTTTAAAAAAACACCCAAGAGTCACCATCACATTACATAATTCACTTCAGTTCTTTTCTTATGTGATATTTGAAAAGACTATGTTGGTCACGTAATTTCTAGATTGATGTTGCCCTTTTCATATTTTGTAATTTTTGCCAAAATTTCAAGAGGCTCCACTACTACAAGAGCACATATCACACTGCAGCTAACCGGACAACTCGACCAGTAGATCTCAACCAGTACTGTACTGTTAGGTGAGGTAAGGTAGGACTAAAAGGGTTAAGTACCGGTATCACAATCACTTTGTATCACTGTCACAAACTTCTGAGCCACACTTTCACTCTGGCAACATTTTGTGAATATTCTGAATTGGTATAATTTGCTTGGGAAACAGATTAACTTGTTCATGAAATGATGTACACCCTATGTGGTGGATTGTGTTCTTTTATTTCAAAATTTGATATTAAGCTTTATTTCCGCAGCAATTTTGAGTTCTTTTGCTTTTATTTTGTGCGATTTTGAGTTCTTTTGCTTTTATCTTGTGTCGTCCCCAGTTTTTGTTTATTATGCAAGTTTTACATTATAATATTTACAACTAGATTGGAGGTACATTACTATAATGTAGGTTACAATTATTATATAGGTGTGCACACTGTACAGTCATTGTCTGGAATATCTGGACAATTTACGGAAGCACAAATATTACGATCGTGGCGAACAATATTGATAAACTGCTAGTCACAATAACCATATTACAAGCATTTACTACACAATGTACATTTTCTTCTTAAGGGGGTAGTGCTTGTTTTTTTTCTATAACTTTCTGATCAAACACCAATAGCAATGCCACTCATATTTTCAAAACTATTCTATTTAAATTTTCTTTATCTAGCTTAGTTTTTCAATTGTGTCATTACTAAAATAGAAACTCTTAAAATTTTATGCTCTAGGATAACAAAGTTTCCAAATGATTAAGTCTTTATGAAAATTTGATTATGATAAAAACCCAACAAGGTTTAATGTCAGGTTGCTGCAGTGGAGCTATTGAATCATATACCTCAGAGATGCTTGACTGCCACTTCATTTTTCTTTGGTTCTATTTCCCATGGAGTCTCTCAATCCTCTGATCTGTACAGTAGTACACAATGGCCTTCATTCAGCATGCCTGTCATCTACGATGTCCACTGGAAGACGTGTCAAGCAGTGGAAGTTGTAGTGAAGATGAGGCCCGAGTTATACGCACCAACCTGGAAAGTAAATATTTTGTAAGTTGCCATTTTTATATGGGGGGAACAAAGATATCACTATTTTAATACACTGCAATACATACAAATTTAAAGACTTTATAAGAAAAAAACAATCGAACGTACAGGAGAATACTAATCTTTGTGCTTTTATGACACTCCTACCATTTTTTTTTTTTTTTTTTGTTATCAAAGAATAATTTATATTTAAGCTTCAACCACATTTATAGAGCTTCATTGATAATCATCTGCAATGAAATAGTACCACACTTCAAGCTATTCAAAGTACTGTACAAAGTTTCAGTTATTTGATTCTTGGGATAAATGGGATCTTTAAAATGTCATCCACACCACTATGTAAGCAAAGTTTCACTTCTGGCATTGTGAGTGCATACATCTAAAACTAAATTGAAACACTAAGCACAGCTTTTCTGGAGGACGACATAACTCCTCAACCTAGTCTTTATCTATTGGGACTAGCGGGAATTCCTTTTAACAATAAAGACAGATGGCAAGGTTGAAAAATTAATGTCATCCTCCAGAAAACACACATTGAAACTTGGACTTTTGGATTATGCCGTAAGTAGGAAAACCCTTAACCCGCCGAGTACCAGCTAAATATTTATAAATGTACCACCCAGGACCGGCTGATTCTGATTTTTTTTTTATTCCAGAAACAATAGCGAATGGGTTAGGAATAAAGGAAAAACCACAAAAAACCGATCAAAAAGCTCAACAAATGGTCCTACAGAGCCCCCCTAAACGGATTTTACAAGAGTAAAAAATTAAAGGCAATTTCCCCAAAAAAACATATTTTTGCGCGCTCACGGTTGGACTTTGAGAGTTTTCAACCATCGGCATGGGTGCGTGGGATACTTACACAGTTCCCATACAAATCTGAGCCCTCTAGGTGCCATAGGACCGGAGTAATTGGGACCGGACCGGCCAGGATGCAAACCATGCGTCGCTGGGGTTTAGCGTTACATACATTGTGGACGCAAACCCTGCGTCGCTGGGGCTCAGTGGGTTAACCATACGTATTAGATTACCCCTTTCACTACGATTGCCGTACTGGAACGTCTTCGAAATATCCTGAAATTATTTGCCCATTAGAACCTCTATAGACGAGCGTAAATAATCAGGGGCGTGGCAGGCCCCCCCCTGTCTGCTCGCTCTGCAGCAAGCCAGCTGCGACACTGAGCCTCTCGCCTCACAAGACATTCAGTGTTGCCAAAGGCAAATCTAGCAGAACATGGCGAATTTTTAACGAATATTGCCGATATCGACAGCAACACTGCGGGTACATACATACATACATCAAATTTTAAGACTGAGTGTTCCACACATAAGTGCAGTTTCAGTCGCTTGCCCTAATGGCGGCGTTCCAGGCAACCCTGTTAAGGGCTGCTTCACTTGTCAAGTTTTTAGATTTGAGATCGGCGCGTATAGCCCGATCCCAGGTCTTCCTCGGTCCACCCCTTGGTGCAGCTCCCTCCACAATCACAGACCTGCATTTTTTCACCCAACTTTGTTCATCCATTCTCTCCAATGTCCATACCATTCCAGTCTACTTGTACACATCACCTCGCTAATACTCTTTATACCTAAACGTCTCCTCAGCTCAACATTTGTTATTCTATCCTGTAGCCTGGCCCCACACATCCATCTCACCATTCTTATCTCATTACGCTCCATTCTGTTGACATCCTCTACTTTAACGGCCCATGTTTCTGAGGCATACGTCATTGCACTTCTAACACATGAGTTATACACCTTTCCCTTTAGGGGGAGAGGCATTCTTTTCATGGTCGCCTTTGCACACTACGCACTCAAATTTCTCTATTTCTGACTTATCCTTCGGCAGGGGTCCCTTTATTCTACAACAGTGCTTACTCCCATGGTGTACCCAACATCGACAGATGCTACATTGAATTGAGTTAACGCCCACTCCCTTTCCACACACTGCACATGGGTATGCACCGCTCTTTTCCACATTGCCTCGTCTCAATCTACAATGCATAATCTTGGTGTTGTTAATATTGACTCTTAAACCCTTGCTCGCCATGCCCTCTCTCCACTCTCTGAATTTGGCCACATGAACCACATTAAGGTAGAAAGGTCAATCTGGTGCCTGAATGAGCCCAAATATAGTGGAAAATCACCCGCACTGAGAGGGTTAAGTGACATCTGGCGGGTTAAATTGTAAAGTCCCAGTTAACCCTTACTTTATCAGCGACGGCACAATCGTCGTAATTAATAGTCACTTGCCAGTACCAGCGACGGAAGATCGCTGTCAGTACTATGCGATACGGGTCGCTATGGTCCTGTGGTCTAAGGCGCTGTACGGTGGTCTCACGCTGACTGCGGGCACAAGGGTTCGAATCCACCAGAATCCTAAAGGTTTTTTTGCCCAAACTGACGTGGTTCCTCCCTAACCAAGCTGCTATCAGTCTGTGTTAGCCTACACATCTTCTCACCAATACAAAGTGCATATGTGTACTTGGTGGGAAGACAGGCACCTCACGGTCGCCAAACGTCGCAGATCTCTTAGTTAAGGTAGAATAAGAATTGTACTGTACCTAGGTTTAATAAAACTCTTACATTTTCAGCCTCTGGGCTGCAATGAACAATAAACCGATAATTATTAATATTATTAGTTGTAACTGCCCGTATCGAGCGGTAACAGGTAGGTACCGGGAGTTGAGACCTTGGCAACACTTCTCAGCTTATATTCAAGGTCTCACAGCCTAGCTGGCTCAGAATTACTCCAACTTTTGAGGTAGAAGGGTATTCTCTCTCGACTCCGAAGCCATTTTGGCCTCATTGCCTGGTACTGTAGGGTACATTTATGGTAATACCCTCTGGTACAATAGGGGTTAATAAAATACACCAAAGGTCTCACCTGTAGATCCACAAGACGAACACAACATCACCACCGAATGCAGTAACAGGGGGCGAGGTGCATGGTGGCAATTCATTCATGGCCAACCCTTCGGGAATCATGGTGTCTGCCAATAGATATACAAGATATACAATACAATATAGACCAGTTCAAATTTCTGTAAAAGTTATAACTTTTTAAAACTTTACTACTTTGCAAGTGAACTGTGACTGATTTACACTGAAGCATAAATACAAACATGGTGATAATTAAGGTAAAATTAAACAACACAGGATATTCATCAATATTGTGTTTGCACCAGTCTCGTTTTAAAATAAAATAAATAAACTTTTTAATTTTAAAGAAAATCAATAGAGGGGAAGGTTCCTAAAAATATATTCATAGACTGAAAGGGTTGATAAATAAATACAGTACAATTTAAAGGGTTCTATACACTAATTATGTTTCTAGCATTTTTAAAACTATACCAAATACAAACAAATTACCTCTTTCTATTAACATTGCTCACTTTATTAAATAGTTTTGTCTATATACTGTATTGTGCAGTTCCTGGTGTCTGCCAATAGATAGATATATAGACTAGTTCAAATTCCTGTAAAAGTTATAACTGTTTAAAACTTTACTACTTTGGAAGTGAACTGTGACTGTTTTACACTGAAGCATAAATAGAAAAGTTTTTGCATGATAATATACTGTATACATTGCAGTACTGTAAACTCATTGCCATTACATCAGCGTATGGTTTTATCAGCCAGGAATAAGGGTAAAGTAAAATAATTACACTGATAGGGTTTGTCAAGGATACGGGCCTTTAGGAGGGCTTACTTTATTATATTTATTTATTCTTTGTTACATTATTTTTTTCAGCTTGCACCCTAGACCTTCATCGAGCTTTAAAATACACCCTTAACCCTTAACTGGCGGCACCCGGCTATTGTCGAGTGAAATAAATATGGACTATGTGGCGGGGCCCGGCTATTGTCGAGTGCAATTTTGAGGACGTAATGTGCTCTGAGAGAGAGAGAAGCAGTGGGAGGAGCATAGATTACCTCCTGACCGCTCGCCACAGCCGCCGTGGACCTACTGAGCTTTACTCCACTTACATCTACCCTCCCTCCCTCGCCACACAGGGAGTTATATAAGGAAATTACCGTATTTTAGGGTTTTTGCACTCGTGTCGCACGATCGTTGCAAGACAACCAGTGATCGTAGAAAGATGGTTCGGGTGTCATTGGAAAGCTCAATTTATGCCCTTTCAGGGATACACAGGACAGTGTGTTGAGTAAAGATGGGACTATGGATGAAGAGGTGCGGGAGAGGGTACAACAGGGGAAGAGGGTTGTAGGAACGCTAAAAGCAGTAACAAGAAATAGGGTGGTCAGTATGGAAGTGAAGAAGTCCTTGCATGACAGTGTGGTAATCCCGACACTGACTTACGGAAGCGAAGCGTGGACGTTGGTTGAGAGACTCAGACCAAGAGTGAGAGCAGTGGAAATGAATTACTTAAGGAGTGCGTGCGGAGTTACATGGAGGGATAGACAGACTAATGAGGAAGTAAGAAGGAGGTGTGGTGTGGAGGTAGATGTGCTGGAAAGTGTGAAAAGGAACAACTTGAGATGGTTCGGCCATATGGAACGTATGGAAAGCGAGAGAATGACTAAGAGGGTGTACGAGAGCGAGGTGGAGGGACAGAGGGGGAGAGGTAGACCGAATATGAGGTGGAAGGATGGAGTGAGGAAGTACATGAACGAAGGCGGTGCTGGTTGGGGGGAGGGGCGTCGACTGACTGGGGACAGAGGTGCATGGGGGCGGTTCGTTCGTGGCCACCCCTTCGGGGATCACGGCGTCAGGCAATAGATAGATAGATAGATAGGGATACATACTTGTATTACGCTCTGGGTCTTGTTTATGCATGAAAAAGAGCACATAAACAACCCCATTTAGGGTAAAAAAAAAAACGCTGGTCAAATATACCGCCCCGCCCGCTCTTATTGTGTTAAGACCCCCTATTAGATGAATTTGTAAGTTTTTCAGTAGAAAAACTTCCCAATCAAAGGCCGGTATTATTAAATTAAAGGCTCGCTATTGCTTGCCAAGAAATATTTCTTATTCAAATGGCACAAAAGGTCTTAATATTGACAAATAAATGGGGCAAAAAGTATTAAAATTGCCAAACTAGTGGGGCAAATGTCTTAAATATCAAAAGTAGTGGAGCTAACCACAAGGGAGAAAGGGGGATTACAAAAAAAATAGAAAATCTCCCCTCAGGGACACGATTTACGCCCTAGCGTGTACACTGCACAACCTCTGTAACTCAATGACTGCAGTAATCGAGCTAACATGTTCACCATATGGGAAGAGTAGCCAGAGAATAGGTGTCAACATTTTCAGCCCAATTGCTCTAGCTAATTGTGAGTTACAGGTTAGGTTACAATTTCTGGCCTACCGATATTGAATGAACTATACACCTACCAATCTGTAAAGAGCCACGACGCTCAAAGACCACCAACGCGTCCACGGAACACCCCAGCTTCGGAGGAGTCAAACGGCACACCAAGGCAAGTATTGGCTGGACGGTCATCGTTCAATAGGATATAGTTTTTTCTGTGGTAAGACTTTAGAAACAATTAGTACCCCCCTCCCCACCCCCACCATTATGAATTAGTATATAAGCAGATACAAAAAAAAAAGCACTGTTTGAAAAGGTTAGAATGACCTTCAAGTAATTCGACAAGTTACCAGTCAATTAATTATATTTTCATATATTTACAGTAAACCTCAAGAATTAGTAAACTTATAATTAGTTGAAGATTACAATATTACTGTAGTCTAATTTTACTGGAAAAACTATGATTAATAAATGTTTAAACAGATCCAGTGTTACATTGCAAATAGATCCCTATTAATTCGAGACCGTCTGGACCACACTTCCGCAAGAAGGTCTCGGGCGAACCACACTAATCCGACCACCCATCAATTTCCCTGTAATGACTTGAAACCACATTAGTACTCCCTGAAACGACTTATGAAAATACGTTAGTTCCCAATTAATACCAAGAATTACCCTCCGAAAGAAAACAAAAAAAACATTAGTGATTCCTGCGACCACCACCTGCAAATACCTGAACTGAAAAAAAAAAAAATGTAATATTAGTTGGCGAAAGAGGGTCAAGTTGTCAACGCCAGCCACTTAACCTGGAGGGGAAATATATTAGTTAAGTTCTGACCTGATGGGGAAAACAAAAATACCTGCACAGGAAGAGTTAGTTCTATAGGGAAAAAAATGCAATCTTAAAAGGAAGACATTAGTAAGGAGACCTGAAGGGTTTATGAAAGACCTGAATGGTTTTATGAAAGACCTGAATGGTTTTATGAAAGACCTGAAGGGTCAAATATAGATCTGAAGTAAACAAAAAACCTGTAAAAGAAGAGTTAGTACAAGCTAAAGGACCTGAAGGGTTTATGCAGGACCAGAAGAGTTTATAAAAGTCCTGAAGGGTTTTAACAAGACCAGAAGGGTTCAAAGATGACCTGAATGTTTAAATAATGACCTGAAGGGTTAAATAATGACCTGAAGGGTTAAATAATGACCTGAAGGGTTAAATAATGACCTGAAGGGTTAAATAATGACCTGAAGGATTCAAACAAGACCAGAAGGGTTCAAAAATGACCTGAAGGATTAAAGAATGACCTGAAGGGTATAAACAAGACCAGAAGGGTTCATACAAGACCTGAAGGGTAAACAAAAAAAGCTAAAAAGGAAGGGGATTAGTATTGGCATAAACAAAACCCACAGTGCAGAAGCTAGGAGGGAAGTGGTAACACATTAGTAGGTCAATAACGCCAAAATATTTTGTTCTTTATTGATATATTATGGTAAATTTAGCAAAATTTTCCTCAATAACGCCAAAATATTTTGTTCTTTATTGATATATTATGGTAAATTTAGCAAAATTTTCCATAAAACTATCAGCAATAAAAAAAAAAAAAAAAAAACGCAGTGTAGAACAGAGCAGAAGCTAGAAGGGAAATGGTAATACATTAGTAGGTCAACAACTCCAGAACATTTTGTTCTTTTTTGATATATTATGGTAAATTTAGCCAAATTTTCCATAAAACTCAAACTAAACTAATACTCATAACAAGAAAGTAAAAACACAAACAAGGCCAATAAAATCACCAAAATATGCAGGTTTTTATTTATATATTATGGAAAATTTGGCAAAATTTTCCATAAAGAGCAAATCTAAACTAACCTTGATTAAGGAAGTTACAATACAATCTACCTCCAACTCCTCTAACACTATCTTTAAAACTACCTTACAATACCCACCCGACCCAATGCCCTCCACGAAGTATCTAACATAGCCAACTTCCCTCCCATGACAGCCTTCAACCAGATCACTAGTACTTCATAACCTACTCACAGAGGATTATACTCAACTTAGGAAGAATTAGAGTTAGCTGGTTAGTGGAGTAGTTAACCAGCCGATTCAACGGCTTCCTTTCTAAACAGAGTAATATCCTCTGGCAGTAGCATTTATCAAAGCAAACAAATGGTGGTCTGATTGAAGGGGTGAGAACTAAATCGATACAGTACGATAGCAACCAACACAGCCACAATGAAGGGATCATTGAGGGAGGAAGATTGGAAAAAAAAAACATCTTTCGTTACCAATTAACAACCCATATTCGCCCAACGGGTGTTCATGTTGTAAATATTATGGAGTTAACATTACAATATCAATATATATACCGTGTATTATGAATAGATAAACTTGCATTGCAAGTCATGTTAAGTTTAAATCAAAGATCTAAACCTACAAATATAGGACTCGCATAGCAAGTCATGTTTAAATCAAGGACAATTTAAACCTACAAATATAAGACTCGCATTGCAAGCCATGTTTAAATCAAGGATAATTTAAACATACAAATATAAGACTCGCATTGCAAGTCATGTTTAAATCAAGGATAATTTAAACATACAAATATAGGACTCGCATTGCAAGTCATGTTTAAATCAAGGATAATTTAAACAAACAAATATTGGACTCGCATTGCAAGTCATGTTTAAATCAAGGATAATTTAAACATTATACATATAAAGGATGCTATTACACATAAGTAAGCTTCATTTGATGAAATGCATTTTCAACGAAATACAATAGTTTTGTAAACCATAATAATTACCACTACATTGATACAAATTTATTATTTCAAATATTATTGAACTATAGTATAGTACCTAATAGAAAAATTATCTAGCAAATAAACATTTAAAAAGTCAAGAATGTATAAGGATAATACTTAAGAATGATAAATACTCCACGATTAATCAAACTTGAATTACATATCCACAAACTTGATTTTTATGAAAGTGTGATAGCATCCTCTTCATCATATAACAATACAGTACACACACACAGTAATAGAAGCATCAGTAAAAGTAGCATCGATCCATTGGGTAATTAGTGTTGAAAACAACAAAATATACGATTGAAAAGTACTGGCATATTTTGTGAATTGATGCTATTTTTTTGAAAAGTACTGGCATATTTTGTGAATTGATGCCATTTTTCCTGAAGAGTTGTCAGCAAGAATACCTCTAGTTTTATAGTATAATGCGAATATTTTCGCTCCTGAATAAAATGCCATAAGAGATTTATGGCATGTAGACCTACAGGGTGTCAAGCGAAAGCTGAGTCCATTGTTCTCGGTCTTAAATATTGCATAATTATGTGTTTATAGTTCAAATTATGTGTTTAGAAGTGACAAAATGGCCAAAACAATCCTACTTTATGATAATTATTATATATATACATTCAAGTATTCGAATAAAATTGCTCTGGTTTGACTCCCTATAGCATTAAAATAGCAAGTTAGGTCTAGGCCACACGACCATAGAGGCAGGAGGTGCCCAAACCAAACAACACAGTGACCCGCACCGTGGAAAATCAAAGTAATTAAACATGGCCCGTACCCAAGAGAATAAATTAAGTAATACACGGTGGCCCGCACCGTGGAAAATAAAATAATTATAAACACGGTGGCCCGCACCGTGAAAAATAAAATTAACTATACGTGGCCTGTACCCTGGAGACAAAATTTATTAAGACACGGTGGCTTGCACCGTGAATAATAAATATGTTGTACGTGGTCCGTACCCTGGAGACAAAACTTATTTACACAGTGGCTCGCACTGTGGAAAATAAATGTATTATAAGTGGCCCGCATTCTGGAGAATAAATTTATTAAAACACGGTGGTTCGCACAGTGGAAAATAAATTTATCATGTCACGTTGGCTAACAGCATGCAGCAATACCTGGAAAAGGACAGAACGGATGATGCCACAACATGGCCTCCCCTCTCCATCAGTGGAGTGAATGGAAACAAAGACCAGTTCAAACATATGTTTAACATGACGTTTTAGTGTATTCTGACTGACAACGTTACCTTCAAGCGTTTATTGACATTTTGTGACCACATTATTATTATTATTATTACTTACTGTAAACAAGTTAACTAAGGCTACATTAAAACAAGTCTAGTCGGCCACCCCCAGCTAAAAAAAAAAAAAAATTATAATAATGGTATGTGCCTGAATATATAGATAAACTTCAAGAAAATTACACTTATAATATTTAGGATGCTATTAATTTCCATACAAGTATAATAGATTAGAAATAAATCACAAATAAAGAGTACTGTTGTCACAAAAAGTAATAAACTCCTGAAGACCAAACATCAAAATCAATATATATATATATATATATATATATATATATATATATATATATACAGTATTCAATTGCCATCACAAAATATTTATCATGGTACAACTTATCACAAAGGTCAGCACAATCTGTTTATATATTTTAAAAAAAGCGTTTCTGGACCCCCTTCTCCCTCATGTGTAGCATATTAGTTTTGAGATTTTAAACCTTCGTTCCATTAGTTAGGCGATTTTGAGACCTTTCGCCCCATTTCTTTGTCAAGATCAAGACCTTTCGTGTCATTTAGGTGTCAATTTTTTCCTGGCGAACGATAGCAAGCCTGTAATTTTAGAAGGAATCGGTCTTTGGCCATGACATTTTTCTACCAAAAAATATAAAAATTTATCTTGGAAGGTGTTTTATTTAAGCTTAATGGAGGTCTGACAAGGAAACTCAATAATAAATTAATAACTAAAGACAATAAAACAAGCACTAGCCCCTTAAAACAATAGACAAACCTAGAAAAAAATTAGTGTCTGATTTCTTTGTAACTAATTGCACTCACCACAAATGTTATTTATTTTATTTTTCTTACATACAAAGGTTCTTGACACTTATGTAAGAATTACCGGGTATTCAATTAAAATTCTTAAAACTCTAGCAACTCTTAATTACTAAACAGTAAATTAAATGAGAAAATTTAAATCATGTTGAAAAAAAACTATAAATTTAGTAGCAACTTATATAATCAAAGTCAAAAAATTTAAATGTTGAGAAAAAAATATAAATTTAGTAGCAACTTATATAATTGAAGTAAAAAAAAAATCATGTAGAGAAAACACTGAATTTAGTAGCAACTTATATAATCAAACAGTGAATGCTGATTAGGGCAAGATCGTCTAGGATTATTAAAGGCAATCTTAAATTGTGTCAAGAAACTATTGCAGTCACATAATAAACCCTTTCGGTACAATACATTTTAACCAACTTGTCTACAGTTGAATTAAAATATACTTAACCCTTAGAGTACCAGCGACGTGTATTACCTTTTAATCTAGCTATAATTAGACGATATTATGCAGCTTAGGAAGGATCTGTGGTAGTTTACGGGGTTGATTGAGATAGTATGAAGCCTTATTATTGCTAGAGGTCCTTCCCAAGCTCAATAAAATTACCCAATTGTTGCCGGAATATAATAAAAAAGGACGTCACCGGTTCAGTATGGGTTAACAGGACTATTCTTACTTGGCATCTAGGTGAAGTTAAATTTAAATAAGCATAATGTGAACATAAATCTTAAAAAAAAAAGGAAATTGGCAGTAAATTTACTATCAACTAGATTTACACCAACCAACTTCACATCTAAACTCAATTAATTAAATCAACAAATACATGTGGCACTCCGGACTCGAACCCAGGATACTCTCATCGAAATTCCGCGCACTATGCATTATGCTATCAAAACAGTTAACACAGGTTGTAATTTACAGTGTCTAAATTTCCTCGGCATCCAAAACTAAAGGCAAGACAAATAAACCCCCAGGCCTATATTTGATTCGTATGTTCCAGAGCGTATCACGGACCGAGATCATTGGGGCCGTCTGGAGAGCTCTCATAGGCGTGCGACGCGACGGGACTCAAAGTTAACTGCAATAAATTATAGGTCTCGGTCGGCCTCAAGCACAACCGAATCCTGCGCCGCCACCCGGGTATTATTATGTATCATACCATACTTACCAAGGCGAGCTATTGACCCCATCCTGATCCGGGAATCGCATAAAGGCTGGTGAATATTTGTCTACCCCTTGGACACCATCATATCTGTTCTTTTCAGGTGCTATATATCTGTTTGTATCAGGCGCTACATATCTGTTTGTATCAGGCGCTACATAATAGAGGGAAAAAAAAATCTAGACACCTTGGCATAATTATTTAACTGTCTTGATAGCGTAATGCATAAATGCGCGGAATTTCGGTGCGAGTATCCTAGGTTCGAGTCCTTGGAGTGCCACATGTATTTATTGATTTCATTAATTTAATTTAGAAGTAAAGTTGGTTGGTGAAAAAATATGAATAAATGACTGACAGTGTCTAATTTTTACTAGAATTTAAAAACAAAATCTAACAGAAGTCTACTGAATCCAAAAAATTAAATTATAAGGCTTTTACATTTATTGAGGTAGTACTGAAAGGGTTAAAACATAGTAAGTACATAGTGCATATTTGTTTACATACATACAAAGGTTCTTGACACTTATGTAAGAATTACCCGGTATTTAATTAAAATTCTTAAAACTTTGTAGCAACTCTTAATTACTAAACAGTAAATTAAATGAAAGAAAATTTAAATCATGTTGAGAAAAAACTATAAATGTAGTAGCAACTTATACAGTATAATCGAAGTCAAAAAATGTAAATCATGTAGAGAAAACACTGAATTTAGTAGCAACTTATACAGTATAATCGAAGTCAAAAAATGTAAAATCATGTAGAGAAAACACTATGAATTTAGTAGCAACTTATATAATCGAACATGTTGAGAAAAAACTATAAATTTAGTAGCAACTTATATAATCAAACAGTGAATGATGATTAGGGAAAGATCGTCTAGAATTATTAAAGGCAATCTTAAATTGTGTCAAGAAACTATGTCACATAATAAACCCTTTCAGTACAATA
The DNA here is from genome assembly GCA_032716605.1 of Paralithodes platypus. Lineage (NCBI taxonomy): Eukaryota > Metazoa > Arthropoda > Malacostraca > Decapoda > Lithodidae > Paralithodes > Paralithodes platypus. The sequence continues at coordinate 48,721,434 of CM064496.1, read as the reverse complement.
CATTTTAACCAACTTGTCTACAGTTGAATTAAAATATACTTAACCCTTAGAGTACCAGCGACGTGTGTTACCTTTTATTCTAGCTATAATTAGACGATATTGTGCAGCTTAGGAAGGATCTGTGGTAGTTTACGAGATTGATTGAGATAGTATGAAGCCTTATTATTGCTAGAGGTCCTTCCCAAGCTCAATAAAATTGCCTAATAGCCGGAATATAATAAAAAGGACGTCACCGGTGCAGTAAGGGTTAACAAGACTATTCTTACTTGGCATCTAGGTGAAGTTAAATTTAAATAAGCATAATGTGAATATGAATCTTAGAAAAAAATATCTAACTGAAGTCTACTGAATCCAAAAAAATAAATACAAATATAAAAGGCTTTTAAAATTATTGACATAGTACTGAAAGGGTTAATACATATTAAATACATAATGCATATTTGTTTACATACATACAATTTGTTTACATACATACATACAAAGGTTCTTGACACTTATGTAAGAATTACCCAGTATTCAATTACAATTCTTAAAACTTTGTAGCAACTCTTAATTACTAAACAGTAAATTAAATGAGAAAATTTATATAATGTTGAGAAAAACTAAATTTAGCAGCAACTTATATAATCAAAGTCAAAAAATTTAAATGTTGAGAAAAAACTATAAATTTAGTAGCAACTTATATAATCAAACAGTGAATGCTGATTAGGGCAAGATCGTCTAGGATTATTAAAGGCAATCTTAAATTGTGTCAAGAAACTATTGCAGTCACATAATAAACCCTTTCGGTACAATACATTTTAACCAACTTGTCTACAGTTGAATTAAAATATACTTAACCCTTAGAGTACCAGCGACGTGTGTTACCTTTTATTCTAGCTATAATTAGACGATATTATGCAGCTTAGGAAGGATCTGTGGTAGTTTACGAGGTTGATTGAGATAGTATGAAGCCTTATTATTGCTAGAGGTCCTTCCCAAGCTCAATAAAATTGCCCAATTGTTGCCGGAATATAATAAAAAAGGACGTCACCGGTACACTATGGGTTAACAGGACTATTCTTACTTGGCATCTAGGTGAAGTTAAATTTAAATAAGCATAATGTGAACATAAATCTTTAAAAAAAAAGGAAATTGGCAGTAAATTTACTATCAACTAGATTTACACCAACCAACTTCACATCTAAACTCAATTAATGAAATCAACAAATACATGTGGCACTCCGAGGACTCGAACCCAGGATACTCTCATCGAAATTCCGCGCACTATGCATTACGCTATCAAGACAGTTAACACAGGTGGTAATTTACAGTGTCTAAATTTCCTCGGCATCCAAAACTAAAGGCAAGACAAATAAACCACCAGGACTATATTTGATTCGTGTGTTCCAGGGCGTATCACGGACCGAGATCATTGGGGCCGTCTGGAGAGCTCTCATAGGCGTGCGACGCGACGGGACTCAAAGTTAACTGCAATAAATTATAGGTCTCGGTCGGCCTCAAGCACAACCGAATCCTGCGCCGCCACCCGGGTATTATTATGTATCATACCATACTTACCAAGGCGAGCTATTGACCCCATCCTGATCCGGGAATCGCATAAAGGCTGGTGAATATTTGTCTACCCCTTGGACACCATCATATCTGTTCTTTTCAGGTGCTATATATCTGTTCGTATCAGGCGCTACATATCTGTTTGTATCAGGCGCTACATAATCGAGGAAAAAAAAAAAAAAAAATCTAGACACATTGGCATAATTATTTAACTGTCTTGATAGCGTAATGCATAAATGCGCGGAATTTCGGTGCGAGTATCCTAGGTTCGAGTCCTTGGAGTGCCACATGTATTTATTGATTTCATTAATTTAATTTAGAAGTAAAGTTGGTTGGTGAAATAATATGAATAAATGACTGCCAGAGTATAATTTTTACTAGAATTTAAAAAAAAAAAAATCTAACAGAAGTCTACTGAATCCAAAAAAATAAATTATAAGGCTTTTACATTTATTGAGGTAGTACTGAAAGGGTAAAACATAGTAAGTACATAGTGCATATTTTTTTACATACATACAAAGGTTTTTGACACTTATGTAAGAATTACCCGGTATTTAATTAAAATTCTTAAAACTTTGTAGCAACTCTTAATTACTAAACAGTAAATTAAATGAAAGAAAATTTAAATCATGTTGAGAAACAACTATAAATTTAGTAGCAACTTATACAGTATAATCAAAGTCAAAAAATGTAAATCATGTAGAGAAAACACTGAATTTAGTAGCAACTTATACAGTATAATCGAACATGTTGAGAAAAACTATAAATTTAGTAGCAACTTATATAATCGAACAGTCCAAAAATTTAAATCATGTAGAGAAATAAATATAAATTTAGTAGCAACTTATATAATCAAACAGTGAATGATGATTAGGGAAAGATCGTCTAGAATTATTAAAGGCAATCTTAAACTGTGTCAAGAAACTATTAGTCACATAATAAACCCTTTCAGTACAATACATTTTAACCAACTTGTCTACAGTTGAATTAAAATATACTGAACCCTTAGAGTACCAGCGACGTGTGTTACCTTTTATTCTAGCTATAATTAGACGATATTGTGCAGCTTAGGAAGGATCTGTGGTAGTTTACGAGATTGATTGAGATAGTATGAAGCCTTATTATTGCTAGAGGTCCTTCCCAAGCTCAATAAAATTGCCTAATAGCCGGAATATAATAAAAAGGACGTCACCGGTGCAGTAAGGGTTAACAAGACTATTCTTACTTGGCATCTAGGTGAAGTTAAATTTAAATAAGCATAATGTGAATATGAATCTTAGAAAAAATATCTAACTGAAGTCTACTGAATCCAAAAAATAAATACAAATATAAAAGGCTTTTAAAATTATTGACATAGTACTGAAAGGGTTAATACATATTAAGTACATAATGCATATTTGTTTACATACATACAATTTGTTTACATACATACTAAGGTTCTTGACACTTATGTAAGAATTACCCGGTATTCAATTAAAATTCTTAAAACTTTGTAGCAACTCTTAATTACTAAACAGTAAATTAAATGAGAAAATTTAAATCGTGTTGAGAAAAAAATTAATTTATTAGCAACTTATAAAATCGAAGTCAAAAAATTAAATCATGTTGAGAAAAAACTATAAATTTAGTAGCAATTTATATAATCGAAGTAAAATAATTTAAATCATGTAGAGAAATAAATATAAATTTAGTAGCAACTTATATAATCAAACAGTGAATGATGATTAGGGAAAGATCGTCTAGGATTATTAAAGGCAATCTTAAATTGTGTCAAGAAACTATTAGTCACATAAACGCTTTCAGTACAATACATTTTAACCAACTTGTCTACAGTTGATACTTAACCCTTTGAGTACCAGCGACGTGTGTTACCTTTTATTCTAGCTATAATTAGACGGTATTATGCAGCTAGGAAGGATCTGTGGTAGTTTACGGGGTTGATTGAGGTAGTATGAAGCCTTATTATTGCTAGAGGTCCTTCCTAAGCTGAATAAAATTGCCTAATAGTAGCCGGAATATAATAAAAAAGGACGTCACCGGTGCAGTAAGGGTTAACAAGACTATTCTTACTTGGCATCTGGGTGAAGTTAAATTTAAATAAGCATGTAAATTTAAATCTTGGAAAGAACTGAAATTAACAGTAAATAAAGAATGATTTAAAAAAAATCAAACTGAAGTCTCCTGAATCCAAAAAATAAATACAAATATTAAAGACCTTTATAATGATCGAGGTACGTACTGAAAGGGTTAATACATATAAAGTACATAGTGCCCAACCAGTAATAAAAATAGCTAAAATATCTTAACTAAAAATTCTAAAAAATATTCTTGAAATTAGTCCAGGGTGTCAAACCAGGGTTAAGATTGGAATTAATGAGAAATACAGCAAAAATGTACAAGATTTGTTTTTATTTTGAACATATCACTTCCAAGGACGTTAAGAACTGTGAAGCATAAATTTATCTCTGTATGTTTAGTAACAATGACTAATAAGCACTTATAATGTAAAACTTGCAAAATAAACAAGCGAAAACAGGGAAGACTATCAAAATCGCTGTGGAAAGAACGCTATATAATAAAATTTTGAAATGAAAGAATACAAAACCACCACCTAGGGTGTACATCACTACATGAGCAAGGAAAATGTCTCTGATTTGACACCCTGAATTAGTGTAGTTACCCCTTTCCTTCTAAAGGTGGTGTCCCATGAGAGCTAGTGTCTGATACTAGCTACACTAAAGAGTAGGCCGTTATTCCCATTTAGAAATTAATTATGTACCTTAAAATCAGGAACAGACCCCTTCAAACACTAAATATATTTTTTTAAAGAAAAAAAAAATACGAGAGCAGACCCTTTGAAACACTGAATAAATTTCCCCTAAACCCAAAATAATTTGATAAAATTGAACGGAAACCAAACTATGCTAAAGATTATCTGATAGAGGTGAACGTATGACACCACCTTTAGAAGAACTCCCTTACCTTCTTACTGTAAGCTCTTCTTGGTCGCTTATCTTTTACAGTATTCTGTAGCTGCAGGCTGCATTTCCCGTGGCTTCTCCATCGTTGAAGGTTAGAAGAAAAAAAATCCAGTGCTTATATAGTAAGTCTAATCTTTAAAAGTACTACCTAGTGTTAATCTCAATTTACACAGCATTTAAGCTGACCCATTCTTCTAAGCAAATCTACGAACACCTTACCCCAAAGATGACCAATACCGCTATTAATGAACCTAAAAACTATACCAGCTTTATTTCCCAATATATCTACTGTAATTTCTATCCTAAGAAAGCTGGTGTATTCTAAGGCCTGTTCTTTGTCCTACAACCTGTCTCATGGGGTAAAGGTAATTGGGTGAATAACTAGGTTAATCACCTCTAAGATTGTGTAATAACCAATCTTATTAACCAAGTGATCTAGATGTGTGTGAATTTGTTTTGTTTGTGTGTGTTCATTATTTTATTATTGTGTGTTATGTTATCCTTGTTCGGGCTCTGTCTCAAGTCGGCCTCCCCCAGGAATACAAAAAATGAAGAATGGCCCTGAGATAGATAAACCAAGTCTCTTTTCCTTCTGGGGTCAGGGGGCTAGGAATCCTCCTCCCCTTGTACAATTCACCTACTACACAAGACAAAGTAAGGGGCGAGAGAGCACGACAGTGGTCCCAGACTCTAAGAATTGGAACTTTAAATGTTTCTGTTTGGGCTCTGTCTTCAGTCGGCCACCCCCAGCTATGAGGTATGTGCCTGATTATACACATACATATACAATACATATTAACCAAGTCAAATCTAACAACATCCTAGTATGATATCTGGCTGGACACGAAATACAAGTTACACCACTAACGCTATCACAAGGAAGATCCAGCGCTGGTGTATCAAGGCTGCTCCACTATCCTGAAAAAGAAAGAAACGTTTAGACAAGACATTCTACACCTCTAATAATGACTTATTATTTTTCTACTACATATACTGTATATGCAATAGTGGCAAAATGTTTAAAAAAATCTAGCCTAGTGACTGCTCTCTAATACAACCAACCCATTTCCTGTACATGCCTCTTGCTTTTTGTGACAGTCCTTTTTTTATTTAGGCTAGTCCATAAATATCAATTAGCAGCCTACTGAGGATTAGTAATCTGACATTGCTTGCTTTCCTTTGCAAATGTGTATTATCTCCACTTCCCTACTGTCATAATTCTAAGGTACCAATATACAGAATTAACCCTTAACCCTTTATTAGCGGCGCACAACTTATGTCCTGTGAAAGAAATTTGGACTAAGTGGCGGTTCACAACTTATGTCGTGTGCCATTTTCAGCACGTAATGTTGCTGAGAGAGAGAGATAAGTGGTGGCAGGAGAGTAGCAAGCGTATGACTGCTCCAGACCACCGCGACAGACCTACTGACATGAATCCCACCCTCCCCCACCTTCACGCACTCGCTACACAGGGAATTATGTAGGGAAACTACCTAATTACATGGTTTTTGCACTCATGTTACGCGATCATTGCAAGAAAACTAGCAGTCTTACAAGGATGGTTGGGGTGTCATTGGAAAGCTCTGTTTATGCCCTTTCAGGGATAGATACTTGTTTTACGCTCTGGGTCTTATTTAGGCATGAAAATGATCACGTAAACAACCCTATTTAGGGTAAAAACACCCCGCTGGGCGGTACATAAAAATTACCGCCTACGCCGCTCGTTAGGTGTTAAAGAGCGGCGCTCGACTTAAGTCGTGCACCAATTTGCAGCAAGTTAGGAGCATTATTAAGGCTTTTAAAGGGTTAAAATCTTGTGCAAATGGCCGGGAGCGCAGCAGGCCACACGTCCGACACCCAGGGCTTACCGCCACCCACTGACTCACGCTCCCTGTGTTCTCGGGAGGCCGGCAGTGTAGCCAGTAGTGAGCATAGCTGGGAAAAATATACCGCTACGCTAAACTCCCATGTTGGTGGCACCACTGCATGAGAACCACGAGTGCTACGTAGCTCGTTCTGGTCTCATTTTGAAGCTTTTAGCACCTAGTTTTTTGCTGAAAACATTTATTTTCATGCAGATACTTGATTGATCATTCAGGAGGGCCTGAATATGCCCAAAATAGCCCAAAACACCCCGCTAGACAAGTGTTAAATACTCTACTGTCATAATTCTAAGGTACCAATATCCAGATTTAAATACATAACTGTCATAATTCTAAGGAACCAATATCCAGATTTAAATACTAAATAGCTCAGTCGGTCAAGCAGGACTTCAAAGAAGCTATCCCAATATACTGTATTCCATTATTAGTTACGAAATTGACTTCACAGTAACATGTCTTTGGAACTTAAATTGGACAAATATATTTCCATGCAATTTTTTCAAGTATTCCTCACATTAATTCTGCTAAAACTATTATTCCAGCTAGCCAACTTGGTCCTATAACAATTATTCCCAATAGTTTATTCATTATTTATATATATATTTTGTTTTTCGTATGCTCCACAGTAGGCCATTTTACATACATGTACTTTAAGCAAACCACCCACCAATTGTCATGACCATTTTGAAATGTATGTTGGAATCCCTATAAACTGTACTTAATTTTTATGTAAGTTTGATAATTTGGAAAAATCGATTAAGGGAGAAAATTAACATTGAAAATTATGTGTAAAAAGTCTCCCATAAACGACGGCCCGCTATGTTATTGTAGTTTGCGGCCTAATTTTGTCTGTTAATTAATTTTCTCCTTAATTGGACCCCCTATGAAGTACAACAGATTATGATGACATAAGTGACGGGTGTTTAGAGGGGGCAGAAACCCCCCTTCAACATATTATGTGTCTCACAGTAACTTCTATTATATAAACAACCCAAGAATTTTCACAGATATTTTAAATATCATTTAGGATGTAATATAACTTATACGCCATGTCAAAATAAGTGTCAACCCTCGAAAAATTCTATTAACCCGGGAACTGCTGGGAGACTCTTAAGAGTTTTTTATTTTTTATTTTTTTATTTCTTGGCCCGCAAGCAGGGTGTTGTCATCACTGATGGCAAGCGAGTGCAAGAGAGAGAGAGAGAGTATAAGGGAGATGCAGAACCTAGAACCTGTAACCTATAACGATATTTGTCCAGGGTTCGCCTCCCCATAGACGGCACACAACACGACTCGGCGGACCTCTTTCTCCCTGCCTTTCAGTCTAATTAACACTAGGAATTTACCTAATTTTCTATCCAATGTACTATCCAACCAGCTGGGGTGTGGGGGCAGCAGCCCCCACCCATAATACTAGGTTAGGTTAGGTAAGGTTGGTAGGTTAGGCTAAAATCTTTAATGTTGCTTAATTGTTGGATAATGGATAATGAGCTTACTGGGTAAGTTCATTTTCTATCCCATGTATCATTCAACAACTTTTGCCAAAACTTGACTGCTTTTTTTTTTTGGGGGGGGGGTTTCTTAAGTTGAAAAACAAGAAAACCTGAGCCAACTTTTTTTTGACACTTTCTGACTTTTATGAAGCTGAACAATCTTAAAATCCCAGCAACTTTTGCCAAAACTTGGCTCGATTTTTGTTTTCATTTTGGGGTTTTCTTAAGTTGGAAAACAAGAAAACCCGAGCCAACTTCTTTTTTGCACTTGCTGTCTTTTATGCAGCTGAAAAATCTTAAAATCCGAGCCAACTTTTACCAAAACTTGGCTCGGGTTTTTTTCATTTTTGGGGTTTCTCAAGTTGAAAAACAACAAAACCCGAGCCAACTTTCATCATAAAAGTCATTATATCGCCTTTTTATGTCTTTAACCCCACATTTTCCCTGATCTTCATAGCCCTCTCCACTATCGGGCGCCGTGTCTTAAGATCGTTGGATAAAGGGGAAAACGATTTTTGCGGAGGTTGAAACTAATGTCAATCACTATATATTGATGCAAATAAACTAAAACTAAAAAAAAAAAAAATAATAATAATTGGTGGGTGGTTTCCTTAATATTTTCCACTTCCTTCAGTATTGCAAATTATGTATTCTGTATGCTTTATAATCTTGATTAAATACCGTATTTATGCATTATAGGTTCGGTTAATGCGACGTGCTAAATAGACGTAGGCTACTCTTTACATAACTTAGTAGCCTACATGTTACAGTATACGGTAATAGTGTTTGGCGTGAATTAGTAGGTTATGTCGGTGACATATATTTCATATGTTGCCTATAGCCTAAATAGGCCCATATATATATATATATATATATATATATATATAATCCATATACAGTAGGCTAGGCCTATAATCCATATACAGTAGCTAGGCCTATATTAATATAAATAAGTTTTAATACTTCTAATGATAATGTGACAGGTGATATCCGAACCTTAAGAGCTATAAAATACCACATGGAACACATAAAATCGTACATATAATACAGTAAACACAAGCAAGGAAAGAAATACTGTCACTGCCTATTTTAAATGTGTAATACGTAAAGCAAGGCCTGTGATTGGCTAAACCAGGTGAGCCCGGGTCAGCCAGTCCTCTCTCTCGCTTACTTCTTGGTTTATCATATCTTTATCTTGCTTGTGTTTACTTTATGATATATACGTTATTATTGTGTTTTCTGTGTTCTTTAAGAGCTCTTTAGATTCGGATAGTACTGTAATTTATTAAGTAGGCCTAATCATTAAAATTACTTAAACATATCTAGTTAATGAATAAATAAGGAACAATACAGATGATAAATAAATGATCTGGGTAATAACAAGATAGCCAATCATGAGCGTGCTGCTGTTTCAACTGACTTGCACTTTTACCGACAGACGTGGATTCATGTCGCTTGTTTTATGTAATGGCGAGCAATATAGTCATATATACATACCTTGGTTTTTATATATGCTCAGCTTTATCATAGGGATTGTGATGTATTAATAGCGTGACGGGAACCTAAAACGGCCAAATTAAGACCAATTAATTTCGAAGTGAAAACGAAAGTGAAGGCTACGGGAGATAGTGCTACGAGCAACTCTCTTCCTGCATGTGTAACCACTTGTTTTTGGGTCTCAGAAAAGTTGCCCGTAGCGGTGACAAAAGTTGCTTGGGTGGCAACAATTCGGGCATGTGTAACCGCGCCTTAAGGTTGTTAGGTTAGGTTAATGTCTTTCCAAATCACTATCGGGGGACGTGTCTCAACATGGACCGATAGGCCTAGGCATAATGGGGAAAATAGGTTTTCCCGAGATTTATAATTAATTACAAACACTATAGGCTATATTGATGTAAATGGACAATTTTTTTTTAACACTCAGAAAATTCGTGGTAGGCCTATTAAAATAAAAAAAAATCCGATAATTCCCCGCTAGTCTAGTACAGTAGTACTACCTACCACGCATCCACATAATGCTGGCCAGGCCTGCATCAACATCAATGCTGGCCAGGCCTGCATCAATATCAATGCGGGCCAGACCTGCATCAACATCGATGCTGACCAGCATTGCATCAATATCAATGCAGGCTAGACCTGCATAGCCTAGGTTAAATTTCGACAAAACCTGCATCAATGTCGGCAAGGTCTGCATCAATGTTTGCAAGATAACCGGCTACACGAAATCCAGCATCAATCACCAGGCATCCACGCTGACCATAAGAATCAGTAAGATGAACGACGGCAGAAATGGATCGGGAAAATCGGCGGAAAATAAGGAAGCCAGCTGGTGCATGGTTAGTCACAAGTGTCGAGTACATTGATAAAACTTTAGACAAGGTCACTAAAATATTTGGTCAACTTCACCAAAAATCCGCCCTAGCAGCTTCTAGCATGCACCACTAGCCTACCCAAGTCGAGCTAGCCTAGGGTTTATTAGCCTCGGTGCCGTCTTACAATATAGCCTACACGCATCTACAACATATCCTAACACCCGTAAAACCAAAATTAACGGTGAAACGACAACTAACATGAATTAGCTACGAAGAAATTGTTACAGGGATACAGTTGGCTCCGCGTTCACGACGTCGCCAAGATGGCGGGCTACCGGCATCGTCTTCATCAACCACTTGGGCCCTGCAAAGCATCGTAATAGGCCACGTTTACGTAATAATGGTAGCGCATAACACTCGTCACACCATTATACTATACACTGTACGTGTAAGTATCTTTGCAACGTAATAAAAAGTTAGTAAGAGCAGTTGGAATGTGAAAAAGAAAGGTTGCACAATAGACGCCAACCCACACCCACCTTAATTTGTCCGTTGCTTGTTTCACAATGGAGACCACGTCACCACAGCGAGATGACGATATTCCTTCCCAGCGAGTAACTGCACTAATAATATATTACACAATTAACTGAAAACTTCGATAGCAGCATGGTTATTGTCCAAAGTCTATATATCACAAGTATTTAAAGTAATTACGAGCACAGGCATAATGGATATATTTTAAACTACCAGAAAGTCTTGAAGAATAACGCTCGCTTGACATGAGAGTACCTGGGCCGGGTCGCAAGGCTGGGTAACGCCAACCCCGATATAATGCACTGTTGACGCACCACATTTCCGTCTTTCATACATGTAGTACAGGGGGAAAATAAACCTAAAATTGTATTGCCATTGAAAATATATGGGGATTTATTGTTCATTCGTGAAAAGGTACCCAGTATGTACGTACGTAGTAGTATGTATGTAGGCTATGCATACGTAGATGATCTAGTCTTCAATCATCATACTATAGTCTATTCACTGTAAGTAGGCAAGAAATCGTGACCTCTACACACTAACTCAAAAAGAACTAGAGCACATTGGCTGTAAATTTCCACATCTATTCCTTGACTGACTCTTCCCAAATGGTAGAAATATTAGCTCGGTTACTCTCGTCGTTTTTTTAGTTACAGAGGTTAGAGGTCATGATTTCTCGCCTACTTACAGCGAATAGACTAGCCTCAGCTATGTGATTATCGAAGGCAATATACATTAGTTTGTGAGCGCATCATCATTATAGGCTAGGTTAAGTTAGCTAATACATGTTAACTAAATTTGTATTTATGAATTAATATATTAAGAGCGAAGTGGTATGTGCAACATGGATACAAATTGACCGATCATAAGTGCCGTTTGGGTGCAGTACTGATTCAAGTGGGTCCATAGCCATTAATGCTAAGACGTACAGTCACTTACACAAATTCGTGGACCCCCTGTGCTTTTCTTTATGCAATTATAACGACCTTCATTGATTTTTTGGATGAAACTCGCTTGTCGATAAGTATAATATTATATAGTGTTGTAGTTGAAGTATAGAAAATGACTCATAAATTCGCTTCCAGAGATATAGCCTACTTCCATAATTAGAAATGGATGAGGTGAACGAGTGTTTCTGACTGACTGTACATCAACACGAAGACATCTTCATAACCACCACCACCATTACTTAGTTGACTATAGCCTTCACAGTGACGAGTGGTCGTAAAGTAGGCTATATACCAGTCATCAACGCCGCGGTACCAATGGCCGATCTTTCACACACGCATCTTGTGTTCTAGTCATGTGATAAGTGGCTAAAATGTGGCATGTTACTTTTTTTTTAAACAATTAATGATAATAAATTTAACTAGTTGCTCAACGACGACATCAACGATTAACCAGTAAAACAGTGGAGGTTTCAAATGACAATTAAGTCTGGGAAGATTTATGTAGTATCCACATACTATACTCTATCCAACTCAACCTTGCCGCCGGCCTCTGCAGCAGATACGAGACCGCGCCTGTGATTGGCTGGCAATGACATCACGCCCTAGACATTAAAGGTTCCAGAATTTCCAGAGTTTGTATTATATGCACTTATCATTGACGTTGTGGTTACAATTTAGCCAAGTTATTATACTAGAAAGTAGCATACAAACCCCTTTGTTATTTTGCATACAACACACATGAGCATAATATTCAGAAACCGCCGAAAAGATGGAAATGCAGTGTATAAATATAAAACAAACCACCTCCTGGCAACACTGCACTGGCCCGGCGGCGTCTTTTAAACTCAAATATCTTATTTGTGTCTGTATGTGCAGATATAACCATTGTCTATTCATGTTTACCTTTCGTTGCCTTCGTGCTATTGTTCATAAGGTCGTAGAGTCTTCTTCTTCTTCTTTTGAACCCGCCCGCAGACCGTGCAGATCCACAGGGCTGACCTTTAAATCGGTACTGGCTCAGAAACGTTAGTAGCAGGGAAAGTTTAGAGTAGAAGGATAGTTTAACCCTTGTCTAGCGGGGTGTTTTGGGCTATTTTGGGCATATTCAGGCCCTCCTGAATGATCAATCAAGTATCTGCATGAAAAGAAATGTATTCAGCAAAAACCTAGGCGCTAAAAGCTTCAAAATGAGACCAGAACGAGCTACGTAGCACTCGTGGTTCTCATACAGTGATACCAGTAACATGGGAGTTTAGCGTATTTCGGCATATTTTTCCCAGCTATGCTCACTACTGGCTACACTGCCGGCCTCTTGAGAACACAGGGAACATGAGTTAATGGGCGGCGGTAAGCCCTGGGAGTCGGCTGTCTGGACCGCTGCGCTCCCGGCCATTTGCACTCGATTTTAACCCTTTAACCCGTACAGCCCCAGCGACGCGCCTGACGCGTCGGCGATGTAACGCACAGCCCCAGAGACGCGCCTGGCGCGTCACCCTAATTGCGCCGACCGTAACCTCAGGTGTAGCCACTCGAGGGCTCAGATTTGTATGGGAACTGTGTACGTATCCCACGCAACCGTGCCGATGGTTGAAAACTCTCAAAGTCCACGTGCGTGCGCGTGAGCGCGCAATAACCTGTTTTTGGGGGGTAATTGCCTTCAATTTTTTACTCTTGTAAAATACGTTTTCGGGGGCTCTGTAGGACCATTCTTTAAGCTTTTTGAGCGGTTTTTCGTGGTTTTTCCTTCATTCCTAACCCATTCGCTATTGTTTCTGGATAAAACCATTTTTTGAAAACCGGGCGGGTTCTGGTGAACAAACATTACAAAACTAGCCAGGGCTGGACGGGTTAAAAGCCTTAATAATGCTCCTAACTTGCTGCAAATTGGTGCACGATTTAAGTCGAGCGTCGCTCTTTAAGGGTTAAGGGAAACAAAAATATTATAACCCCCCCCTCGCTTCCTCCCCCCTCTCCCTCACCACCGCTCCCCCCCCCCCCCCCCCTACCCATTTCTCTTCCTCCATATTTTCTCCACTATCTTCTTCACCATCTCCATGTCTTGTGTTTCCATCTCCTGTGTTAACCCCAACAGCGCCCCTACCCCTCTATCGTCTCTCTGCTTTACCTCCTCCCACCCCATGGTAAGCAAAAGAATAACATAAAATATAGCCTATGACGGAACATGAGGATATCACATTATCGTATGAACTAATTCATCATTTCTTTTATATTCCATATATATTAATTATATTAGATAGGTTTAGGTCATTCTAATGGTGTGATAAGTGATATCCGAACCTTAAGAGCTATAAAATACCACATGGAACACATAAAATCGTAAGATATAATACTGTAAACACAAGCAAGGTAAGAATTACCGTCACTGTCTACTTTAAATGTGTGCGAAGTCAAGCATGGCCTGTGATTCGCTAATACGCACGGGCCCGAGCCAGTCAGCCTTCCCTCTCGCTTACTTCCCCTGTTTATCAATTCTGTATCTCCTTGTTTTTACTTTACGATATATGTTATTATTGTGTTTCATGTTATATTTAATAGCGCTTTAGAATCGGATAGCACTGTAATTTATTAAATAATCATTAACATTTCTTAAACGTATCTAGTTTAATTAATAAATAAGGAATAATAAAGATAATTAATAAATTATCAGCTCTGCCTCTCCTATTGGCCAGATAGCCAATCACAGGCGCGGTCTCGTATCTGCTGCAGAGGCCGGCGGCAAGGTTGAGTTGGATAGATTATAGTTAACTCCTTGTGTACCGGCGACGTCCTTTTAACTTTATTATTGTACTGCCCTCGAAAATGTCCCGCAACCACAATAATGTACTACCCGAGTTGACGTCAGGTATAGCGTAAAATAGTCGTAGATGGTAAGTCCAATAAACTCATCACGTGAAAACACCACGAGACTATCACCTGGTTCTTAAAAATCGGACTAAGGTTGCTACACTTTGAGTACGTCCGTGGTAGTACAGTGGGTTAGCGCGCGGGCCTGGTGGTGATGGTGGTGCGGCACTAACCAGGGTTCGAACCCCACCCAAGGCATCTCAAAACCTGTGGGTTTTTAGGAGGGTTAAATTCCCTTCAGAGGTTCGTACCCCGTACCAGGAAAGTATCCTAAAAGTGGGCCTGGGGATATTTCCATTCCTATTTAACCTGGAAAAACCTAGTATTTCAATTATGGCAACTATTAGACGATTTTATTCAGTTTCAGAAGGGCTTTCCACAATAAGCATATTTCGAATTATCTCACTTAACACATTTTACTACCACAAATCCTTCGTAAACTGCGCAAAATCCTCTAAATATAGCTAGAATAAAATTAACAAGACGTCGCTGATACAGAAGAATGTGCCACGTGTCGGCTCGCGAATTACCAACTGTCTTGCCAAGCTAGGGTGAAGTTATTACTAAATTATCGTATTGTGACACTACCTACCACTAATTAGTAATTGATTCCGTGGATTATGCTATCACAAGGATTAGAACGAAATGAACACTTCAATTTATTCTGCATTTTAGTTACACAAATATCGTGCTTTCACATAAAATATAAAGTAACATGGTTTGTTAGCAATATACGAATGCAATAGAAATTAGTATCATTGTTGCTTCATTACTTTGTAACTGGGAGTTTAAATATATTATTTACTGGCGGTTTTCGTTATTCATACTGCCTGTGGTACAGTATTGGTAGCTGCTATGCCTGTTGTTTATTAACCTATTATATTTATTTCACTCCAACACCAAACACCTCCCAACAAAATTAATTCAGCAGATATTTGGGCTTTGTCTGAGGTTTTCTCTATGCATACAAATCACGGCAAGCTACCTAGAAATATATTATCTAGTGTAGGCTAAACGGGTTCATATACTTTTATTTTTTAACAGGTTCTTCTCGTTCTAGCCTCAACTTATTTGACTTCAGCAGGCCTAACCTCATTTGAACCTAACCAGACCTGACCTGAACTAACTCAGCCTTAACGGCTAGCTTTAAGATGCATTAAAATAAGGTTAGGATAAGCTATCGTGAACTTGCAAGTAATAGATAGCGCAGGAACCCTACCAAACCTCAGTAATATATGACATAGAAGTGCCAGTCTGCCTATTAACATCCATAATATATTCAATATGATGATGTGTGCATTGGGGAAAACATGGCCAGTGTGTTATAGCTTATAATGGGTATACCTTATCAATGAATGTAATATAGTGGCTTATGACATGACACGTATATAGAAATGAATAACATAAATATCATGATAGGACTAATGTGGTGTAACGGGTGGGTGGCAGGAGTGCATTTAGCCTAATGAATAACAAATATCATGATAGGACTAATGTGGTGTAACGGGTAGGTGGCAGGAGTGCATTTAGCCTAATGAATAACATAAATATCATGATAGGACTAATGTGGTGTAACGGGTGGGTGGCAGGAGTGCATTTAGCCTAATCGAGCTATTGTGTAGTGGAGTTACAACAGAACAGTCACTGATGTTATTGTGTAGTGGAGTTACAACAGAACAGTCACTGATGTTATTGAGATGAGTTACCGGTAGTGTACAGAATGATCTAGTAAGTGTAAAGGTAACTAAGCTAAACAAATATTTAGTCAGTCATTACTCATTAGGTCAAGCCTAGCGGTGAGAGCAAGAACCTGCAATACCGGATCTGTATAATGCCACCTCGCATAAAGCAGACGTGCCCTTTCGCCCAAAATCAAAACGGCATACCCAACTCTGCGATCGGTCACCATCATCACTACTAGTCACTATTGTTATGCCCTGTTTTTCTACAGGTATAACTTGGGTAATGTGAGTTCTAAATTGACTGGGTATATAAGGCTGCATGCACAATACAAGATATGAGGAATAGAGAACACAAAGAAACACATGGTAGCAAGTTACATGATCACGTTTATTGATATACCACTGTAGAATACTTGTGTAAGACAATATAATAGAATTGAACAACACTAGCATAAGTGGATCTGGATGGAGCCTAGTCTCCCACTTCCAACGTTCAGGTATTAATCTTCTGATCACTGGCTTTGATTTCACAGGTTTATATACCGAAGACCATCAATGTTACTTATAGATTCATATTCACTGTTAGATTTATTACTGGTAGCTCTGGTGCACAAGTAGTAGTTCACAGACTAGATTAGACACACGTATTTTAGAGCACGGGAATTCTAGTAACCTCAGGGGGTACTGATCTAAGTTTTATATCCTTGTCTCAGAAATACATAGAACGCAAATCAGTGGGCGAACGTTAGATATCACTAGAGTTTTAATATCTGAATAAGGTAATTACGAGAGTCAAGGTCGCCTGTTAATTAAAGAGCACTGATCGCTTAGTACGTCCCAAATGGAATGGTTAAGTATGAATTACACTGGGCAAGGTCTTAGCCACTTCGTAGAAATATTAATTAGTGAATCTCTAAACAGCACAGTAATATGTAGTACTGCTAAAGGGAATCTTGGGTAGCATCTGATGGGTCTGGTCCTGGTTATCTTGCGTCCATGATGTTGGGGGCTAACGACTGGTTCCGCGGCCGTCCAGGGGGCCCATATGTGTGAAGTTCTTAAATACGTGGGCAGGTCCTTCTATCCAAATCTGCCACGGAGTCTGCCGGCTCTGGGATCTCACTCCGGAACAACACAAGGGCAGAGCTAGAAGTTAACGGCAGGGTAGTGACCCCTGGTTGGTGTCTAGCTTTCAACTGATTTGACTGGGGGCGGGAGTTAGATTTATAGGCTCGGTTCTGGACCCTGTAGACAGTAGGGATCTCGAGTCTTATGGACTTAATTGAGCTCTCAATAGATATGGGGACTAGGTAAGATGGTATTTACTGTTGTGGCACAGGGCGATAGGAAGCCTTTATATTTTCATATAACTGAGCCTTAGTAAGAGGTACTATTTTGGCTATACTGGACGTATTTAGGGGAGAGAGACTGGATCTACTTTGCGAGGAGGATGGGGACAGCTGTGATAGGAGCGTCTCTCTAGATTGTTCAATCTTCATTTTATGGTATAGCGGAGGTGCTAATTTAGTGATCAGAGCATGCAAGAAAGGTAAATGGTTTATTGTGAGTTAATAGAGGTTAGTAAAGGTGTTAGTCATTCATGGTTAGTTCATTGATAGGAAGAATTCCTGTGCTACCTGGCAATGACTCGAAAGTCAAAACAGGGGCCAGGTATACCTCCGCGGGGGTGGGGGGTCTCCCTCCTCGGGTGGGCAAAAAGGGGGAGCTGGGCGCCCTCTCTCTGTGATAGTCGTCCGGCGGCTGTGGCTAGGGGCTTGCCATATCACCAGTGTTTGTAATAACCCTCTGTGTATGAGACAGATGTGGGTGTCTTTAATACCAAAACCGAAGGTGCCTTAGCTAGCTGGTTTTACTCGGCTGGTTGTTAACCTGACAAGCGCGATATGACAGTAGGTGCTAGGGTAGTTATTTGTGCATTTCTAGCCCTGGATTCTGACAGAATTCGTTATATTTACAATATAAACCATTATTTGTTTTCGGTATGCTTTTATTTTACATATATGATGTATATATGAACCTTCAAGAGTGCTAAAATAAGTGGGAAAAGCATTTGGGTGGTGAAAAACGAAGATATTGGCCACCCGGTCATAATCTCAGGCGAGAGAGAGAGACAGGCAGCCCTCCCCTCTCGCTGTCTGGGAGTCAACTGAGAAGAGCGGGGCGGTGTGTGCCGGTGTCTGGGTGTTGCATAACGATCTTTTATGCAACCCACTTGTGCTACATTATCGCGGGAGAGAAAAATAACCGATAAATGATGATAATAAGAGGAAAAATAGGTGATAATTGAGGTGGGGAGGGAGGGGGAAATAAGGTGGGGAAGGAGGGGAGGGGGGTGGGTGAGATTTACATGGATGAGTACTGGAGGGGAATTATCTCACCTAGAGACAAATTCCTTTGTTTTGATAGGCCCTTTTTTTTTATGGAAGGCTTTTTTTATGGTCCTGCTTCCGTGAGGCCTATCGCGTTCCCTATAGGAAGCCTTCCGTGAGGCCTATCGCGCTTGCCGGGTTAATTGTAGGGTTTGCTGGATGTGGTGGAGACTGGGTTGCTAACTCTGCCACATTTATCTGGAAGTATGGCAATAGAAATTAGTTACTGGCGGGGCGGCTAGCCTCGCACCGACGACCATTGGGTGCAGGGTTGTGAATGTGTTGTAAGAGAATAGATGGCATGCAAGGGGCTAGTAAAGTTCTAATGTTGTTCTGGCCTACTAAGTGAAGGTAGGCTGGATAGGAGTATATATATAAAAGGTTGGAGAGCGTTAGCAACGGACAATTAAAGGATCTTCAAGAGGTATGAGAGAGAGGCTAGGTCGGACAAGAGTCGAGAAGCGCGGGTGTCTTAATGAGAGGGGGGGGGGAGAGTTCAAGGGCTACAGGGAAATTTTGCCCCTAAGGTCCCTGGGCGTGGGGGTGGCATTAGGCTACAATTGATATGGAAGTTTGAAAAGGCAGTAGAATACGTTAGCCAAATGCTACCGGGGAATGCAACTTTGGGGTGGTATATGAGTCTGGAAAAGATAGAGTTATGTGATCAGTCAGAGGGTTATGGATACTATTAGTTGGCCCTGGGAACTGCGTTTTCTATTAAATATAAAATACCAACCACAGCGGCAGTTCGTAGGGGTACTTAGTTATTGTTTTCGGGGTACTTATGACAGATACTGGTAACCAGGTTATCTTATACAATCTCTGGTTGGGGTAAGAGGTGTAAGACACGAAGTAAATTGGCGTAGTGTGGACTGTGGATACGAAAGAGGCAAGGGGGAGACGTATGACAATTGTGGGAAAGTAAATGGAAAAAGGTGAACACAATGGCGGATAAAAATACTTAACCTAAGGATTGAATACATAGATTTATGGGGCGATGGGTCTTCAGAAGCTTAGTCTGGCAAGACAAGATGTTAGGGAATGTTAATATTAATACTTAGTTACTAGAGGAACAATGCAAGGGGCGACTGAGCACGGGTTACATATATCTATACTCGTCATGGGAAATGATATACTAGGTCTAGGGACAAGCGTGGGTGTTTTAACTTCTAAGATATATAACATCTACTTCTCGGATGTAAGAACATACATAGATATAATTATGGCTGTCTGATGTCTTGGCATTGGCTCAACGTCGGGACAGGGCATGGGTGTTTTTAATATGAATGTATATTCCTGTTCATCATCTTTGTAGTTAGGAGTGTAGGACACGAGAGGGTTAGTGTACGTGAAGTGTGGAAAATGGTCAGTTTAGAAAAGGTAAAGGGTGCAGCCTGGAGCTGCTTAGCCCTGCGGGCTTGGGCCTGTCTGAAATGGCTGGCTCGGTCAGCTGGTCCTTTCGTTCTGTGGACCTTTCCTATGGGTGTTTCTGTGTGGTGTTCGCTCGTGGCTTCTGTGGTGGGCTTCTTGTTCTGGGGCATTTTAACTATTATCATTAATATCATCAGCACTACTACTATTATAATCATCACTACTACTCTCACCATCATCACTACTACTCTCATCACTACTACTCTCATCATTACTACAACTTTCACCATCATATCTACTACTGTTATCATCATCACTACTGTCATCATTATCACTAAATCTACAACCATTACCACTGCTATTATCACCATCATCACTACTATCAGTATTATCCCCACTATTACTACGATCACTTCTAATGTCAACTAAACTAACTTAACCTAACAAATGCTTCGCAAGTTTTTCTCACCCCCTAAACGATGGCGCCAACATCATTGCTTGGGAACAGGTACAGGTGGGGGATGGGTGTCCTGAGGGGGGGGGGGGGGGAGGGGGAACCATATTTTGGACCTAAAATCATAACTATTGCACATATTCAAAAAAAAAAAAAAAAAATATTACCGTCGCATTCACGCACCGAATGTTCATGTGAAGTTTGGTGAAAATCCGTCAAACGGTCTAGGAGTTACCGGGCAGACAGACGTCTCACCATTATTGTAATGCCCTCGAAAATGTCCCGCACCCACAATAATACTAACCCGAGTTGACGTCGGGTATAGCGTAAAATAGTCGTAGATGGTAAGTCCAATAAACTCATCACGTGATAACACCACGAGACTATCACCTGGTTCTTAAAAATCGGACTAAGGTTGCTATACTTTTAGTACGTCCGTGGTAGTACAGTGGGTTAGCGCGCGGGCCTGGTGGTGATGGTGGTGCGTCACTAACCAGGGTTCGAACCCCACCCAAGGCATCTCAAAACCTGTGGGTTTTTAGGGGGATTAAATTCCCTTCAGAGGTTCGTACCCCGCGCCAGGTACCAGGAAAGGTTGATCCTAAAGGTAGCCTGGGGATATTTTTCTTCCTATTTAACCCTGGAAAAACCTAGCATTTCATTGGTGGCAGCTAAGGAACGTGACCAGGTAGCTACGTGGAGCACCCGTCACGCGAACCCTAAAAACCATATTGAGATAGCTAGGTAAAAAGGCTACGATACCTTACGACCTTACGAGGCTAGGGACTAGCCTAACTAAAAAGGAATATGGTGTTTTGCCCTCGAAAATGTCCTGCACCCACAATAATACTAACCCGAGTTGACGTCAGGTATAGTGTAAAATAGTCGTAGATGGTAAGCCCAATAAACTCATCACGTGATAACACCACGAGACTATCACCTGGTTCTTAAAAATCGGACTAAGGTTGCTATACTTTTAGTACGTCCGTGGTAGTACAGTGGGTTAGCGCGCGGGCCTGGTGGTGATGGTGGTGCGTCACTAACCAGGGTTCGAACCCCACCCAAGGCATCTCAAAACCCGTGGGTTTTTAGGGGGGTTAAATTCCCTTCAGAGGTTCGTACCCCGCGCCAGGTACCAGGAAAGGTTGATCCTAAAGGTAGCCTGGGGATATTTCCCTTCCTATTTAACCCTGGAAAAACCTAGCATTTCATTCCCTTCAGAGGTTCGTACCCCGCGCCAGGTACCAGGAAAGGTTGATCCTAAAGGTAGCCTGGGGATATTTCCCTTCCTATTTAACCCTGGAAAAACCTACAGGTTTTGAGATGCCTTGGGTGGGGTTCGAACCCTGGTTAGTGACGCACCACCATCACCACCAGGCCCGCGCGCTAACCCACTGTACTACCAAGGACGTACTAAAAGTATAGCAACCTTAGTCCGATTTTTAAGAACCAGGTGATAGTCTCGTGGTGTTATCACGTGATGAGTTTATTGGACTTACCATCTACGACTAATTTACGCTATACCTGACGTCAAATCGGGTTAGTATTATTGTGGGTGCGGGACATTTTCGAGGGCATTACAATTATCATCACATCGGAGACATGTGTGGCTTTCTGTGATGTGAGTGCCCCTATGGGGCACACATACACACAGGTAATAGGTACAGGGTGGGGGGTGGGGGGTCCTGAAAGGGGGGGGGGGGGGGGGAGGACATGTTTTTGGACCTAAGATCATAACTATTGCACAAATTAAAAAAAATATATAATAATAATAATTACCGTTGCATTCACACACCGAAGGTTCGTGTAAAGTTTGGTGAAAATCCGTCAAACGGTCTAGGAGGAGTTCTCGGACAGACTGACAGACAGACATTTCGGTTTGCATATACCACTATACGGGGGGGGGGGGGGATACCACTCTGCTTAAGCAGAGTTGATAATACTAATAATAATAATTAAAATAAATAGCCTAATTAAAATTTACATATTTGGTAACTCATTACTGCACGGAAGCTCCCACCAAGGTCCAAGACTAGGGCCTAGGCAGCAAGTCAGTCACAATAACAACTTAAAGTGGGGAGTATCTCGCTCGCTCAAGCTGCCTCTTATCCTTGTTGTATGATCAGGGGTAAGTTTCATCCTTCATTGTCATACCGAACCATATGAATATTTGTTATGAACACATACAGTGGAAAATTGGTGGAACTAAGTGAAATTTAACCTGGCACAAATCCTGACCCTTTAACAATCGTAGGCTAATTATGATCAAGCTTACATTTTTATTTAGTAAGGGTAGACCAGTAGCCTATGTAGCCTACATACTATATATATATATATATATATATATATGCGTGTGTGTGAAAGTATCATACAATCTGTTATCGCCGTTTCTGGTATATAAAGAAGCTATGGATCAAAATGTTTAACATCTGCTGACGCCGGGTTATAATACCTGCCACATGATCTCAAGCAAAGTTTCTTACACGATTTGAAATTTCGTAATGAATACAGTATTGTATATGCCAGTTTACACATAGCCTAACACACACAGCTAGGACCCCCTAGAATTTTGAACATAACGAGTAGCCTACGTACGCCACTGCAATTAGTCCTAGCTATGCAAATAACTAGACATTCAAGGAATCCAGAATCAACTAACTTAATCTGCGGATTACTAGGCTATATCATAGAAGTTTTATCGAAATGGCTATAGGCAATATTAACTGATAACATTTCACAGTAGACTATAGGCCCTATGCTATGGGTCTGGTTATTTCCAACATGTAGTTAACCATGGCTAGCATCTATTCTAATTTTGACCATGTTTTATTATAGGCTATGTTTAATATTATTTTCCATATTTTGAACTATAGCCTATATGATGCAGACTAGATAAACTAATCTCATTAGGCCTAATTCTCATAGAGTAAAATTTCCTTCCATTATGAAGAATTACAAAAAAAAAAAAAAAAAACGGGGATTGGGTCTGAGCATAGGCCTAGAATAGAATAGAATGAAGAATGTAATTAGTAGGCTAGGCTATAGGATCTATTTTTTATAACCTAATATAAATTGCTGTCACAGGACTAAGTTATTTACCCCTTTCTGTACCGGCCACACCCTTTTAATTTTATGCTAGCTACTATATTAGACGATTGTATTCACTTTAAAAAGGGCTTCCATCAATTAACAGATTTCGAACTATCACACTTAACCCTTTTTACTACCACAATTACTTCTAAAACTGCATGAACTCGTATAACTATAGCTAGAAGAAAATTCAATAGACGTCGCCGGTACAGAGGGGTTAACATAGGCCTATAGGCCTAAGCCTAACCATTTTATGTTATTTCCTAAGTTTGGGAAGACAGTTAGGCCTATATTGTGTCAAGTGAATGGGAGGGTAAATGTTTTAGGTCTTGCTGGTACTTCAATTATGAAGTTAGTGGACGAACTTGTGGCTAGATGAATCCTACTCACCCGTCACTCGTAAGGGGGGGGGGGGGGGTTACGGCGGAGGCAGACACTGGTGGGGGGGGGGGATTATTATTATTATTATATGAGATGCCGAAGTCTCCAACCAGGGTGCAGAAACACCAAGATCAATCCACACAAAACACCCGGAGGCACTGGAGAGAGCCTGTACTGTACTGTACTGTACTGTACTATACTGTACTAGACCTCTGCCAACCTTACAAAATCCGAACATGACTCAACCCGACTTGACATAACGACTTACCTCCTATTAGACCTTAATAACCAATCCTCATCTTACCTATTTACTTACCCTCAAAACACTTTCTAGTCCTTAATGACCTTGACCTATAGTTAAAACTATGTAGGGTACAATACTTGTACTCACTATTTAGACATCCTATCTTTAGATCCCTTTCAACTAACAAACTTCCCTTCCCCTCAGCAAGCAACTCTATGCCTGTGCAGTAATCTGGAGATCTGAAATACTCCGAGCAAACTGCACATATAAATATCAAGAAGAAGAAGACTACGGCAACTTAGGAAAAAATAAAAACATATACTGTATACTGTACTGTACATATACACATATTAAACACATATATATAACATATTATGCAGTGGAGAATAACAAGCATAAATATAATACAATAAAATAGAATAAAATAAGTTTAAAATTAGAATTAATGCTGCAAAAAAACATATAACTCTAGACTTAAAAATGGAGATATTACCTGAATTGACTAGCTCATTTGGCAACTTATCCCACAAGTCAACCATGGCCGGCACAAAACACCGATAGGGGGGATATAGGGGAATGACATTTGGGGCTAGACACTGGGGCGGCAGGTATTTTATGAACAATTATGGCTGGCACTAGGCCGGGGTGGGGGTCGGACGGACATGCGGGAGTGAGCGAACTTTGAGCGGGAAAATACACCAAATCACCTGTCACCTAATATGAAGGTTGGCGGCTGATACTAGATGCGTAGGCATTTGGCGGTAGCATTATGGGCGGCTGGTGGTAGATAGATAGCTGGTAGCAGGACCATGTAGGCCTATAGCATCTCGGAGCAGGCTTTGGATCTGTCGCCACCCTATTAGGAAAAAGAAAAACAAAAAATATTAATTACATAGGCCTACCTCAATCACTACATATAGCCTACATAGGCCTATTTAATATATGAAGTACGTCAGATTTTACAAAATATGATGTACCTGTATGACAGGCCTATATTATATAGCACGACCAGAGGACACGTGAAGAAATATAAAACGAGATCAAGACTGAACATAAAGAAATATTAATTTCCATGTAGGGTGGTAGATACATGGATACACCAAGGTGGGTTATAAATTCAGACACGGTGGAAATATTTGAGAGGAATTTAGACAGGGTATGGAATAATCAAGAACAAAAATATAACTAAGGCATCAATAAAGTCCCCCACCACCGCCACCAGTTACCATCACGGACAACAAAGTAATGTAACCGTAGAGCTGGAGCCACAGGCCTGATAAGGCCTCTTCCAGTAGGACTTCTGTGAGTATCTGTGAGTATATTACTGACCTACGGAGTGACGCGCTCCCCCTGCTGTCAGCCTGTCACTTGTCGAAATGAGTTTCCCTGAAGAATGAATGAATGAATATAGAAAAGGTGGGTGAGGGTGAAAGAAGGGAAGTTTGTATTGGTTAACCCGGGAGCTGCGGGGAGACTCTTAAGAGTTCCCCCGGCGCACTGCGGGAAGACTCTTAAGAGTCAGAGAAAATAAAAATCAACTTTTGACATCGAAAACAAAATATTTTTTTATATTTTTTTTTTTTTATTTTTTTATTTTTTTTTGGCCCCTGGGCCATGCAAAATCTCAGTCCTCTACCTCCCCTCCTTCCCCACTTTCCTCCTCTCCTTCAGTTATCAACTATTTTCCCTGTTATTCCCTTATTCTGAGGTATTTTTTCGTGCTAACATTAGAAATCCGATTGGAGGGTGTGGTCATCACTGATAGCAAGCGAGTGCAAGAGAGAGAGAGAGAGTATCGATCGACTGTGTCTCAGTGGCCTTGGGGGGAAATTGGCGGGGGAAAGCAGATTGCCTCACCCATACATTATACAACTCGCGGGCTATATCTCCGAATCTGACCATCCAAACGCTGTTTTCACTCGTTTTATTGTTGTTTCAGGTTAATACCTTTATAATCAACCCATAATAGGCGCATATGGATAAATATTAATGCTATTAATGGCACAATGAATATTTTAGTGACGGAAACACCTCAAATACGTCAGCACAGGGGGACGTTTCCAATTACCCCCATGCGCACTTCAGAGGTTAAGTAGGAGAGACAGTGATAATAGTGGGAGAAATAGGGTGTCGGGGCTTGACCCAACGTGCGTGAGTTGAATAATTGAGCTGGGGTTGAGTTGATTTAGTTGGAGAAGTTACTTTAATGAGCTTCAGGATGGCTTGCCAAGAAGGGGGCAAGGGATGGGGAGCAAGTTAATTTTGGGTGGTATAAAATCGAAAGTGCTTGCATGTTTTGGGGTTGTATTTTTGGGTGGTAGTAATTCGAAAATGATATAAAAGGGGGAGGTAATTTTGGGTGGCATTGAGTCAAAAGGGGTACTGCTGGGGAAGTCTGTCAGTGGCAGAACCTGTAAGAAGGCTGTACTGTTATTATTATAGAAGTTACGTTAAAAGGTTGTTGTCTTGTACTTTGTCTGTGAAGTTATAAATTTTAATGGGAAGTGAAGCTAGGAATCTAGGTCAAGAGTGGTAGGGAGGTTGGACTGTGGACGAGCCGGCATGACCCACCTCCTCTACCAATCCTGATTTTAAGTGAATTTTGGAATGGGTGCCTCTCTGTTGTTGGGGTGAAGGAGGTTTGACAAGGGGCCGGGGGGGATATAAAATTATGTTGAAAATTTGGATGAAGTTATCATGAAAGGTCTCAAGTTTTATAATTTGTTTTTCTGCTAATTACTGCCAATAAGTATTTAGAGGGGGGATGTGGGCTAGATTGTGAAGATGTTGTGCCGTCTGGAACTCATACCACTGAGTCCCGAACATCCACCTCAGTGCTTTATTTTGTATTCTTTGATATTTTAGTTGGTTGGTAGGGGCCGAAAGTGAAATGC
This sequence comes from Paralithodes platypus, assembly GCA_032716605.1. NCBI lineage: Eukaryota > Metazoa > Arthropoda > Malacostraca > Decapoda > Lithodidae > Paralithodes > Paralithodes platypus. The sequence continues at coordinate 48,694,356 of CM064496.1, read as the reverse complement.
TGAGTGGGACGTAGCACAAAAGAGGTCTTATAAGTGCTTTGTATAAGTGAAGCTTGGTTTTTATTGATGCATTTCTGAATCGATAGATGGTTTGTAGGGATTTAGATGCGATGGCAATGGAAGTTTGTGCTTGTTTGTGAAATCGGATGTTTTTGTCGAATGTGAGGCCGAGTACTTTGTTAGTGGGAGAGACATTTATTTGTGTGCGGTTAGGGACAGGTGCTCGGGAGTTCTGGAATAAGGGTCTTGGGCGGGGATGTCCTTTGGCAAAGTATGTGACGTGTGATTTTTGAGGATGAGCCTGAATCCGCCATTTTTGCTCCCATTGTGCTACTTTGTCAAGTTCTCTTTGAGCTCTGTTTGTCAATGCGTCTATTGTGTCTGCTCTTATTATTTGCGTCACGTCGTCTGCGTACATTTACTGTGAGAGAGTCATTGTGAGTGGGGTTGGGAAAGTCATTTGTGTATAGGATGTAGAGGGTAGGAGCGAGCACTGAGCCCTGAGGTACGCCTGCGTTTAGTGCAAATGAATCTGAATAAAGATTAGAAAACTTAATTTTGGCTGTTCTATTATCCAAAAAGTTGCAGAGAAGTTTCTGAGTAATTAATGGGAAGTTGAAATTTTCGCAGATTTTGTACTTCAAGCCTTCGTGCCACACTGTGTCAAAAGCTCGTTTTATGTCCTTTGTAATTAAGGCTGTCTTGTTTTTTCGTCTGGACTGTTTGTTTATGTGAAGGTAGTTTGTGATAATGTTTAGTGCTTCTTGTGTCGATCTGTGTTGTCTAAAACCAAATTGCATGTTCGTGAGGAGTCCTTCGTCTTCGAGAAATAGTCTGAGTCGGTGGTTTATGATACGTTCTAGAGTCTTCCCAAGAGTCTCAAGTAGACTAATGGGTCTGTAGTTTAGTGGATTAGTCTTGTCTTGGTTTTTCTTGGGAATGAGGATAATGGTCGCTGTCTTGAAGCAGACGGGAAAGTAGCCTGATGCCAGGATGGCGTTGTAGAGGCGAGTGAGTGCTGTTATGAAAGTGTTAGGTAGGTGCTTTACAAGGTGGTGATTAATACCCGTGGCACCAGGCGCCTTTTATCCGTGTATTAGACAGGATGAACTTGACTTCGTCTGGCACAATGGGAGCAGTGAGTATGTTTTGAGGGTCAAGTGTGTTTAGGTTAATGTGTGTGTCATGGGAGATGTTGTCAGGGATGGTAGTGAGATGTTGTTCTATATTGCGGATGTGTTGTTCGGCAGGCCTTTCAATGGGGTGTGGGTGGTATACTTGTTGCCATGTCTGTTTAAATGTATCTGTGATAGCCCTAGGATCAGTAATTTTGTTGCCATTAACAGTGAGGGAGGATGTTCTGGGAGTGGTATTACCTTTTAAACGTTTTATATGTTGCCAGAATTCCCAGGGCTTAGTTTTTTCTGTTTTGTTCTGCTGAGTGTACTAGGTGAGTCCAGTGAGCGTCATGATCAGATTGCAGGCTGTTAAGGATGTGAGTTCTGAGGTTGGAGAGGTCGTAACGTACTCGGCCTGGTATGTGGTTGTGTTTGTTCTGTTCGAATCGACGACGATAGCACACTAGGAGTCGTTGTGTTCTGATGGAGGGTCTGAAAGTGTGTTTGATTTTGTATGTAGTTTTTGGGATGGTTGTGTTGGCTGCATTTATGATTTTGTTCTGTAGGTTCTCAATTTGTTGGTCTATGTGTGTGTAGTGTTGTCCCTCATAGTCGTGTATGTAGTTGTCTTCTGATAAAAAAAAATGAATTCTTCCCAGTTTGCTTGTGAGTAGTTAAAATGAGATTGACATGGGACTTGAATTGGGTTTGAAGAAATTGACATGAAAACTGGGATGTGATCTGATCCTGAAAGTGGCCCTGGGGAAATATCATGATGGAATATATTAAAAGCTTGGTTTGAAAAAATTAAGTCATGTTTACCATTACCGTTTGGTGTGAAAACTGTGTTGAAGTCTGGGCCTTGAAAAGTTAATCTTTTGTGGTTGTGTAGTGCTAATAGTTGAATTCCATGTTGATTAATGGTATTATGTTGGAAAGCTTGGTGTCTAGCGTTAAAGTCTGCAAGTATAAGTGTAGGTGCATTGTTATTGAATAAGGTATTTAAGTCTGTGTAAGGGATGTAGGTATTGGGTCTGACATATGTGGTGGCAACTATGAGGGGTCCAAGTGTTGTGTGTGTTTTAACTGCAAGGAAATGTTTGTATGTCCAGTCTGTGATTAATTCGTGTTGAATGGTGCTTTTTATCATGATTGCAACTCCATCGTTGGCATCGCCGTCGGTCTGTCGTGTTGTGTAACCAAAGAATCTAATTTTATGTGTGTTGTACGTACAGGTGCTGTTAATTAGTATTATGTCCGGGTCATTATCTAAAATTAATTGTGTGAGTAGGTGTTTGTTAGTGTAGTAGTGTCTTATGTTGAATTGGATGACTCTTAACATGATGGGGTATCGTGAAGTGAGCTATGTGTGGGGGAGTGGGGGGATGGTGGGGCCCGGGCTGGAGAGGGAGAGGATGAGGAGCGGCCTCCTCCAAAAGATAGAGATTTGGAGGTAGAGTTGGTGTTTTTTCTTGGGGTTTCGACTTTACGTGACTTTGACCGAGAACGGTTTAATTCAGGGGAGGGTAACTCATCTGGACTGGTGGGTTTTCGTTTTAGAGGAGATTGGGGAGGAATGGTGGGCGTTTTTGGTGTAGGAGGGGGTGGGGGAGGCATGAAGGATGTTGGGGTAGTAAGGTGAGGAAGGTCAGGGTCAGATGCATTGAGAGTTGGGTCAGTGACATTTGTGAGGGAGGGGGGGGGGGGTTTGGGTAGGGGGATCTTGAGGTTCATTTTCAGTGGTGAGAGGGATTGACATTTCAGGGATTTCGTTGGCGCTTGGGGGTTGAGGAATAGGGGTAGTGGAGGATGAGTTGGAGGTAGAGGTTGAGGGTAGTGGAATAGGAAGAGGAGTGGCTGAGAGAGATGGATTGTGAGAGTTCTTGCTATGCTGGAACCAAGACTCAGGGATCATGATGGCAGGGAGGTTGTGGGCAGTCAGGCCATCATTTAGGAGCTTGTTAAACTGTGGGGTGACTTTTTGGTTCGTGAGGTGGAGTGCAACATTAACAAGGACTGAAGTTTGGGCGAATATTTCGCGGTTGAACAATGGGCCGGGAGGATTGATATTGGGTGGGGTAGGGGGGGAAGATTGAGGGATGTGTGAGGTGGTCGCTGAAGCATATGATGTGGCAGTGACTGGGTGGGATGAGAATAAAGGACGTGTTTGGTTGGGAGTGGTTGGAGTGGCCTTTGCGTTTTTTCTAGTGTCTTTTAAGACATTGAGACGGAAGGGACATTCGGCACTGATTGCAATGTGAGGGCCATTGCAGTTTGAGCATTTCAGAGTGATTGAAGAGCAGGTGGTAAATGAGTGCCCTGACTCAGCACAACGAGAGCAAGTTACTGTTTTTTTACATTGGGCTGTGGGATGTCCGTAAGCATAACAGTTATAGCACTGCCTGAGATTGATCCAGGACTCAGGGGTCAGAAAATCAGGCGGCAAAATCACATGAAATGCCTTGAGACCTGTTTTTAGAAGCTTACTGGCCTCCTGAGGGGAGGCACATCGAATTTTGAGGGCTTGACGTTGGGTTTTAAATACTTCACAGACAGTGATGGAGTTTTTCTTGGAAATTTCCCTGGCAATCTCATCTTCGTCTTTGTTGAAGATGTTCTTGTCAGGGTGCAGAATTTTGACTGTACAGGCAGCTTTAAGTTCTGGGGAGAGGACTAGTTCATAACCAGCAGATTGGAGTTTCTTTAGAGTGGCGGGGTTGAGATATGCATCAAGATCTTTTTGTAAGTCTTATTTTGATAACATTGAGATTTTTGAAAACCCTGACTATTTGGGTTTGAGTGATACTAAATATGTGAGAGCCTGGGTCATTAGGGGGATCGTTAATGCATTTGAATTTGACATACAGTGCCATACTGAATCATTGGGAGAAACAAGTTTAATTGCTAACTATAAGAAAAGTGAAAGTGAATGGGGAAAATAACAAGTTAGGGAGGTAGAGTTAATTGAACATTTTTATGGAGAATTTTAAAACTGTACCCAGGGGGCACCCCTATGGGATGTCCCCAGAACAAACCTAACTCCTACCTATGTCCTTGGACTGTAGGCAAGCCTATGTCACCAGACCCTAACCTACTAGAAGTATAAACCCTACCCACTTGCCTCCTATAACCAGGAGCTAACCCCCCCCCCCCCCCCCCCCCTTCATGGCAATACCTTCAGGGTTCGGCGTCGTACTACAAGTGGGCTTCTAATGGGCGGTAGTGGGTAATTTTAATAATCTAGAAAAGGAAAAGTAATGGGAAAGGTTTTGGGGAATAGATAAGAGTATAGGAAAGTAATGAGAATGGACAAGGATGATGATGAGATATGAGGTGAGATGCCGGGAGCTGATTGGCCGGGCGAGCGCAGATCGAGGTGTCGATTGGAGAAGAGAGAACTGATGGAGGAAGCTATGGGGCTAGGTTTTGCTGGTCCTCAAATCGTCCATCTTCTACTGCTGCTTGAAGATTCAAGATTCTTCTTTCTTCTTTCTTCTTTCTTCTTCCGCTTGAAGATGGGGGGGGGGGGCTACAGGCTTGTAAGAGAGACCAGAGCGTCACCAAGTACCACCTCGAAGTGAGTTTCCCGCCCAGCCTCCTCTATTTATAACCTCGGTTCCGTGACGTGATTGCTGATTGGCTAATCTGTGGCATTATGCAAATGAGTCAAATCCTTGGTGCTGATTGGTTAGAAAATTACACGAGCCTACACTAATGTATAATTATAATTATTATTAGTAGTATTATCAATAATAGTTTTATTATTGTAGTAATGATGTAAGCTAAATCATTCGTCTGTGGTGGGAATGGAGAGCCTAAACGGGAATTTTATATAGGCCTACAATACACACTCACAATATATAATTAAAAGTGAGCAATTCTATAGGGCATACTATAATAAGATACATTTATAACTCTGGAATTAATACAAATCTGACCCAGGAACGTCGATTGTGCTAATGTAATACCCTTGAGATATTTGGTTGTAGGACGATTTCCTTGCATGCCAAGGCATTTAAACAACATTTTACGCACATACTGTAGGCTTCATTTCTGGCATACTTCTCTTTAACAGATACCAGACAGACTTAACATAGGTGCCATAGTAACATAATCATTAATGTGAGGCAGTTAGATAAAGCATTTTTTGAAGAATTTCGAGAACATTCTGGGATCGATGTTTTTGGCGGGAAAGTGATCACATTCTGGAATAGTCCGTCGTACCGGTATTGTAAATACCGGAAAAGAAACGGAAAGAAACCTTGTCTATGGCTTTTCTGGGGGGATTACTAATCCTTTCAATGGTGAATGACTATATATATATAGACCTATTGTACTATTCCTTGTTATCAGTGATGCCCATTTAGCTACTTTCCCGCTAGATCTAGACTAGAGGTAGCCTATTTACTTCGATCTAGTGGCACATTTTTACATAATTATACATGATTTCTAGCGATATTCTGGAGATTTGAGCCATTTTAGGCGACATTCTAGAGATTATCAGGATATCACCAGTGGCACCAAGATGGCGGAGGGTGGCCGATCTCTGTTACTATAGGATCTCTAATGTAGCCTAACCCAGGGAAGTCGATGCATGATAGCCCTTGACATTCCCTTGTATTCTATCTGAACCCTATCTATTTCTAGGGTGGTATTCTTCAGCCACCCCTGTTTCGCCCCATTGGTTTGGCGTTTATGAGACGTTTCGCCCCATTAGCTAGATTAGACGTTTCACCCCATTTACTAGGTAAGATGATTCGCCACATTCTAGTATCGATTTAATATTCTGGGCGAGCGATAGCGGAGCCTTTACGTCGGATGAGTTAGTGTTAACTAGGATATTTTGCGAACATAGGCTAAATTTCTTTCCGTTTATCTCCTTTATGCTATAGTCCATTAATTATAGGAAGGGCAAATATTGTGACCCCTAACCTTTGTAATAAAAAAGGGCTATAGCAAATGGGTTGTAATTATCCACACCTATTCCCTGGTTGACTCTTCCCAAATGGTGAAAATAGCTCGATTAGGCTACGGTACTCTAGTAGTTTGAGTTTTAGGAATTATTATTATTTTTTTTTTTTTTTTTTTTTTCTGACCTATAGGCTAATGAACGGGGTATAATTGTTTGAGAGGTTTTGGGTGGAAAACTGATTGAAATCGAGATTTTTTTGTTTTATTATTATTTTATTAGCTTGCATCACAACGAGAGGGTCTGTACGCAGCCGGATACCTTACCCAACATAATATCATCGCCCCCAGCTTCTCTCCTTCCTCCCCCGCTCCCTCTACCCCCTCCCCCCCCCCCCCCCTCGCAGTGTAGGCACGAGTGGCACGTGTGTATGTGTGTGTGTGGGTGGGTGGGTGGGGGGGGAGGAAGGCGCTTATATTTAGTCCGTGCTGAGGGTAGGGATGGGAGAGAGAGGGAGGGAAGGGAGTGGTGGACACTACTTGGAGCCAACTCTTCTTAACCCTTGTTGCCGCGTCGTAACCAGTATAAGGGGAAAAACGAAAATTGTGCTATAGCCTAAGCAATTTTGGCTGATACATGGGCAAATCTGGGTTCAACTTACTTCCATTTATTACATAGTGTATAGATCTTGATTGCATGAGTGGGGATTAGGCTTTGTTTACAAGGGGGGTAGGAAACATTTCGCTCTCTCGTGCACTCCCTCACACTCTTTCACACCGGCCGCACTGTCTTTCCTGGTCCCCACACCACACCACCTCACGTCTCTTCCTCCACGTGCAATCAGCTCTACCCACAACATCCAACCACACATGACCACTACACAACTAATTTAACTTTAATTCCCATCCTAAGTTCATATACCTCTTTAATGACCCCTACACACTATCAAATAACTCCAATCGCACGCCCTTCATAAGAGTGTATACAGTATTATCGAAAAATACAATACAATAGTGATCTTGAAGCTTAATATACCATTTGAAGTACCGGTACCTTAATTGTGAAACTATTGAGAAGTGGAAAAATTGAACGAAAGGTGAAGAGAAAATAGTTTAACAGTGAGAGACTCGAAGGTGTATAATTTCGCTGCTTCTACCCGTATTTCCGGGTTGTAAGTGACACCAGGGGAACCATGGCCGCGGAATACGAAGCAATATTGAGGAAGATACAGCAGGGCCTGGCTCAGAAAGATGCCGAGGAAGCGACCGAAGAAGTACTACCAGAGCTCACACAACCACAATCACAACCTCAACCGCAACCGTCTCCACCACCACCAGAACAACCACAGCTGCCCTCCTCCCCCTCCTTCAAGCAACTCTATGATCATATATGTCAACGAATCCGCTCCACTGGCACTCTCGATACGGTCATGGCAGAATTCCAAGTAAGTTTTCAGTAATAAGCTACTTAATATTTGTTTGTTGTTTGTTTGTTTCTTCTTTTTTGAGGGAGGGGGGGGGGGGGATGTGGATGTAGGCTAAAACAAATTTTCAGCGATTAGTATTTGGAGAAAAAAAATCTCACTAAGCTTAAAATAATATTTTTCGTTCATGAATAACTTTTAAGTACAGTAAGGTTCCAATTAATTATCAATGTCATTATTGGTAGTACACTGTACACCAATTTAAGCTTGCAATAGAATATATCTTTATGATAACAATATATATATATATATATATATATATATATATATATATATAATAGGTTTGTGGCCATCCTACACATTGTGTCCAATGCATTGGTTAGAGAATGCATCTTTGGTGGAAAGTGTATGAGGTTACATTTCCACCATCACGTCAAGGTGGTTGCCAACAGCTCACAGAAATATTAGCTTTCGTGCAAAGTTTAATCGCTATGCCTAAAATGTTGTTCATGATTGTAATAGTAGCTAATTTAATATAATCATTATTATTAAACGGGTGGATGGGTCTCGTCAGCCTTGGTAGACAACCCATCTAAGGGAGACAACCTTATACAAATCCGAGTGGATGGGATTCGTCAGCCTTTGTCGGCAACCCGTCTAGGGGAGTAAACCTTATGCAAATCCTTACTGCTCATCTAAGAGTGAAGCAGGTTGGTGGATGGACTAGCCACCCACCACTGTTGACAAATAGTGCTAAAAAGATACATAGAGGGCTTCGGAGTTGGACAGACCCAAAGTTGAGTGGTCAGTCTTGTAAGTGTTTGAATAACTGGCACGGGTTACCCTTCTCACGGGAGACAGGCCTGCTAGGGAAGTTTTGTGTATGGCCACCCTCATAAAGAGGAGTAAGGCGTCCGGCAATAGATAGATAGATACATTTTTATTAGCATTTTGCTTTCTGTTTTTCTTTAATTAACTGTGATTTGGAGGGTTTGCCTTCACATGCAAATGACCATTCTATGAGGTCATATCCATGTAGTTATATATCTTTGAAATTAGTGTCGTATGTAAGGGTCTGGGGAGGCATTTTTATTAGTCTGGGAAGCAAATTAAAAATAAATTTCTCGAAAATTGCATAATCAGTCTAGCTGTAAAAAAATGCCTCCAAGACTCCCCTTCGAAATAAACTTGTATATTTTTCGGTAGAAAAATGGTTTGGCAGAAAAATGGTTTGGCCGAAGGCCCCTTCATCTTAAAATACAGGCTCGCTAGCGCTCGTCAGGAAATAAAGACACCTAAATGGCACAAAAGGTCTTAAATTCGCCAAAATAATGGAGCGAACGTCTTAAATCTCAAAATGAATGATGCTAAACATGAGGAGAAGGGGAGTCCAGAAAAGAAAAAAAAAATGCCCTTACTCTCCGTGAAGGTGTTTTGATAGAGGTATAACAGTAACAGGGGAGGTGTGGTGGAGTGGTCTTGCCACTGGCCTGGTAATCCAAAGGTCCCGGGTTCAAATCCCGATGTATCAATGGGAAGATATTATTGGGATGGAATTTGTGCTGTACCTGGTATCAGTGCATTACCACAAGCCCACCGAAACGTCAATAAAATACCCTCATTGTTCCCTGATTAAATAGCACTGTATGGATATTCCCATATTCAAAATATGCTATAGGGGTGCAATGCCTGGTGAGTTATCTGCTCAACAGGTGACGTTGTGTGTGTGTAAGTGTGAGAGTCCGAGTGTAGGGGTTGAGACAGTGAAGCACGGGAACGAGGTGGCTTCAGAGATGGGGTCGTTTCGGGCCATGAGTGAGCACGTGCCTCATGTGAAGGCAATATGGCAGGTGCTCGTTGTACTCTACGTGTTTCACATGTCTCACTCCCTAGACTGGAACAAGACCTCACAGGCTTCACTGTTCATTGTAAAGCGGTGAATGTTAAGGCTCTCAGCCTATGCCCGAGAGGAAGTAAGTTGGAATATAGAAAGAAAAAAAAAAAAAAAAAAAAAAAAACCTGCCTTAAGGCGGTGTCACACGAGCGATTTTTCTGTCAATTTTTACGGGCAATTGTAGTCTGGCAGCTTCAACATTTTAGTTCCATGAGAATTTAACCACCTAACATAATCTACCTTCGATCTAGTTTCCGATTCCAATGCGAAAGAGCCTCAAAATAATTTGAGAACAAACTTGTTCATCGAAAATTGCTGGAAGATGCACTCGTGTGACACCACCTATAGAGACTGTTGGGGGCGGCTAACTCACTCGCTCAACCTAAGACACAGGTTCCAACATAAATCCTTGAGTACAGTGGCGCTAATAAGTCAACTCATGGCTCAGCTGTCATTACGTTTGTCTCTCTGTGCTGTATTAATGTCTGTCAGATGTTGGATAGGGTGGGTAAGTGTAGGAACATGTTTGTATGTGTCACTCAAAACGAATAAATCTAGTTCTACATATTGCTGATACAAATTATTGATCAAAATATAATTCGTGCCGAGACATCACTTATTAGGTAGGCCGTACCAGCGACGTGTTATATTTTATTCTAGCTATATTTAGACGATATTATGCAGCTTAGGAAGGATCTGTGGTCGTTAAAAGGGGTTGGTTGAGATAGTGTAAAGCCTTATTATTTGCTAGAGGTCCTTCCGAAGTTGAATACAATCGTCTAACAGTTGCCAGCATATGATAAAAAAGGACGTCCCTGATAGGCTGGTACTGAATGGGTTATAACCCTTACAAGATGTTGACACCTTTGGACAGTTTATTCTGGCTATCATTAGACGGTTTTTAGACAGTTTAGGAAGGATCTGTGGGAATTATAAATGTAAAGACTTCAGCATTAACACTTAAAAGATGATGACGCCTTTTGAAAGTTTATTCGGGCTATCATTAGAAGCTTTTTAGACAGTTTAGGAAGGATCTGTGGGAATCATAAGGATAGAGAGTCGAGACTATCTAAATTAACCCTCTGACTTCCGTATATCCTTCCGAAACTGAATAACAGTTTAGGAAGGGTATGTAGAAGTCATACACACACACATTACAGGCTACTGAAAACCCTACAGTCCCGAAGTTGAGTGAAACACACACACATACACACACACACAGACCACCCACCCACCCACACACACATTACAAGCTACTGAAAACCGACAGTCCCGAAGTTTGTAAAAATACACACAAGTTTTAACAAAGATATGCCAGAGAGAGAGAGAGAGAGAGAGAGAGAGAGAGAGAGAGAGAGAGAGAGAGAGAGAGAGAGAGAGAGAGAGAGAGGAAAAGAAAAACGGAACCACACGAGCGATTTCTACCTTAAGGGGAGGTATGTCGATTTTCTAAACCCCCCTTCTCCCTTATGTTTAGCCCCATTAGTTTTGAAATTTTAAGAAATTTTGCTACATGAAAAATGTAATGAAAAGTCTTGGAGGTACTTTTTATTAGTTTGATGGAGATCTAGGAAGGGAACTAAAATATATATATATATATATATATATACTGTATATATATAAATAGGTCAAAAAATAAACCGTACCCCCTTAACTAATCCTCAGCATTGATATGGAAGCTTGTAAGTCAACTGTTGTAATAATTATGTCATCTAATATAATTTAGTGTAGTTTCCATAACTTGCACAAAGTATCTTAGAAATGTTGCAAGACAATGTTGACGATCGAATACTGCTGATAAAACCTCTTGTGTGATACCCTTTTATTATAACTTGGCTAACCTGAGCAACTCTTAGTACCTCTGCTAGTCTAAAATATAAAACAAAGCTGAGTTTTCTCAATAACATTAGAAACTCACTAGGTTCTTTATAAAGATTACTATCCTTATGAAATATCCACTGTTCTATCGGGTTTTTACCTTTTCTTCTCTTATAAATTGATCCATTTGGGTAAGGTGTCTGATGTGTTCGATGGTGATGAACAATCATAATAAAGCCTTTGAATCAAAAGACTATTTTATTTCTAATTATAAACGCACATATACAGTATACAAATATTGAAAAATATTTTCCAATGATAACGTGAATACAGTTAAATAAAAATTCCTTATCAAATATAAATAAACTGTTTTCTTTGTCGTACAGAAGTTAAAGACTGACCTGGAGCGTGTGCAGTACATAAGTGAACTGAGCGAGGTACAGGAGATGACCCTGGTGGAAAACTTCAGCGGCAAGAGTGATGGTGATTCGGCCAACTATGAGAAGGTGTACGACATGCTCATCGCTAACGAGAACGCCGCTAGTAAGGCCTTCCAGGTCATGCACAAATGTCTGCAGAAAACGCCAGCACAGGACACTCAGGCTCTGGCTGTCAGGTAGGTGCTGAAAGTCAGGAAAAGGAAATCTGTAGCTAGAGGTTCATAATATATACAAGATACATAATATTTATAGTACAGTAATTTTACAGTATGTTGCTTCCTTCGTGGCACACTATCCATGTAGCTATTAAGCAAGAGAGTAAGCTTTGACAAATGAATTACACCGATTTGTTATATTTAGTCCAATATGTAATTTTAAACTTTCTCAATGTTTGAAATGTGTATCGCGATCTTCCGACTGCAAACGTAAATGAAAGTGCACCCGGAAGCCAATACAAACCCTGCTCTGTTCTAACACTGCCACATATATCTAGAATGCATGCAGTTTATGGGTCGTCATCCAATGTTATCCAAAAAGTAATTGGGTCCTTTTGGGTACCAAATGAACGGACTGATAAAATTTCGTCGAAATCCATTTATTAATTCTTTAGTGTGAACAGACAGACAAACAAACATACAGTAAAGACAGACACACTGAATGTATCCATTACACAAGTTCAAGAGGTATGTATAAAGACCCATAGAATATGGACACTAAATATTCGTGGCATACAATAGTATTGGAGATAATTTGCATATTAATGTAAGGGGGTATAGCACCCCTCCCATTCTGGCTATCTAATCATCTCCATAATTGTTAATGGTATCCTTTCGGGTATGAAATGAAGGGACTGACAGAGTCTCTTTGAAATCCATTCACTAATAGATATATTCTGCAAACAGACAGACATACGTCATACAAGCACACTTAAAGCATCTATTACAAAAGTTAATGAGGCAAGTATAATGACACGATGATTAGAGCCACCTAAAATAGTGTTATTTCATGCTATACTATTGGAGATAGGGTCATATTAATATATGAGGGTCAAGGCTCCCACCCCTCCATTGCGATCATAAAATCATCTCCAAAATTGGTGTATGAAGTCCACAACTAACCAAGAACTAGTACCTCGAGTATCTTAATTATCCAACTCAAACTTCTCAAGGTCATATTTTGGGGGGTCTAAGAAGTGGGGAGTGGAGGCCGGGGGCGTCATTTAATGTTACCCGAAAATTAATGGGATCTTTTCGGGTACTGACGTCACACTCACACAGACACATAAGGGCGAAAAGAATACCTTTCTTTCCGGGCCTCCGGCATTGCGTAGGGTGATGCTATCTTATTCGCAATTTTTCTGGGCCAGATACATGAAGAGAGGTTGGGCATCGCTGTTGCTGGAGCATTTTGAGGACGCAGAGAGAGACGCCCGGACCAGCTTGAACTTTCAGTGCCCCGAGGACCTGCTGTGGAACTCTCATGAGGTCTTGGGCCACTGTAGTGCCCGGGTTCACGACTATAAGGCCTCCGAGACGCACTTCCACAGGTATTGTAACACAGGACTCTTATATATTACCGGTCCTTCTACACTGTAAGAAAAAATGGGGTTATAGAAGGTATGAAAAGGGTTAGCTGCAGCACACATCACTCAAATATGCTATGGAACTTTTTTAAATTGTCCATAATGATATACTCTTATATAGGTATCTTGGTAGTAATAAACCCATCTAATACTAGGTGGGCACTCGGGAGAGCGCTTACCTCCACCTACGCTAGTGGAGGTCTACTGATCGCCTCCTAAATGGAATAACTTTTTCCTTGGTGAATATCCTATCTGCCCACCAATTTTCGTGAACATCAGTTCATAACATTTTGAGATACATTGTTTACAGACAAACGTGGGCAAAAATATAACTTCCTTCAACTTCGTTGGTGGAGGTAATGAGGATTTTAAGGTCAATATACCCAATGATTGCATATATCTCTTGTTATACCCTTTGTTTTACAGTGCATATTTACTTTCATGGACTTTTCCATATGCTTATGAAAATACAGACTGAATAACTCTCATCTCTCATACACAAGAAAGATAGTTTCAGTAATTTTTCCGACACTCACCGCAAACGCATTGTGATTTATATGACATTAATACCGATCAAATTAATTAAATTGGCATAAACTACATATAATTTGTTTGACAATATGATTCCTGTTATGCCAGGTTTTTTCCTGGGGTTTAATTGGTTTCGATCAAGTGGGCTCTTCCTAACTGGAGAAGTTATGTTGTTTTACCACAGACACAGAAAGACAATAGAGGATAATTATCACAAGACGTGTATTCATATTCCGTTTATTTGCACAAGAATATCGCATACGTAAAAGCTAGAACAATAATGGTCAAGAACAAAACAATTAAAGTGAACGAACGAGGCTCCCCTACGTCTGACTCGCAAGACTGGATTGTTCTATGTGGTATCTAAGTAAGTATTAGGGACCGCTTTCTAACTGAAAGATTACACTTGTCCTGTATTTATTTCAGAGATAAGAATAGCACTCCTTTCAATCGAGGATTTACACTTGTGCCTAGAAAGGTTATATAGTAATTATATATGTGAACTATTGGTATTTACCTGCGTAGAGTGGTTCTGTATTTGGGAGCTAAACGTAATTATTTTCCTGAGGTTAAATCACTGTGGTGCTTACGCATAAGTTAACTTGAATTTATTTGTTATTAATTTTAGAAGAATTATTATCAGTACTTCCCTAATTTCTTTGAGTTTCACTAGAGCTTCCTTTCTCTCGCTTTTATATACGTGCGTAGTATCCGATGTTTCCAGAATACCTTTTATCATATACGCAGTAGATATATTTTAATTACTTTCACTTTCGATCTTTATATACTTTCTCTCTGACAACACGCCAAGTATAATTTCTTTTCACAGTTAGATCTTCTATAACTTTTACGGTATAATAACTTCACTTTCGATGTGTAGAATAATTAATCCAATGGGTGTAGAATTAGTAATCCAATCTGGGGTAGATCCGCTGGCCGTGGGGTTGTCCTGACGCCACTGGGTTCCCACAGTGTAACTCGAGCACTTTGGTTTGGGACCTTAAATAACTAAATTGCCTAGCCCAAGCCGTGACAAAATAGCATCGAGCGAACGCAGGAGTGAACTCCTGTCTACTCTGGTCTTTATAAGTACTTTGATGAATTTCTTGTGGTTTGGTCTATCCTGGATAAAGCTAGTTAGCACCTGACTGTCTGCTTATATCCACAATAGCGCCGGGGTTGAGGTAGGCCGAGAATATTAGATTACTTCACCCAGAAGGCTCTAATAAACCAGCTTGTTGATACCCACTAAAAATAATTAGTATAATGGGTGACTACAGTCTCGTAATTGTGTCTACGCCTTGCGATCAACTGAACCAACTCTTCAACTGTGTCCTCAACTTTCGAATCTGTCCTTTTACCCGGGGTGTCAAGAACAGCTCTAGATTGAGATACTTAAATAAAATTGGTGGGAGTATATCTGCACCTTTTTACCTGGCCAGGTCGGTGGGTGGATTAGGGGCCAAAATGGCACCTAGCAACTGGTAACTTGGGATGGTTACTTCCTTGTGGTTTGGAGTGGGGGGGAACTGCCTAGACCCTACCCTCTTGTTTCTTTTGTCCCAGAGTGGACGCGGGGGCGGGTAACAAGGGCGGGGGTAGATACGGTGTTGGTGGTGCCATTCTTGTTGTCGCCTGTCTATCTCACTTCTCTCTTTTTCTGGTGCTTTGGCATTGTCCTGGTTGACGATTATATCCTTTCCTGGTGTTGGAGGACAGTCCCTCTCTTTGGTAACAGCCCGAGCACGTTTGTCTGGGCTGGCTGTTGTGTCCTTGATGAGTTGGGGGTCTTGCCTTTTACGTTTCTTGCTGTTCTTTTCCTGGACCTTGGAATTGTTGATGGTGATGATTAAATTTCCTTCTGGTGTTGGAGGACGTGTCATATTGATGGTGGCAATTCGTGTTCCGGATCTGTAGGATATATCATTGTTGGTACAGGGAGATGAGTGGTTTCTCCCCTGGCGGTGTGGAGGGGAACCCTGTCTCCATTGCGTCACCTGGTGGTGTCCGCGGGTCCTTTCGTTCCTGGTTCTTTCCTCTACTCGGCCATGGTTTCCCATTCTTCCACTGTGATGAGGAGGTGTGGTAGAATGAGAGGGAAAACGGCTTGATGGTGGTGAATGTTTGGATAACTGTTGCTCCGTTATTTCAATTCCCTATATATTAAAAGCAATCTTTTTATAACCAAGAACAAGCTCTTTCCTTGTGGTGATTGTGTTTCACTCAGACATCAATGAGTGCCTTTGATGTAAGATTACTGTGGTCCAATGTATATCAGGATAAATTTGGTTGAGTGTCTCTTTCCTCTCTCACGTTGCTATCAATGTAACCTATAGGCGTGTTCACAAAAGACACATATTGGACATTTTTAGTCAGATTCGCATGATTGGTGGCTAGATATGGGCTATTATCATAACTCAAAATCTTTAAGGGGCTTTCTCACATGCACGCTTTTCATCGAGACGCTCAGACTGGGAAAACGTGATGCAATTGGCATCATGGTTGTGTACAGGCGGGCCATGGCATGGGCCTTCCTCCCAGCATGTCCACGTGTCGGGATGATACAAAAAGGTTTTGGGCATGTTCAAAACTTTAAAAAGCTGTTGAGCGTTGTCGTGGCGCAGGAAATTGATGTGTGCTATTTTGACACCGTGGTGGTACCGTCGTGGCACCGACGCTTACCGTCCTCTAAACCGTGGCAACGACGGCATACATTCGGGATGTATAATACAGTATAACAGTACAGTAAAACCCCATTTATCCAGTATTAAGATAACCACAAAGCATGATAGAAGTTAATAATTTTGTATTCACTTATCTTTTAATACTGTACTGTAAAGAAATGTGTCAATTCCTCCTATTAATGTCATCCATATAAATGGTGGCTTGTTCCTCGCCCTCGTTCCACACACGTTTGGTTTGTTATTTAAACCATGTGGCCTAAATTTACTTTCATTCCCTGCTCATTTGCATGCATAAGCAAGAGCCAGAGCATAATACAACGATATATCTCTGAAATTACATTAATAGAGTATACACACTGGAGGTTTCATATTACTCAGACAATATGTACGTTGTCCAGCCAGACTTTTTTATAAATGTATTATTTATTATATTTATATATATATATATATATATATATGTGTATGCATTATTTATCTTATATTTGGGTGAAAAATCGTATGTGGGACAGGCCTTACATAGTGCCGTTGGCCGTCGGCCCTCGTCATGACGCCGTCGTCCATCGCCGTGAGGACGTTGTCCCAAGTCATGTCCCGTCGTACCCCGCCATCGTGCCCTGGCGTTGTACACTGGTGTCATCATAGAACCATCCTAGTTCCATCATTGATCATCCTGCTACCATCGTTACACCGTCGTCCCATCCTATAATTGTACCCATTTCCGAGCGATTCACGCCGCTTTTCAGCATCGTGATTGTTGTGATGAAAAGCGTGACTGTGTGAAAGCCCCTTTACTGACTGTTTCTACCTGTTTAGCTTGGATTACCTAGTTGAGAACATATAAGTTTATAAATAGGTTCGATAAGGACCTGTGTATCATTTGAGCCAATTTAAAAAGTGACTAACACAATGCCTGCATATGTGATCGCACCAATATATGAACTGAGGATGTGAGTTTGACTAATCTGTCTTTACAATAGGCCAATATGGACAAGGGATGTGAGTTCCACTAATCTGTATATGCAATAGGCTAATATGGACAAGGGATGTAAACTTTACTAATCTGTCTTTACAGTAGACCAATACGGACAAGGGATGTGCGTTTAACTAGTCTGTCCTTACAGTAGGCCAATATGGAGAGAGAATATTAATTTGACTGATTTTGTATTTACAATAGGGCGCTAGAGAACCTCCGCAAAAGCAATGTGGTGAACGAAGTGAAGGCCATGGCCACGGGGCGCATCATGACGGTGTTCAAGACAGTCAAGGCCAAGAAGGGGAAGAAAGTGAGGGAAGACCGGGACCATGAGGTGAATCCGGTGCCTCAGGTCAGCTACGGTACTCACAACACCTTCATCTCTGCATCATCCGCTATGGAGTTCTTGGTCACTGAGGACCGCGGACGATGTGCCATAGCCAAGAGAGATATTAAAGCAGGTAAGTCAAGAGCATAGGTGCAAAATTAGTATATATATGTATATGTATATATATATATATATATATATAAAGTATATCTCACAAATAAATGCGAGCTACTAAATATTTTGTACTCTCAGCCGGGACTCAAACCATGATTGGTTGCCAAAAAATGGACGATAAGTAAAACATATCCAGTCTGAATTAATATACATGGGGATTAAATAAGTGCCTAAAAAGAGAGGACAAATTTGAGTCTACCGTGTATGATAAGGGGAGGGAAAACGTAAATAATGACATGGAAAGTTGTAGAATGAAAATAGGTACAGGACATTGGATAAAAAAAGAAATTCAACATACCACAGAAGTGGAGTAGAGGTTTCCCGTGACCCGAGTGTGGGCCTGTGAAGGTGTGTGACCAATTTGTTTTCTGCTGTTAAGGGAGCCCACTTCGCTTTTTTTCTCTTTCTCTGCTTCTCTCTTTGGCTTGTATCCATTCGCCCCCATTCAGCCTACTGTTTTAAGACGTTTACCCCATCCAGGTGTCAATATTTTCCTAGCGAGCCAGCATATATATATTTTTGTTTTGACAGCAAGCTAAATTTGTACATTTTTCGACAGAAAAATTTCTCCGGCGAAGCCGGATTTCTCCATACAATGCTGGCTCGCTATCGCTCGCCAGAAAGAAATCAACACCTGGATGCTGATAAACGTCTTAAAACAGTTGGCTGAATGGGGCCAAATGGATACAAGCCAGGGAAAGAGAGAAAAGGAGAGAAAGATAACAAACGGTGACCCCCCTTAAGCGAGTGGTGTTGTCCAAGGTACAGTACTAAGTAAAATGGACTTGCTTATGGGATGATTTAGTGTCTTTGAATTGTCTCGAATAGCCGAGTAGGATAGTTTCGTGAGCAGTGAACCAGTTCTATATGACCTGCGCCGATGTTCCGCGATCTTAATGGATAAATGGCTTCCTAACTGGCCAATATAAGAAGCTACTACATTGATATTTATACAGTATACCACTGAACATTATTGAAGATAATCTGGAATCGGGTCTTTAAATGTGAACCACTAGGGCTTTAGGAGGTTTGAATATAACCCTCAATGATACTTGTGGAGAAAAGTCTCGAATCATTTTATTTACTCTGTTTCTAATGTTGAAAGATTTGGTGCCAAGAAATAGAATTACGAAGTATATATTTTCGATCTTGGGGCTGTTTGAATTTCTACTTTAGGGGAACGCATTTGATTTAATTGCTTGTCAATGTAGGTATTGAGTGGTATTGATAAACTGCATTGGGAAACTATTGCGAAACATAAGTTCTTAGATTATCGAGTTCATTGTGAAGGTTTGTATATGAAGAGCAAATATTGTAGGCCCTATAGTTACTACAGTTAGAATTAAATTGCGTTTATATTGGATGGGAATGTTTGGATTGAACTTTGTAATTAAGCCTTTAATTTTCTATAAATAGAAGTAGTGAACGAATGTTCATATTTTTCTATGTCGATATCTAGAGAGGGATGTTTGTTGTTTCGTTCAAGCTCGTTTGTAAATTGGATATTAGAATGCTTACGTAGTCTAGGAAGAGGGGGACATTGTCGTAGATTTAATAATAACATACAGTATGTATCGTTTACGTAGCGTCTGTATCGTATAGGCTAGAAAGCAACAGGGCAGTCATTAATTCATATTTTTTCACCAACGGCCTTTCGCCATGGTTCGCACACTCTTGGTCACGCTTTTGGGTCGAGGGAAGGGATAACCAGGGAATAGGGCTTGAAATTCACAGCCCATTTGCTCTAACCCATGTTTAGCTACAGATACAGAGGTAAGGGTTCACGATTGCTGGCCTACCTATGTGGAACAGGTTATAGTAACAATTTAAACTAACTCCAATTTCCCTGTTTTTTGTTTTTTTTTGCAGGTGACATTCTGATAGTGGACTCCGCCTTCAGCAGCATGATAAACCCGGACTTCCTGAGCACCAACTGTTACCACTGTTACCAACGCTGCCCCACACCGCTACCCTGCAACAACTGTGCCACGGTAACCTACACTTGCACGATAGGAGGAGGCTTTTTTCACTCACTCTCACTCTCTCACTCACTCTCTCTCTCTCTCTCTTTCCATTCACACAAAAAATGGTGATAATTGAATTACTCCAACTTGGGGCTTATGATTTTAAGTCTGTTAATTGCTGGAGGCCCTTTAAAAACTGAATAAAATCGTATAATAGTAACCTGAATAAAATAAAAAAAAATGTCGCCGGTATATAAGGGGTTAATATACTTTTGTACTGGTCTTCTAAATAATCTAACCGATACGATACGATGGCTAGAGTAAAGTTAGGAAGTAAATAATGTTGTTATGATGTGGAGGAATGGGGATGTTTGTATGGACGATTATTTGGAGGTTTAAGGGGCTAGTGGCTGGATTTTTGGTCTATAATTTATTTATTCACATACTTTTTAGTTTCCTCGCCAGACCTCTATCAAGCTTAGAAAAACACCCCCTAGACCCCCTTTCAAGATTAATTTGTACATTTTTCGGTAGAAAAATGTCCCGTCTTCTTAGAATTACAGGCTCGCTATCGCTCGCCAGGAAAAAATCAAAACCTAAATTGCACGAAAAGTTAAAATTAACAACGAAATGGGGCGAAAGGTGTTAAAATCGCCAAAATAATGGGCCGACCGTCTTAAAATCTCAAAACTAATGGGGCTAAACACGAGAGCAGGATCATTAGGGTAGGGTAAAACCAAGCACTACCCCCTTAAACGGGAGGGTATTTGTGATTGGTATACTAGACAATCTAACCTTGACTTGATGGCTAGAGAAAAAAATTGAAAGTATATTGTTTATATGTGGATTGGAGGTTCGGGGTGGGAGATTGGAAGTCTTTGGAGGGATAAATTGGTGGATTATTGAGATTGGTAATTAGATGAAAGTATAGTTAGAAATGGGAGTAAAGTAGAAGACTAACCTTGACTGACTGATGGCTAGAGTAAAGATAGAAACAGACTAATAATAGATTGGAGGAATTTGACTAACCTTGACTTGGTAATTGTTGTGTTTACAGGTGAATTACTGCAACGCTGGATGTCGCTCGGCCTCCTGGGATCGTGGGGGTCACCGGGCCGAGTGCACCGTCCTTAACCACATGATAGATCCAGCCATCGGGAAGCTCGCCATACTCGCCTACAGGTCAGAGGAAGTTAGGGTAGGGTAGGGTAGGGGAAGGTCATAAGGTCATGGTATACAGGGCAGGGACAGGTCAGAGGAAGTTAGGGTAGGGCAGGGAGAGATCATGGTATACAGGTCAGAGCACATGGCAGGGACAGGTCAGATGGAGTTAGGGTAGGGTAGGGGAAGGTCATGGTATACAGGTCAGAGCACACGGCAGAGGCAGGTCAGAGGGAGTTAGGGTAGGGTAGGGGAAGGTCATGGTATACAGGTCAAAGTACAGGGCAGGGACAGGTCAGAGGGAGTTAGGGTAGGGTAAGGGAAGTTCATGGTATACAGGTCAAAGCACAGGGCAGGGACAGGTCAGAGGGAGTTAGGGTAGGGTAGGGAAAGATCTTGGTATATAGGTCAGAGCACATGGCAGGGACACATAAGAGGAAGGTAGGGTAGGGTAGGGAGAGATCATGGTATACAGGTCAGAGCACACGGCAGGGGCACGTCAGAGGAAATTAGGGAGGTAGGGTAGGGGAAGCTCATGGTATACAGGTCAGAGGGAGTTAGGGTAGGGTGGGGAAAGTTAAGGTATACAGGTCAGAGCACAGGGCAGGGACAGGTCAGACGAAGTTAGGGTAGGGTTACAGATTAGCGATACTTCCATAATTAAAAATAGGTGAGGTCCACGAATGTTTCTGAGTGACTGTACTTGGTCTGGGATGTGGTATGGCAGCAATTACGGAAGGTAGGCTAGTATATTTTGTCCTCATAAACTGGAAACCAAACTATCAAAGTAGGAAGCAGCAGGATCTTAATTAAGGGGGAAAGGGCTTATTTATTGCTTGATTTATTTATTTATTTATTATTTTCTTAGTTTCCTCCCTAGACCTCCATCAAGCTTAAATAAACATCCCCAAGATCCATATTTTAGATAAATTTGTACATTTTTCGGTAGAAAAATGTCCCGACCGAAGGCCGATTTATCCTTAAATACAGGCTCGCTAACGCTCACCGGTAAAAAATCGACACCTAAATAACACGAAAAGTCTAAATATTGACAAAGAAATAGGGCGAAAGGTCCTAAAATCGCCAAACTAATAGAACATAAGAACATAAGAAAATGGGAGTCTGCAGAAGGCAGATTGGCCCACACAAGGAAGATCTCTCTTAAAACATGAAAACTAATGGGGTTAAACATGAGGGAGAAGGGGGGCCAGAAAAATCAACCATCCCTTAAGGTAATCTCCAAAGGCTAGACATTTGTAGGCTAATCACAGAATTTGGTGTAGGGTTGAGGTAGGGTAAATACCGGGGTTCATGTGGTGTAATGGTTTAGATGTTTATGTTCTGGGTGTGGTATCCCTAGTTCGAATCCGGGGAGGACCATATGCTTTCATTAGTTTATTCAAGTGCATTGGGGTTTGTAATTGATGATTAATGTTAAGAAAGGGGTGTTACTTAATACCATAATAGGGTCTGTGGCGGGATCCCTGCCAGATCTTGGACATGATAAATATATAGGCCTACTTTATATAGTTGTGGGTTAAAAAAAAGGGTATGAAAGAGTAAATAAAGTGTTCATAATAATTCAACCTTTAAATTAATATTGGTAGTAAAAATTGTGAACTTCCTCTATATATATATATCTGGGGTGGGATCAGGTAACATAATATAGGACGGAACAGAGACAAAGACTGTTGGTTTGATTATATTAACTATGACCTAGTATCAACTAGTTAATAAATATATAAACAAAAATATTAGCTTATAAGAATATGTTTACCATTAAATGTGCAATATTTATTTTGTTTTCAGAATATTGACCACGATAACATGGACAGGACTGAAAAAGTTTCGGAAATATATCGAGGATCTAGTGGAAACTGATGTTCGTCTGGATGAAGAAGAAAATAAAAGGCAAGAAGAAACTGATGTAGGCCTACCGATTTTGGAAGTTACGGCAGAAGCATATTCACGTAAAAACGAGAAAAATAAAACTGCAAAAGACAACAGAGAAGAAACCCAAAAGAAACCTCTGGGTGCACCGTTTGCCTGGGAGGGTAAATATCACCCAAAGGACTACAAGACCGTGCTTCATCTGACTTCGAACTCTGCTAAACGTTCATTCGGAGACTTCTTCAAGCGGTCCATCACAGCCGTATACCTCGCCCACTGCTTAAGGATTGCTGGCTTCTTTGGGTCTCAAGACGTAGTAAAGGACGACATGGATTTTGCCGCGAATGTATTGCTGCGACACCTGCAAGGGAGCTCGTGCAATGCGTATGAAATTGGAGAGATGGATATTAGCTCCCAAGGGGTACACGTAGGGTCCATGCAAGAAATCGGAGGCGCTATATATACTACCATTTCGCTTACTAACCACGCCTGTGTGGCCAATGCAGCCCGTTACAGTATTGGTGATAAATGTGTCTTGAGGGCTGTGCGTCCCATACCACAAGGAAAAGAAATATACGACAACTATGGGTTCTTCTACCACAGCAGCACAGTCAATGAGCGGCAAGATACATTACTCAATCAGTACAAATTTGCATGTTTATGTCAAGCTTGTACATCAATGTGGCCACTTTACCCGCACCACCCAGATGAAACTCTGATCTTCCGGTGTCCCGCACAAGGCTGCCGAAGGTCGTGTTGTTATTCTACCAGCTGCCGTAGTCAATGTAACGTGTGTGGCAACAAGCAACAGTACACCAAGCTACTGCAAGAAATTGAATATCAGCTCAAACTGTTCAAAGCCAGCCTGGATCAAATGAGGAAGGGCAACATCGACTCTGCTCTACCAGCTCTATTGACACACATCATCTTCCTTGAGAAGCATTGTGTGGAGCCGGTGAAGCACTTCACTGATGTTCAGGAGGCCACCAAACAGTGCTTCAACTTCCAAGGTAACCTTAATAGGCCTCGCAAAATCGCTGCTCTGGCTCAAGTACAGACCCGTTCCGCTCCAAAACTAAGGGCAGGGAAGAAAGAAGTAGTCATGCCTCATTAACTAAGTATAGTTCAGTTACAGCATGTAAATACAACCTCTCTCTCTCTCTCTCTCCGGTTGTCCCATCTACCTATATATCTATCTCTTACTATCGAAATTGGAAAAATAATATATGAGACACATGTCGGCTCAATTGTGTCTTAGAAATGCATTTTTTCCGCAGACTAGATCAAGTGCTTTCTCGCTAGAAATGAAATCATCCTACTTGCTAAGTTCCCTCGGAGAAAGTGTTAAAACACTTTATGTTATGTTTTGAAAAACAAAACAAAAAAACAATTAGTTGAAAATAAATATTATCACCTGAAACAGAAATACCAAGTAATTAAATTTTATGAGATAACGGCCGAGTACGACCAGGTCTAAAGGCATAATGTGGCATAGGCCTACATGTAAATCACATATTTAATATCATAAAAGCACACTCAACGAGATTTATTCAAGATATCATTTACTGATCAATTTATAAAAAAAATAAAAAAAAATAAAGGTAATGTAACCAAGACAATACTGCTGTGATATACCTGAGAAAGACATAATCAAGCATGGAAAATTCAAGACATTTAAAACCACTAATTGTTACCTCCATCTCATTATCGAGCTAATGGGTTTGTGTTTGATCTAATTTCTGACATTTTGAGTTCACAAATCGAAATTCTATTTAATTTTAGAGTGCATACATATTGTAGGCCTATGTATGAGGCCGACTGGAGGACCCATCCTCACCCATTAACCTCGCCTTCATCTATTGAACTAATCCCAATAGATGAAAGGGAGGTTGAGGGGTGGGGATGGTCCTTCAGTCGTCTTCATACAAACATATAGGCTACATTATAACTGCAATGACATTAATTTAGAGTTGTTGAATAATTTCCAATAGTAAGAAATATGCTGACCATACCTGTTGCCCATGAATTCATGGTTATCAGCTAGCTAAGCATATAGCCTAATAATTCAAAAGTGCATACAGTCTATCACGGTATCACACCTCGAATCCCAAGGGGTGAACACGAATGAATCACCTTCATATTTCGAAGCTATTCATTCAATTCTCTAGTTTGTTTTCAGGTGAGGATTGCTAGTCGAACCACCCATTTGGTATGTTTAGTATGTGAGGTGCATGTGGAATGATATTGAACTGTTGAAAAAGCTGTGGATGTGAATATAGTCTGTAACTAGTGTGATCAGCTCACCTATGCTAATCAGGTGCTAGCACATACTTGTGTACATGCGACCCTATAGCCTACTCAGTTTCTTGTCAGCTGGCGATAAATTGAATCCCTTGGCAGCTAATTTCGTGATGCCGGTACTTAATGGAAAAACATGAAACGACTATGTCTCTGCATCCTATCAAGACAAAGCACTACACAATCTTCAAACTAACTGAGAAATCTTGATGGGAACTTCGTATTTTACCGTCAGTTGAAAAGAAACGGAGTAGGCTATATTATACTGTCTACCGCATCTTAAATGACCACCAATCATGCAATCTTAGAGTAGGCTACATTGTTAAGTATGGAAGCCCCTTACAAACTGTGACGTCAATTATGAGATCATGATTGACGAGCTACTGATTGGCTGAGGGAGTTATGCGTAACTCCAGAAGTTGCGCGTAGCGGTAAGGTATGGAAGACCACGTCAGAATTACGCGGAACATGATTGGCCAAGAGAAGTTGCGCGTACCTGTGGCGGTCATGGTCCTCCATAGTAAGGGGCTTCCATAGTTAAGTGTAGTTCATGCAGTCCATTGTTAAATATTACTGTTATATAGGAATAGAGCTGTTAGTTGTTATAATTGTAATGCCCTCGAAAATGTCCCGCACCCACAATAATACTAACCCGAGTTGACGTCAGGTATAGCGTAAAATAGTCGTAGATGGTAAGTCCAATAAACTCATCACGTGATAACACCACGAGACTATCACCTGGTTCTTAAAAATCAGACTAAGGTTGCTATACTTTTAGTACGTCCGTGGTAGTACAGTGGGTTAGCGCACGGGCCTGGTGGTGATGGTTGGGTCACTAACCAGGGTTCGAACCCCACCCAAGGCATCTCAAAACCTGTGGGTTTTTAGGGGGGTTAAATTCCCTTCAGAGGTTCGTACCCCGCGCCAGGTACCAGGAAAAGTTGATCCTAAAGGTAGCCTGGGGATATTTCAGGAGACCATGAATTCCAATCACACCCAGCATTTCATTGGTGGCAGCTAGGGAACGTGACCAGGTAGCTACGTGGAGCACCCGTCACGCGAACCCTATACCAACAATATTGAGATTGCTGAGGTAATACAGCTACGATACCTTACGACCTTAAAATAGGCTAGGGACTAGCCTAGTTAAAGAAGGATGTAATGTAATGCCCTCGAAAATGTCCCGCACCCACAATAATACTAACCCGAGTTGACGTCAGGTATAGCGTAAAATAGTCGTAGATGGTAAGTCCAATAAACTCATCACGTGATAACACCACGAGACTATCACCTGGTTCTTAAAAATCGGACTAAGGTTGCTATACTTTTAGTACGTCCGTGGTAGTACGGTGGGTTAGCGCGCGGGCCTGGTGGTGATGGTTGGGTCACTAACCAGGGTTCGAACCCCACCCAAGGCATCTCAAAACCTGTGGGTTTTTAGGGGGGTTAAATTCCCTTCAGAGGTTCGTACCCCGCGCCAGGTACCAGGAAAAGTTGATCCTAAAGGTAGCCTGGGGATATTTCAGGAGACCATGAATTCCCTTCACACCCAGCATTTCAATAATTATCAAATATTTTCCTAAATATTGTAATACATAGGCTACAGTTGAGATTTAGTTACACGCAGAGTCAGGACACTACCATCAATAAAGTTGGAAAATTAAGAATAGGCAAAACAGTTTAAATAGTTTTGATGTATATATGCTAAGAAAGAAATGTACATTCATCCAAAACTATTTAATCAGTTAGTGTCTTTGGCCTTATATTCCTACACATTATTGATTAATAGCATCCTTCATGTAACGGACCGTAACTGTAGCCTATATGCTCACTATGACTGTGACTAAATAATAAATATGCCAATAATGTTTGTATGAGGATCCTACTTGAGCATAGATGTTAATATACTAAATTGGTATTCAATAAATATTTTGTCAAGATTAATTTCAGGTTTAAACAAATGACACCCCCCCCCCCCCACTAAACATACATACACACACATATTTTATATATATATATATATATATATATATATATATATATACATATAAGCCTACATACACAAAGGGTTAACCCTTACTATACCAGTGATGTACGTTGGCTGACAGTAAAAAAGTCACTCTCCATTACCAGCGACGTACGACGTACGTCCGTAATATGCGGTCCTTGTACCGAGCAGAACCTGGCACCATGAATTGTAAACACTGCTTTGAGTCCTTGGCAACACTTCTCAGAGTGTATATAATGTCCCACAGGCGAGCTGGCTCAGTACTCGTTCAAGTTTCGGGGTGAGAGGTTGCTCTCTCTTGACTCTGAAGCCATTTTGGCCACAATGCGCGTGGTACTGGAGGTTACATTTATAGTAATACCCTCTGGTACAGTAGGGGTTAATGTCCAAGATATAGCCTAATATGTTTAAAATTTTAAAGGAAGGGACATTAGAAACATTCCTCAATCAAATAAACAAAGAGGGACTAATGGAGATGAGACTTGGTTGGGATATGCATGGTGTCCCTGAATAGTTTTAGCAAAAATACAGTATAATGAAAAAAAGAAAGAATCGGCACTACGGGAAATTGACGCTATGGGGCTTTATGATCCCTGTAGAGTTTCTTTTCAAAGTGTTGGGTGAGACTTCCAAGATTCGCAGACAGGAGAACCACACGACCAAGGAACAACATGGATTCAATCGACATTTCGACAATACAAGTCCCCACATAGTCAACAGTGAAGGAGGTGATCATGACATACTTCAGAGTAAATTATCCCCCCCTCCCCCCCCATAAGGCAGCAGAAGAATTTAAGGAGAATCACAGGGACAATCCAGGTCCCACCGACTTCGTCAGTGAAGAAAGTCCTCGACAGGTACTACAAGTAGGTAGAAGAGTACTACGAGGAGGAAGAGGTGCCCAGAGCTGCTCCAGCACCTGTGTAGGAATAGGTTTTTACTCCATACCCAAAAGAGAATTTATGGAGCTCTGATCTTACTCTCAACCATCTTCACAATTTTACCAACACACCTAAACTTCGTTAGATGCTGAAATAGCCTCACGAAAATATGCCAGGGCCTGGGATTGAACCCGGGACCCTTGGGCTATGAGGCGAACACTCTACCAGTGACACCAAGAAAGATATCTCACTTGGCATGGTCGGCTCAAGTTATTTCCGCATCTGGGTCTGTTTAGGTTAACCTATTTCACTGACTTTACACTACTTCACCGTCCGGGAAGCGAAGGCTCCAAACAGAGAGGAACAAGCCTGAGCTGAAACGACCGTAAGTCCGTCAGAGAGACGAACGGGAATGGTGAGTCAACTTCACTGAGCGGCGCGCACACAAGGCACCTTTGTGCTACACAGGCACACTAACGGCCCAGTTGGCAACTCGCTGGAGTCGCTGGCAACTCCACAACCAAAGCCTAATTTGTGAGTCTCACTACACTCCCTGTTCTCTCCTACCCCCTTTCTTGCCCTGTAGGAATAGGTTTTTACACCATACTCGAAAGAGGATTTATGGAGCTCCGATCTTACTCTCAACCATCTTAAAAAAATTACCAACAGACCTAAACTTCGTTAGATGCTGAAATAGCCTCACGAAAATATGCCAGGGCCTGGGATTGAACCCGGGACCCTTGGGCTATGAGGCGAACACTCTACCGGTGACACCAAGAAAGATATCTCACTTGGCATGGTCGGCTCAAGTTATTTCCGCATCTGGGTCTGTTTAGGTTAACCTATTTTCACTGACTTTACACCTGTACCACTCAAAAACTTTGGCTTCTCTCGGGAATTTGAATAGCAGTCTTCTTTTGTATCCATAGTTGATAGTGAACTAGTTCATTGAGATAACTAATCTATGATATCTACTATATAAAAGGCACTTTCTGTCTGTCTGTTTATTCTCTGTCTGTCTATTTGTTCTCCCTCAGTTTTCAAGATGGAGAGCCCATACTTGGCATGCATACTAAGGGGGTGCCAAAATAGGTTTCAAGCAAAACATATGAACCTTGAAGAGCGATAAAACAAGTGGGTGGTGAAAAACTTATATTTTCGCCGCCCGGTCGTATGTTGGGGCGACAGGCTGAGAGAGACACATCCTCCCCTTGCAATTTCTCTCAACACACGGAGTGGTCCGATAGTGATCGCACCATTCTAAAGGGTCTCTAAATAACGCAACACTCACTCCCGGCTTACCTGACAATAATTCGTGCAGAAAATAACCAATAAATGAGGAAAATATGAGGAAAAATAGGTGATAATAGAGAAGAGGGGAAGAAGGGGGAAAAGGTAGGGAAGGGGGGGTATTGGGAAACATATGGAGGAGTGGTAGAAAGTACTAGAGGGGAATTATCTCACCTAATGACATATTCCTTTGTTTTGAGAGCACCTGCCTGCCTAGCACAAGTAAAGATATAAGTACGTCAGGTTGAATGGCAAGGATAGTCGATTGTTTTGGTCTTTACGTTAATTAGGGTGTCCGACAAAGGGAAAAATAAACACTATGGGAATTCCTAATAATAATAATAATAATAATAATAATAATAATAATAATAATAATAGTTCTTAAAGCTAGCGCATGCTAAGCCAGCTAAGGATAGCCCAATAAGGCCGATTAGGCGTATTTCCATTGGGGTCCTGTACTACTACCCCATCCCCTTGCTCATGAGGGATGGTAACGACTCTGTGCTTGTGAAAAATCTTTAATGCGCCGAGCGTGAGCGCGATCCCGGGCCTTCTGGGTGGAAGTCCAAGACGCTAGTCACTACACCCAAGTAACTTTCATGGGGTGACAGGTAGAGGATAGGTTGGTGTCTCATCTCTAACTGGGGAGTAGGGAAAAGGATAGTCTTCTTCTGCCTTCTTCTTCTGTGCTTTCGTCTTTTTCTCACAGTCAGGGCGTTGCGGTAAATCCCAGTAGCGTGTGGAGGATTGGCCAACTATGTTGCACCAATCTCTTGACCTCTTCAATCTAGGAACCATGTTGCATGGAATGACTTTCTCGAGTGTAACTTTTGAGGGAGAGTGGCCAACTATATTGCACGATTCTTTGTGCGATCAAGGGCACTAACTGTGTTACACAGCCTTGTTCAACACAACCGTGTTGCACGAAATGACTTCCCTGTGTGTAGCTTTTGGGGGTAAGTGATCAACTGTGTTGCACCACTCTTTACTCAGGGAGTCAGGGTTGTATTTCCTCAATGAGATGAACTGCCAAATGATTGGTGATGTCGGTATAAACTGGATTTTTTGTCCCTCTTTCTGGTAGATATTCTGGAAGGAAGAAGGTCGACGTGTACCATTTGGGCGGGGTCACCAGTGCCCATTGACAGGTGGGTGGTGCCGCTGGTTAACGGGGTGACAAATGGCTCCTAGATGGTGGAGCGGCTCGCTGGTGTAGTGACTAGCCTCTTAAATTGGACTTCCATCCAGAAGGTCCCAGGATCGCGCCCAATCTCAGCGTATTAAAGATTTTTCACAAGCACTAAGTCGTTACTGTCCCTCATGAGCAAAGGGATGGGGTAGTAGTGCAGGAACCCAATGGAAATACGCCTAATCGGCCTTATTGGGCTATTCTTAGCTGGCTTAGCATGCGCTAGCTTTAAGAACTATTATTATCATTATTATTATTATGATATGAGGGAGGCAGGCATTACACTACCCCGTCGAGTAGGCTAATAAAGTCACGGCCTCATGGCTGGAGGATGCATTGTGACCTGGCCAAGCGAGATATTTTTCTTGGTCTAACTGGTAGAGTTTCTGCCTCATAGCCTAAGGGTCCTGCATGGGTTCAATCTCAGTCCCTGGCATATTTTTGGGAGGCTATTTCAGCATCTAACGAAGTTTAGGTGTGTTGGTAAAATTGTTAAAATGGTTGGGAGTAAGATCGGAGCTCCATAAATCCTCTTTCGGGTATGGTGTAAAAACCTATTCCTACACTAGTTGGTAAGACCGAAAACATTGAAAGGCCTAGACGAAGCCAAAGCATTCTCTTCTGGTTGCAGCATAATTAATCACAGCTGGATTGAGGGTGCGGCTGGCGCAAACAATGATATGTTCTTTACCATCTCGTATTTGAGCTAGAACTGCCCCGATGCCAACTAGGGAGACGTCATTGTAGAGCCTAAAAGGAGGATTGTAGTCGGGGAAGGCTACCACACTAGCTGAGGTCAGGAGATCTTTGAGGTTGTTAAAAGCATCTAGATGATGTTGTGTTGAGGTAAAAGTTTCGTCTTTCTTCGGCAGGTCATACAGGGGCTTAGCTAAGGTAAAAAACCCTTTCATGAATCGTTTGTAGTAGGAGGCTTATAATCCTAGGAATGAGCAAACTCCTTTGACATTGGGAAGTGGCTCTGTCACGGATGCCGATAAATTTACAGGGGTCAGGGGCGATCGTGTCTTCTGATATAACGTTGCCCAGGTAATCAACTAAAGACTGGGCCAGAGTACATTTGGCAGGTTTTAGTTTTAAACCTGCATCTCTGATTCAATGTGAAAACTACTGCCAGTCTGCTTAGGCTAAGTGGTCTACCCTATGACTGTGCGAAAACGATAATGTCGTCCAGATAGGCTAGACAAGTTTCCCAAATGATACCCTGCAGTACTGAATTTATGAGTTTTGAGAAGGTGGCTGGGCAATTATATACCTGAACGGTAGGACATTGAACTCATAATGAACGGTAGGACATATGAACTCATAATGTCTCCCACTGTTGGTAGAGAATGTGGCTTTAGCTTTATGTGGGTCATGCACACCACACAGGGAATTACCAATACCTAGATTGTAGATCAAGAGTGGAAACAGCTTGACACCATGTAAAGAGTCAAGGGAGTCATCAATTCACGTAAGGGGGGTGGCATCTTTGATGGTTATGTAATTTAGTTGTCGGTAATCAACACTTATTTTGAAGAAGCCATCTAGAAAACAAGTGACGACCACGGGCTCTTTGAGGGCGATACGAGGCCTTGCATTTAACATTTCTTGAACCTGTACGTTTGTCTTCTTCCTGTCGCTGGATATGGTTCTTTCTTCGCAGTGGCTGGCGAACAGGGTGTGGATGTTATGTTTAATTAATTGAGTTTGGCCTATATCATGCAGGGGATTGTGCAAATACCTCTTGAAATTAGAGGAGTAATTTAAGGTTGCTCTTTTGTTGAGCCGTGAGGTGGTTGGGTATCTCTGGGATTCGGGGTGCCTTGGTGGTAACAGTGTAGGAATAGGATTTCACACCATACCCAAAAGAGGATTTATGGAGCTTCGATCTTACTCTCAACCATCTTCACAATTTTACCAACACACCTAAACTTCGTTAGAGCCTCCCAAAAATATCAAGCCCTGGCGGGGGCTTGAACTCGGGACCCTTGGATTGTGAGGCAATTAAACACTTTACCAGTTAGACCAATAGAGATATCCCACTTGGCCTGGTCGGCTCAAGGTATTTCCGCATCCGGTTTTGTTTAGGCTAACCTATTTTCACTGACTTTACACTACTTCACCGTCCGGGAAGCGAAGGCTCCGAACAGAGAGGAACAAGCCCGAGCCGAAACGACCGTGAGTCCGTCAGAGAGACGAACGGGAATGGTGAGTCAACTTCACTGAGAGGCGCACACACAAGGCACCTTGTGCTACACAGGCACACTAACGGCCCAGTTGGCAACTCGCTTGAGCGGCCGGCAACTCCACAACCCAACCCAAGCGAGTCTCACTACACTTCCTGTTCTCTCGAATCTCTCCTATCCCCTGTCTTGCCCTGTAGGAATAGGATTTTACACCATAGGCTACCCGAAATAGGATTTATGGAGCTCCGATATTACTCTCGACCATCTTAACAATTTTCCCAACACACCTAATCTTCGTTAGATGCGGGAATAGCCTCACGAAAATATCAAGCCCTGGCGGGGGCTTGAACTCGGGACCCTTGGGTTGTGAGGCAAACACTTTACCAGTTAGACCAATAGAGATATCACACTTGGCCTGGTCGGCTCAAGTTATTTGCATCCGGTTCTGTTTAGGCTAACCTATTTTCACTGACTTTACAACAGTGGGAGTAGTTGGGACCTTGTCAAAGGAGGGGCTTTGGCCCCCCTCACCCCCCCATGACTTATTGTCATCATCATATATATTGCCAGCAGGGGGCAAATAACAGAAATAGGCGTCAAAATAGACGCAAACTTAACCACGAGCGATTGACCTATGTAAACATGACCGCTGTACACCCGGATACTACATCCTTCCCGCCTTTTCTAAATAATTATCCGTTTAGTCAGTCCTGTACACTCCCCCCCCCCCCCCCCTCATGCAAACACAAGACCAGCCTATAGACTCACCAGCAGAGATTGTGTATAGGAGATAAGAGTCTTCCTATGCATTCTATTAATAAAAAGGTGCCTCTAAACGTTGCCAGTTACTCTTTTTCGACATTTTTTTTTCAGCGCCATCTATTGCAGGGTTCCAGAACTACTCAACGTGAATAAATCTACGGATGTACCCTCCATTCTGTTTTTGTTTTTAATTATATGTACCGGTACACTACTTCTCTCTCTCTCTCCATCTCTATGTATATATATATATATATATATACAGTATACTGTATATACGATATATATATATATATATACTGTATATATGCAGTATATATATATATATTATTTATGTTTGACCAAAGTTTGAGTGTGGCTGTGTACTTCCAAGTTAGTAACTTATATTACAATGTAAATACTTGTCTTCAATTGAGATTAGTTTTTCATATAGGCTACATTCATTGTTAATAAATTTACAGTCAATATCAAATAATCATCAACAGCCTTCATGATCCATTGCAAACCATATCCTTATTCTCAAGGTCAACCACAGCCTCCTTACATCATCACGGAGGCTTGGTTCAGCTTGGTAAGCTATGTAATTAACCCCTTCTATACCGACGACGTCTTTTGTTTTTATTCTGGCTCCTACTAATCGATTGTATTCACTTTAGGAAGGATCTTTAGCAATTATAAGGCTTCGAACTATCTCAATCAACCCTTTTAACTACCACAGATCCTTTCTAAGCTGTATAAAATCGTCTACATATTGCTAGAATAAAATATAACATACGACGACGGTACAGAAGGGGTTAATGGAGTATTGTTCACATTTCAGTGTAGGCAATACTTTGGAGTGCTTTTGCATATCAGTGTAGGCTACTCTTAAATCATTGTATTCATAATGACTATGGCTGATATGGTGATAGCAAACAAGTTACATGATAGTCCAGTAAATCTAGCAATCATTTAACTGGACCTAGAACAAATTGCAATAGAAGGTTTTTTGGCTTTAACTTGTTTATTAGGTCCCTCTGATGAACATATAAAAAGTCTCCAACTTTTGGACACTGGGAAAGTGGTTAATTTGCATAAATTCAAGATGGCCGCCGTCCAAAGCTTCAATTTACAGATAACTTTTTTCTGGTTGCTCCTAGACCCTATAAATGTATTACAAACAACGTTTTTTGGCTTTAACTTGTTTATTAGGTCCCTCTGATGAACATATAAAAAGTCTCCAACTTTTGGACACCTGGAAAGTGGTTAATTTACAGCCGAAAAACCTTACAGACAGGCTGAACTGTCTCTTTCACAAGGGGTGACACAGGCACTTTGTGCTTGTATGGGTTTTTTGACCTGTTGTCCCTCTTTTTTATAAAAAAAACAAAAACAAAACCATGACGTAGTATGACGTCATTCAGAGCCAATTATGTAATTCATGATAGGAGTTCGTATTCACTTGGATCATCGGTGCTTGCATCAAAGTTGCTATTTTGACAGAGTCCTTTACATTGACCACATGCACTGGAACATTCAAGCTCATTCCGTTTGCAACTACAGCGTTGAGTGTCACAGTTGCCCTTACACTGACATCTGACCAATTTCAGTAGTGAATCAGGAGCCACTGGCGAATCCATCGTCTTCGGTTCAAGCTGTCCCTTCCGCAGACACCAGCCCCATTTCTCGGGGTCCACACAGTTCCCCATCCATTCCTGGACCTGACAATAAACTCGGAACGAGTGGTATTTGGCTGCATCGGTTGTTGGGGGAAGGCTGTGAACTTCAACGGTAGTTGAACTTTTTGCCACCTTGTTGCAAAACTTTGTCTTTCGCAGTCCGTCAAGGGTGTCATTTCCTTTTCCCCCGTACAAATAAACCAAGGCCTTTTCACCAGCTGATGATATCGCGTCTTTACTTCCACTTTGGCAACAGAATGCTTCTATACATTTCAAGAAACCGTTGTCTTCCCTCACTTTCCTCAAGGCAGCCCCTTTACCAATACCATACAGTCGTGAGGTTGTGTCACATCCACAGAGTGCATGGACAACTGGCAGGACACGACAGATGCTTTCACCGAGAGCTTCTGCTACTGAGTTAATATGCCAACATTTCCCACCTTCCTTGCTCGACTTGAAGTACAAATCATTCATCCCTCGTTCCGCATAATGACACAACAGCACCAACAAGTCTGTGTCCTCACCTATCACATATGTCACGGTTTCCCTTGCATGCTCAATTCCCTTCTTCGCAATCATGACATCTGCATCTGCTGGCGCATTGACACAGTCAATTCCATTTGCCTTGAATGTTTCACACAATAAGTCAATGAAGTTTTGCTTATTGTCCGAGTTTGACAAGAAGTTTTCCTTTTTTGACCGAAGGGGCATGGTTGGAGTGAACATCACCTTTTGACCAAAGACTCTTTTTGATCGTCGATTGTGTGTCATGTCCTTGGTAGTAGGTCCTGATTTATAACCGTCGAATACAACCACCGGGTTGAGAAAGTTTTTGGAAACATGCTTCATGTACATGCTTGCAATGTCCTCAAATGTGTCACCCTTCTTCCATGGAATCCTTTGCAATAAGGAACCACCATCCAGAACATGGGTCACAGTCCTTTCTTCCTCAAATGATTCCAATGACGACTTGGGAACAACAGCAGCTATCTCATCTCCTAGCTGTGGTTTATTGGCTTCCCTGAGCCTCCCCCACTTATCGAACAGAGCAGTAGGGTAGCTAGACAACTCATACGCAAAGACCTCTTCAACACCTAAGTCCCTGTTATTAGCAAAGATGAGGAGCCTCTGGAAAAGGAGCTGTGGGTCGATTGGTACTTTTTCAGCACTGATTGTAACCTTTGCACCCAACGACTCAACTTGATCTTTCTTCCTAAATGAAAAGTCAAAAGCATTGCTACCTTCCATCTTCTGCACAATGTTCATACCAACCTCATACAGTAAATGAGGATTGGCCGAGGCTGGTCCTGTCACACCGTTGGCAATATTCCTGAGTTCATTTGATTCTTGAAATGGATCATAATCCTTGAAGAATGCGAGAACCTTCTCTGTGTCCTTCCTATCTCGTTCACGCCTTGCTTCAGTCATTTCTTTGTGCTGCTCAGAGGTGTGGAAATGCTTCCCTGTCAGTTCTTGCATAACTTCACTCACCTCAGCGCAGGCTGGCATAGCAAGTAACCAGCGCAGGCGTTGCGTTTCCTCCATGCCCCTACCACGTGTCAATCCACCATTCGTTTTCAAAGAGCGCATCAAAACCTGCTCTATAACCAAGTCGCTTGGCAGTCCTGCCCACAGCCGATCACTTCGGCGGATCACAAATAGACCGGAGTTCAATTGACAGAACATGTCTGGGTTGAGCTGCTCAAGTTCAATCATGTCTTGAATGTACACATGGGCTGACTTGGCATAATTGTTATGACCACACGCTGCAAAGTACGGCAACATCTCCTGGAGTGTTCCGAGGTACAGTAGGAAATCGCCCATTCTCAGTGCCCTCAGGAAGCGACGCAGCAGGTCAATCATGTCCATGTATTGAATCCATAGCTTTCCCATCTTATGCTCTGCTAAGGAGCTCTTCTCAGCTTTAAGTTTTTCAGAAATTCTGTTGAAAACGTCTTTACTGCAGACTTCATCCGGTGAAACGTCTTCACGCAACAGCTTATCCAAAAGATCTGCAGCCTCCTGGAAGTCCTTGCATGCGTCAATACGACAATCGACAATCGACAATGCGACAATAATGTGCAGTAAAGGTAGGGCTTGACCTAGAACAAATTGCAATAGAAGGTTTTTTGGCTGTAAGGTTTTTTGGCTGTAAATTAACCACTTTCCAGGTGTCCAAAAGTTGGAGACTTTTTATATGTTCATCAGAGGGACCTAATAAACAAGTTAAAGCCAAAAAACGTTGTTTGTAATACATTTAAGGGTCTAGGAGCAACCAGAAAAAAGTTATCTGTAAATTGAAGCTTTGGACGGCGGCCATCTTGAATTTATGCAAATTAACCACTTTCCCGGTGTCCAAAAGTTGGAGACTTTTTATATGTTCATCAGAGGGACCTAATAAACAAGTTAAAGCCAAAAAACCTTCTATTGCAATTTGTTCTAAGTCCAGCCCTACTTTGACTGGTCTATGAGTTTCTATAGACTCTACACGAGACACGTGTACACCATTACAGCAAGGGAGAGGAACTGTCAATAAACAGACGACAGAAGTATTTTCCCGCGATAGGGAGGAGCTATGGGCTACCGCCATCTATTGCAGGATTCCAGCCAAATCCGTAAATAATGGCCAACTACTATTAACACGGCTAATTTTCCAAGAAATGCCTCTTAGGTATTCTTACTCTATGCTCACCAGTAGGCAGTAGCCTATCTCTAACTAGCTGTTACCTGGGGGCTGTCGCGCACATGGCAACAAGTAACACTGTAACAACAGTGCGAGGGTAAACTCGTCCGCGAGATCATCAATGCCTACACATAATTTATCATATACCTTGTGAAATATGCATTTAAAGCCTATGGGTTCCTGATTCATATTTGTTTTCATCAACTCGCCAATCAATTTAGCCTACAAATAAACCTAACTAATGAAATCAAAGAAAGTAATGAATACATGTGATACTCCAAGTCCTAATGTAATTTCGTATTATCTGAATAGATTTAAAGGCAAAAACAGTGGAAGGCCCTAAAGTACCATTAAATCTTCAATAGGGGCTCATAAACTAACGCCGCTGCTCTTGCGCGTTCATTATTGTCCGTACGACGTTGTGGTTGTAAACAAACGTCAGCTGACACACCCCAGTGACCCCAGAGAAGAAAAAGAAGTAGTCGGTGTACTCACGGATACCTCGCCATCTATTATGGGTTGTTGTGGGGTTTATAACATGTAAGTGTGCTTTAAATAGCGACCAACATTGATTTTACAGGTCCAGCCAACATATAAGGATAAACCAATGCTAATAACGACAGTCAACAGGAACCCCACCCATCCTAGTTAGCCTACCTGTGTGGTGCAATAATGCTATGAGCAGTCTGCAGCGTCACGAGGTCACTTCATTCGAAGCATTACTCGGAATCGATTAGGCTTACGAGACAATGAATAGTGAGTTTGTTTATGAAACTGTTTCGGGAGATTGTCTCAATTAGGCCTAGGCCTATCTCGGGTCAATTTTATTGTTTTTTCTTAATATTTTGTTTAGGCTATCATGATGGCCATTGTTAGGCCTAACTTGACCTAAACCATTCCACAAAAATAGGCCTAGGCCTATAGCCTAGTCTATTATGATTTAGGAAGTTGGTAAATTTGTGGTAAAGACCTAGGCTAGTTGCCCTAGCAGTCTAATTTATGGTAAATCTACTGTTTTACAACCCCTAGCCTAGGCCTATATTTTAATTGTTTTCCTTTCGAAACCGAGTCTTTTTTTTTAGTCTTACCATATTCAGAAACCCCTACTGATGTTCGACTTGTGGGAGTCTGAGGAAAGCAGCCCCCAAGTTAGTTAGGTTGTCATATTAGATCAATGTTTCCATTGAAAATGAGTCAGCGAGACAGACACTCGCGGACGCCGCGTAACGTAAACAAACCAATCACCCGCCTCCTCTGGACCTCGGTTCAATGTTATTTTAATAGGCCTACCACGAATTTTGTTGATATATTTGAAGATAAATATTGAATCTATAGCCTAGGCTATGCTCTAAAGATCATAAGAAAATTTGTTTTAGCCTAACCCTCGGCAAAACTTAATAAAAAAGTATGGTACTAAAATATCTTTTTCGTAACAAGGTTGTCAATACGGTACTTCCAGTTATCGATAGCTCTAAAGATTTTATGAAAATGTGTTAAACCCTCGGAAAAACCTAATATAAAAGTAGGCCTATGGTACTAAAATTTAATTTTCGTAACAAGGTTGTCAATACGGTACTTTCCCGTTATCAATGTAGGCTACAATCAAAGCTGAAGATTGCAGAGTAAACACCGTAGACTTCATCGACTTTCTGTCACCTTCGTAGCCTATACAGTAATTGACGTCTTTTTTTTTTTTTTTTTTTTTTTTTACTAAGGGATTAGTACTCAACCAGCAGGGGTGTGGGGGCGGCAGGCAGCCCCCACCCATAATACTAGGTTAGGTTAGGTAAGGTTGTTAGGTTAGGCTAATGTCTTTTCAAATCACTATCGGGGGCGTGTCTCAACATCGATCAATAGGCCTAATGGAGAAAATATGTTTTCCCGAGATTTCTAATTAATTCTATCTATCTATCTATTGCCTGACGCCGTGATCCCCGAAGGGGTGGCCACGAACGAACCGCCCCCATGCACCTCTGTCCCCAGTCAGTCGACGCCCCTCCCCCCAACCAGCACCACCTTCGTTCATGTACTTCCTCACTCCATCCTTCCACATCATATTCGGTCTACCTCTCCCCCTCTGTCCCATCTGCATATATTGATGCAGATGAACAATTTCTCTTATAAAAAACACTCGGAAAATTTGTGGTATTAAAATAACATTTTTCCTGGACCTCTGATGACAATACTGTATTGGCATTAACCTAATCTAACCTAGGAGCTGCCGCCCCCAGACCCCCGCTGGGTAAGATTAGGAGTAGTGGGCGTACCACTACCGACATACAGCATAATTCATCTATAAAACATTAACCTGACCTAACCTAACCTAACCTAGTACTACAGGATTTTTTTTATTTTAATACCACAAATTTTCCGAGTGTTTTTTATAAACAAAATTGGTCATTTGCATCAATATATAGTGTTTGTAATTAATTAGAAATCTCGGGGAAAACCTATTTTCCCTATTAGGCCTGTCGATCGATGTTGAGACACGCTCGCTCCCCGATAGTGATTTGAAAAGACATTAGCCTAACCTAACCTAGTATTATGGGTGGGGGCTGCCGCCCCCACACCCCCGCTGGTTGAGTACTAATCCCTTAGCCTAATAAAAAAAAAAAAAAATTGGCTGTCGATTAGACTACTGTATACGAAGGTGAAAGAAAATTCGATGAAGTCTATGGTGTTTACTTTGCAATCTTCAACTTGATTGTACATTGATAACGGGAAAGTACCGTATTGACAACCTTGTTACGAAAATTAAATTTTAGTACTGTACCATACATTTATATTAGGGTTTTCCGAGGGTTTAACACATTTTCATATCATCTTTAGAGCTATCGATGACTGAAAGTACCGTATTGACAACCTTGTTACGAAAAAGACATTTTAGTACCATACTTTTTTATTAGGTTTTGCCGAGGGTTAAAACAAATTTTCTTATGATCTGTAGAGCATATAGATTCATTATTTATCTTCAAATATATCAAAAAAAATTGTGGTATTAAAATAACATTAAACCGTACTACATGAATACTAGGTTAGGTTAGGTTAGGTTAATGTTTTCTAGATGAGTTATGCTGTATGTTGGTAGTGGTACAACCACTACTCCTAATCTTACCCCCTGCTGTTCTAAATAATGATGTAGGCTAGAAGACATAAAAATAGATAGGCCTAAAATCACTAAAAAAAAAGTAGGCAAGAGTTGTGTTATCGGGCGTATCACCTACCTCTGACCGGGTATATCCTAGTGTTTACAATAGCTTACCCCTTTGAAAGGACATTAGCCTAACCTAACAACCTTACCTAACCTATCCTAGTATTATAGGTGGGGGCTGCCGCCCCCAGCCCCCCACACCCACGCTGTTTGACCTCAACTTACGTGTTTACACGACATTCGCCCGGTAACACAACTCATTCCAAATTTCCAAAAAGTTCTACTGTACGGGAGAGCGATAAACACCTTCGAGATCGTGCGTCGTAAGAAAATGGGTCAACAGAAAACTAGAGGGTAAATATTGGAGAGACCCCGGACAGCCTTTTTACTAGTTAATTTTAGTTTTTTGTTTATTTTTCTTTGATATACAGTGTTGTAACGTTGTTTAATACCGAGGACCATCGCATTTTAGTATTTTCAACATTAGCCTAACCTAACCGAAAACTAACCGACGGTCTAAACCCAGCTCACGTTCCCTGTTTATGGGTGCGCTACGGTCTAAACCCAGCTCACGTTCCCTGTTTATGGGTACGCGACGGTCTAAACCCAGCTCACGTTCCCTGTTTATTGGTGAACAATCCAACAGTTTCTCGTCTTTCACTTATAGTGAATTTGAGACGGTAATTACATGTACACCATGAAACTTCTAGAACTGATAATTATCAATGGGGCTCGTATCCGGGTTGTCTTCAATTTTAACCAACGGGAATTTCGGGGGTACAGTCGTCAAACCGCGGCGGACGAGTCTCACTTTAGTGAAGTGTTTTAATACTTTAATGTATCTACTATGAGTTTCAGAGGCCGTGTTACATCGTTTTTCGGGAATAACTTAATAACAATCAGTTGGATCAGTATGATATTTTGACAGCTTTTTTCACACTGTGCCCTAATTTTCGTCAATATAGTGCATTACCAAAAGTGTAGAAATATGTCACTTGTCCCTGTGTCATGAGGTTAAAGTCACACATTACTGACTACGAAACGGACGAGCTACCGTGGCTTACCTGTGAGAACCACCAAACCATTATTGCTCCTCCATCAAACACGGTAGTTATCAGCCACCACCCTACCCTATTATCGCCTTTAAATTCAAGTTATCTGTCAATATCAAAATAGAAATTTACAAAAATACATACTTTTTTGTATATTTATACCTAATATTGACAGATAACTTGAATTTAAGGGCGGTAATAGGGTTGGGTGGTGGCTGATTACTACCGTGTTTGATGAAGGAGCAATAATGGTTTGGTGGTTCTCACAGGTAAGCCACGGTAGCTTGTCCGTTTCTTAGTCATTAATGTGTGACTTTAACCTCATGACACAGGGACAATTGGCATATTTCTACACTTTTGGTAATGCACTATACTGACAAAAATTAGGGCACGGTGTGAAAAAAGCTGTGTTAAAATATCATAGGCTACTGATCCAACTGTTTGTTAATAAGTTATTCCCGAAAAATTATGTAACACGGCCTCTGAAACCTATAGTAGGCTATTAATATTCAAATATAAATTTCCGAGCATCATCGAACCATACTAAGTCTACTACGAATAATATTAACCTATAACCAGGGGAGGTGTGGTGGAGTGGTCTCGCCACTGGACTGGTAATCCAATGGACCCGGGTTCGAATCCCAATATGTCAATGGGAAGATATTATTGGGATGGAATTTGTGCTGTACCTAGTATCAGTGCATTACCACAGCACACCGAAATGTCAAAAAAATACCCTCATTGTTCCCTGATTAAAACAACATTGTATGAATATTCCCATATTCAAAAAAATATGCTATAGGGGGGCAATGCCTAGTGAGTTAATTAGATGCGCCACGCACAAGCTTCTTGTGGTGACCACCGTCGGAAAATTGTCGCAGGACCCTAGGACAAGTGGCAATTTACTTGGTAACTCAACAATATAATAAGCTTTGTTTAAAAGACACTCCATTCACAAATGGTATTTTTTTGGTAGTAACGTACCAGTACCAGTATCTATTTGTGCACACACAATTAATATATGTATCAACTATAACCCTATAATCATTACACATGGCGAAAAAAATATATATATGATAATCCACAAATTGCTTGCAAAGTATGAATGTTAACTTGATAAGCATTATAGAAATAGTATATATAATAAACACATGTTATAGTAGAATTGTTTACAGTGGAATAAGCTACTGTCAGTAAGTTTAACTATAGGCCTAGTTAAAAATCAATAAACGTAGGGACGCGTATTTATATGAGAATGTGGCAGGAGTCCCCATAAGTCATCACTGCCGACGTACGATACACACTCTCCCCCACCCCTCACACTCACACGCGCGAGCAACCCACTGTCCTTTTCTTTTCCAAAAACTATATCGACAGCTTACTTAATTTTCCAGAACTTCTGTTGATTTCTTGTAAAAACTTATCATATTATGATATTTTTTTTATTAAGGTGACAGTTACAAAGTGGTGTACAATCTATCTTATTCTCTTATTCTAGTTATATTGTAGTTTATCTTATTGTACCAGTACCTCCCTACAATCAACCTAGTTGTTCCCCAATTCGTCCCTCCGCCACGACCATTTCAAAGTCCAAGTCTCTCACACTTATTATGATAATACATAGCATCAATTAATAGAGCATACTTATATGAAAATATAACCATGCTTTTCGTGATATAGTAATAAAGAGTAAAGGAATGGCGAAATCCTAGAACGGCGAGGAGAACTGTTTACGGATAGAGATTTTGGTACTGTACAGGCAGCAAAATTGATAATCTCGACTTGCCCGAGCAATTCGACGCTCGACGCTCAAGACAAATATTTGGTAAAGCCCGTCTTATTACACTTTACACTTACACTTTGTTACACTTTGTTGTATTCCGTCCGTTAGTGACACAGT
This sequence comes from Paralithodes platypus, assembly GCA_032716605.1. Taxonomy (NCBI): domain Eukaryota; kingdom Metazoa; phylum Arthropoda; class Malacostraca; order Decapoda; family Lithodidae; genus Paralithodes; species Paralithodes platypus. The sequence continues at coordinate 48,650,412 of CM064496.1, read as the reverse complement.
TGAGCTGGGGCTCCACTGCGACCAGGCAGCTCCCTTTCTTCCACTCTCCATTCCAGAAGTCGGTTGGAGTTGGTGCTGGGGTATCCTGGTGTTGGTGGCCGGTCCGGTATTTTGGCCAGCCACATGTCCAAGTGTTTCTTGAAGGTGTCTGAAGACACCCTGGTCATGTTCCTGAGAGGGGCTGGTATACAGTTGAACAGTCTGGTTCCATTGTATGCAAAGCTGTGATGGATCAGGGATTTGATTTTTTGTGTTGATCCCGCCGTAGTCCTCACATAGCACAGCCTCCCTCACCTTTGGTGTTGAGTCTCTTGGATGTTTGGATTTGGTACCTTTTTTCCAAAATCTTCCAGACGTAGATGATGATGTATCTCTCCCTACGTCTTTGAAGTGAGTACAGCTGCAGCTCCTTGAGTCTCTCCCAGTAGTTAAAGTGTTGAAACCCATGGATTTTACTGGTGAATGTCCTCTGGGTGGCTTCAATTTCTGTTATTTCTCCTAGTTTTTGGGGAGACCAGAGCTGAGAGCAGTACTCCAGTCGTGGTAGGACCAGTGACTTCCACAGTGTTAACATACACCTCTCATTTCTTGTGTGGAAGGTTCTCAGGATCCAGCCTGCTATTTGTTTTGCTGTTGTTGTGGCTTTGGTAATATGCTGGGAAAAAGTGGCGTCACTGCTCATATTTACTCCCAAGTCCTTCACTGTGTCCTTGGCAGTAATTTCTTGCTGTCCACTTTTGTAGTTGGTGTCGTTTTGTAGTGCTCTCTTGTTCCCGTACCTTAGAAGCTCCGAACTTGTCTCCGTTTAGGGCCATGTTGTTTTCTTCTGCCCACTTCAGGATTTTGTCCAAGTCTTGTTGTAGTAGCTGTGCATCATGTTGTGAGGTGATTTTCTTCATGAGTCTGGTGTCGTCAGCAAACGATGAGGCTGTTGAGTGTTCCAGGTCCCTGTCGATGTCTCCTATCATGATGAGGAATAGGAGAGGTCCCAGTACTGATCCTTGTGGTACTCCGCTGATGACCCCACCTGCTTCTGATAGGCTTCCTTGAACCGTGACTCTTTGTTTTCTGTTGGTGATGAAACTGTGAAGCCATCTTCCAAGGTCTCCCCCTATTCCCAGTGATTTGAATTTATGTAGAAGGATCCCATGGTCCACCTTGTCAAAAGCTTTGGCGAAATCTAGATATATGACGTCTACATTTTCTCCGTCTTGAATATCCTGTAGGATTTTGTCGTAGTGTGATAGTAGTTGTGAAAGGCAGGAGCGGCCTTGTCTAAAGCCATGTTGACCCTTGTTATCTTCCAGGTAGCTGACTATCTTAGCTCGTATTGTTCTTTCTATGATTTTAATAAGATGTGACGTCAGCACCACTGGTCTGTAATTTTTGGCTATGCCTTTACTACCCCCTTTATGTATTGGTGTGACAGTACCTTCTTTTAGGGATTGTGGTACATATCCAGTTTGGAGGGACTTGCTCCACAGCAGTTTTAGAGGCAAGGCTAGCTGATGTTTGCATTTTTTTTAGCAGTTGGGCATGAAAGCCGTCTGGTCCTGCCGCAGAGTTTGGTCCAATCTTGTCGATGGCTGCTATTATGTCCTCTGTTGTTGTTGTTGATGTTCCCCAAGCTGCCTGGCCGAACAGCCCCAAGGCCATAACCGAGCGCCCCCACAGAACCCTTCCTGCCGACCACAATAAAGCCTGGGTGACCGAAGCCACTCCATGGCGGGGAGCTCAGGAGGGTGCGGAAACGCCCGGGAAACCAAAGCCCCATCCAGGACCCTGTGCCCCTCAGCAATTATGAAGAGAAAGTTGAGGGGCAAAGGAAAAATGTGACGCTTTGGCTTCCAATCTTGGTAGATTGGGAGGTCAATCCACGGAAAAGATGCCGTCACTTGAGATCTAGAAAACATATAAGTAAAAGGAACAGTCACAGTAAGCTATGGGTATAGCAGAGATCGCTCAGTTCTCACTCTGATAGACCAGCCCATCACCACATGATTTCCTCTGTTGATACTGTTACCGAGGAGAGTTGATGTGGTGTCCCAGGAGCGTTGTCAAAGAAGGTCGTTGCATTATCGATTTTCTTGTCTTCATTTGGCGGGCTGAAGACACTTTCGTACTGCTGTTTGAGTATCTATGGACTATTATAATATTCTACTCCACGTGAGGTTTAAGCGCTATATAATGTCAAACACTTCTAAGAAACTTACATTGGATGAATTATTTACTTCCTAAACCTCTGAATACAGGAACTGAAGCGATAATATATTTTGTACAAAGGTTTAGACATTCAGAGAAATCTAGTTTTATATTTACAAAGAGCGAATATGCTACAAATTAAACACACAAAAACTGATTCAAAAATCATACTAATGGCTGCTAATAGTATATAACGCATAATCTTGGTATATTTCTTTTTTACCAAAAAAATATTGTGGTTCGTCCCCAAAACGACCATTCTCCATCTGGTGGTCACCCAAAGAAGCTTGTCCGTGGCGCGTCTAATTGCTCAATAGGTGGCGTTCTGAGAGTGAGGGTCCGAGTGTGGGGGATGAGACTGTGAAGCGCAGAGGCGAGGCGGTTTCAGAGATGGGATTGCTTCGAGCCAGGCTGCTTCGCATGTCTCACTCCCTAGACTGGAACAAGACCTCACGGGCCTCACCGTGTTCAGCGGTAGAGTGTAAAGGCTATCAGCCTATGCCCGAGAGGGAGTAGTTGGAATATAGAAGAAAAAAAAAGCGACAAATCAAGGGTTGTGAAGCTGTAGAATTATCGTCTTAATTTCTTTTAAAATAATCTAGGCCTATATGAAGACAAATGTGGAATCTAGGCTATAGCCTAGGCCTATGCTCTATAATTATATCATATGAAAATGTGTTTTAACCCTCGGCAAAACAAATTTGGGCAAGAGTTGTGTTATCGGGCGTACTATTACCGACATACAGCATAAATCCTCTCTAAAACATTAACCTAACCTAGTATTCATTTAGTAATGAGAATACTAGGTTAGGTTAGGTTTTTTAGTTAGGTTAAGTATTTATAGACTATTTATGTTGTATGACGGTAGTGGTACGCCCGATAACACAACTCTTACCCAAATTTGTTAGCCTACTAGGCTAATCTGTCTTTTTTGTAACAAGGTTATCAATACTCTCGGTAAGATCCTGTGTAGCGGGTGGAACTGTTTTTCAGATGCCTATTTACTAAGAAACATTGAACAATACAGTACTGTATCTTTAACCCGTCCAGCCCCAGCGACGCGTCTGGCGCGTCGGCGATGTATGTAACGCACAGCCCCAGCGACGCGTCTGATGAGTCACCCTAATTGCTCCGACCGTAACCTCAGGTGTAGCCACTCGAGAGGGCTCAGATTTGTATTGGAACTGTGTACGTATCCCACGCAACCGTGCCGATGTTTGAAAACTCTCAAAGTCCACGTGCGTGCACGTGAGCGCGCAATAACCTGGTTTTTTGGGGTAATTGCCTTCAATTTTTTACTCTTGTAAAATACGTTTTCGGGGGCTCTGTAGGACCATTCTTTAAGCTTTTTGAGCGGTTTTTCGTGGTTTTTCCTTCATTCCTAACCCATTCGCTATTGTTTCTGGAATAAAACTTTTTTGAAAACCGGCCGGGTTCTGGTGAACAAACAATACAAAACTAGCCGGGGCTCCACGGGTTAACCTAACCTAGTACAGTGAATTAGTAGACTATTTCTGAATGTAAAATTGAAAACAAATATTGTAACATTACCAAATTATTGAGATATATGTACATGTCCACCCGCTACACAGGATTATACCATACTCTCCTATACACGGCACCAATTTGTATACTCGTCATTGTCCTACGTCTCCCGAGGTACTAGGGACATAATACTAGGTGTTCAGTGAGGGTAGGGCCTAGTTTTGTATCCCACATATTTCAAGCTTACCAAGTTGTTTACCTTATTGTAGTTCAGGCTTCTTCACCTTGGTCAACTTGGAAGTCCACTGCCTCCACACCTCTCCACAATCCGGGCATACAGGAGTTGGTCGGGGATCAAGTTTGATCCTACTCCTCTTGAGGCAGGACCGTGTGGAATAGGAGGCTCGTCTGGCAGTCGCTCCAGGAACTTGTCCAGCCTCCTCTTGAATGCCTCCGTCGTGCAGTCCGTCAAGTCACGATTGTCGAACAAATTGGATTTTAGGTCACGTATGGGATATAATGTTCTAAATGTGTACTATAGCTTTGTCATAGAGTATTAGTCACCGCAATATATGTCTTTACCGCTGCATATTAAATTATTTTTCCTTAGACTTTGTGGGTTAAATAAGGGTGGAAGGAAAAATGGCGGCCATCTTGGATCAGCTGAGAACTAATATTTTTCACTTTTTTACTGTATTTTTAGTATTTTGTCATATTCTATATCAATGCTAACCCTGCGGGGGTCTGGAGGCGGCAGCCCCCAGGTTAGGTTAGGGTAATGACAAAATATGATTTTACAAAATAATGGGTAAAATTAATTTGCAGAAGGAAAAACACCTTGAAACACACTATTCAATGAAGGAACTGATGAGAAAAAGGATTATAATACAAAAAAACACATACGTGGCCGAAAATCCAATTTGATCCGAATGTCTTTCGGGAGACTATTGAATAGCCTCGGACCGACGTTCAGGAAGCTTGTAGATAGGAGGGTCCTGTGATGCTGGGAGGATGAATCTAGGACTTTTATATAGCAAGTCCTCCCCCAGTCGTGGCAGATGTTGGCTCTTGATGCTTCCATTCTCTTCACGGAGAGCAGAGAGGGTTTGGTACTACCCCTTCAAGTATCTTCCACGTGTATATAATACAGTGCCGTTATCTCTTCCTCTGTAGAGAGTACAAATTCAATTTTCTTAACCTTTCCCAATATGAGCCTTGTTGGAGATTCTTCAGTTTTCTGGTGAAAGTCCTTTGGATTTGTTCCAGTTTCTGAATGTCCCCCGTTCTGTCAGGGGACCACAGCTGACACAGATATTCCAGTTTGGACAGCACTAGGGACTTCCATAATGGGATTAGATGGTCAGGATCTCTTGATATAAAAGTTCTTAGGATCCAGCCAGACATTTGCTTCGCATATTTTGTGATGTTCTCAATGTGTTCCGAGAAAGTGCAGTCATTGCTCATGACCACTCCTAGGTCTCTCACAGAGCCCTTTTCGGTAATATTTTGGTTTCCCACCTTATATCCACTAGGCTGACCACTACCTTCGAAGTTTCTCTTGTTTCCATATCGTATTACTTCAATTTTATCACCATAGAATTTCATGTTATTTGATTGAGCCCAGTTGCATACCGTAGGCCTATCCAGATTTTTTTGTAGAAGGTCAGCGTTTTACTTTGTGGGTTATTTTACGGCTAATCCTCGTGTCATCAGCGAAGGATGAAATTCTTGAACTATCAACGTTTTAATCTATGTTCCCAATCATGATTAGAAACAGGAGTGGATCCAACACCGAGCCTTGAGGGACTCCACTGAGCACCTTGGTTACATTGGAGCGTGCTGCGTTCACAGTGACAATCTGTGTACGTCCCACTAGGAAGTTGTGCAGCCATGTCCCAATATTACCACCATTTCCATGAGCTTTCACTTTATGGAGGAGTATACCGTGGTCAACTTCATCAAATGCTTTGGCAAAATCAAGATGGACCACATCTTCATTACCTCCATTTTTGGTGTCTTCGAGGATATTGCCGTAGTGCTCTAGTAATTGTGACAAGCTTGATGGAGGTCTTACGAGGAAACTAGGTACCGTACTAGAGACATAAACTAGGTGTTAGGTGAGGGTTAGCTTTGTATTCCACGTACTGGGTCTAGGATAGATTAGCTTCTTTGGTTAGGTTAATGACAAGGGATCAGGTGGTAGGTATGAAATACCTAATACATGTACAGTAATAGATACTAGGAACACTTATTAGAAATAATCCAGTTTTACACTGGGGACGATTTTTACAAGTACCGGTACAGTATTTTATATTTTTTGTCCTTGTTTTGGGGGGTTTTAGGTATGTTTTTGTATGAACCCCATCGTAAATTGCAAAAAATCTATTATCCATCAATTTTAAGGTACGATCTCCCAGGATAAGTTGAAGAGGGGTACCCCCTCAGGACTTATTGAAATCAGCATCTACGTTCCCAGTAGGGGCCTAACTAGATTTTGGCATAAATGAAAGGAGGAGCTGGGGCGAGGGGTGTGGGACTCGCACCAACGCAACCAAAAATGGTGATCGAGTGACAGGTGTGAGATGTAGAAATTGTTTGTAGCGATTTAGGGATTAAATTTAAATTAATTACCGACAGTGTGGACATGTATGCCAATGAAGTACATGATATATATGCCAACGAAGTACATGATATAACTAACATATATGCCTAAATAATATGTCGATAGTTTCGACCAGGTGTAAAACTAGATATAAACCCACTTATTACCTGGTAGGTAAGGGTTAGTGTTGTATCTATTCCCACGTACTAGATACTACAGACACATTGTAGGTGTTAGGTGAGGGTTAGTCATGTAGCCAGTGTACTAGGTCTAGGTTACTGGATTTTTATAATTTTCAAAACCACTAAGTTTTCGATAAATCTGGTTTTATAGGTAATTTATAATTTAATTATAGGTTTTTTTATAATCTGATTTTATATAGAGAGAAAACCCGAGACAAATATCAAAATTAGGTTGCTGTCTTTTTCGACTAAAAACTCGCAAAATCCGAGCCAACTTTTGCCAAAACTTGGCTTGGGTTTTCAAAAATTGTGGTTTTATGAGTTTGTGAATCGAAAAAACATGAGTCAAATATCAAAATTAGGTTAAATTTTTTTTCGATTATACAAACTCGCAAAGGTAAGGATGCAGTATTGAGGCGTACCGCCCACCTTGTTTACACTACTCGGCAAGGTCGCGATAATTTTCCCGTCTATTTTGACTGCCGTGGGATACAATAATAGGCCCTCATCCCCCTATGACTAATTGTCATCATCATATATATTGCCAGCAGGGGGCAAATAACAGAAAAAATAGCCGTCAAAATAGACGGGAACATAATAGCGAGCGCACGACCGTTGTAAGCATGACGACCGTACACCAGGATACTACATCCTTCCCAAAGGTTGGCTCTGAGTTTGCGAGGGTAAGTACAGTGTATGTAGTATTCAGGCATATCGCCCGCTTTATTTACTTTACTCATACTCTTGCGGTTACGATCCCGTCTATTTTGACTGTTTTTTTTTTTTCACTCCCTGTTGGCAATATACAGTATGTGATGACAATAAGTGATGGGGGGAAGAGGGGGGGCGGCAACCTATTATACAACCTATTATTGTATCCCACGGCAGTTAACATTGAAATTATTAACAGGAACGTGATCGCGGGTGTACGAGTAATGTAAACAATGCGGGCGACACGCCCGAATACTACATCCTTACCCAGTTCTTTACTATTACAGTAAACCCCCGCTAACTCGTTGTCTTTTTAGTCGGAAACCCGCACTTCTCTGAATGGCATCGGCCTCTCGGAAATGTCCGAGTTGGGCGGGATTTGTGTCCGGTTTACAATGTTCTCTCACTCGGTTTTAAGTGATTTTAGGATGAATTGAAGCCTGTGCCTTTTAATTATTGTGTTAATATTAATTACTAAGTACTGTCCCTGAAAACATAATAAGGTTCATATTTGTCATTAGTATGATGAATTTCACATTAAATAAGAAACAAAAAAGTGATCTCAATTTTCTCTGATGCGGATTTTCCTCATATAATTCAGAATTTTCCCTCTCATAAGTCGGACTTCGGACATCTCGGAAAATCGGGCTTCTCGGAAGTAGTCTCCCCCCAATTAGTCCGAGTTAGCGAGGGTTTACTGTACGTATCTTTTTATATTAGAAGACCTTACGTTTTAAATACATTTCTAACCTCATAAGTGCAACTGTGCAAAGAATGCTGCATGACTAGATAGGAAACAAAATCTGACTAACTTCCACTACAGGCATTTTCATTCTTTACTAATATCTTCCAGGGCAAGGTGAATTTGAGTTGCAGTTGGAGTGGTGCAAGAGGTCAAGACAAGATGTGTGGAGATCGGTGCCGGGTGCTGTGTTCCCAATGGCGGTACTGGATCCGACCGCTAGTGTTCGTGCTCTACGGGGCCATAATCCTGGGCTTTGTACCTTATCTCATCTACACCCTGGTCAGTCAACAATAAGCAACATACACCTCAGACACCTGGGACCACAAGGCATACAAGCACTCACTAACATATCAAACTACAGCTATTCACACAACACAATACCAGACATTTGGAAGCATGGTATCATCATCACTTTCCCCAAACCCAACAAAGACCCCACGCTACCCTCCTCGCACCGCCCCATCACACTCCTTTGCTCCCCCTCCAAAGTCATGGAACGCCTAGTATTACAACTAATTACACCTGACCTACCCCTAGCTCCAACACAACATGGCTTTAGGCCACTGCACTCCACAAACACTCTTCTCACAGACCTTACACAAAGAGCTTTCGACGGCATCAATTCAGCTAGACCACCACACAGATCACTATTAGCCACACTCGACATTAGTAAAGCCTTCGATGCCATCCCCCGCCACAACCTAACAAACAAAATCTACAACACAAACATGCACAACAACACAAAACGATGGCTGGCCAACTTCCTAGCAGGCAGATGTGCACACGTATCTTTTGCCGGTCAGTCATCTAAAATCAGAAACTTTCCAAACGGAGTCCCACAAGGATCCGTCCTATCGCCCGCACTCTTCAATCTGTACATGCACGATATAACTACACCCAATACGCCCCAAATAAACTTAGCCTCCTATGCAGATGACATAACACTCACATGCACACACCATGACCCAAAAAGAGCAACAGATCTCCTTCAACCCTATCTCAACACACTACATGGCTGGTGCACTACAAACAGACTTAATCTAGCCCCAGCCAAATCCACCGCAACCCTGCTCACAAGTTGGACAGGAGAACACGAATACATCCCTCAACTCACCATAAACAACACACCCCTAACACATACACACACACCCAAAATCCTAGGAGTAACATATGATACTCATATGACATTCAAACAGCACACCACAAACATTAAAAAGAAACTGACACCCAGACTTAACGCCCTCAGGTCACTTGCTCACACAAAATTTGGACACAACAAAGAAACTACCACCACAGTATATAAACAATACATAAGATCAGTGATGGAATACGCAAGCCCAGCCTGGGCTTCTAACCTAGCTGAAACACATCATAAGACCTTACAGACTATTCAAAACAAAGCCCTGAAGATCATTACAGGCTGCACAGCTACTGCACCCACAGATCACCTACATCAAGAAACCAAAATCCTCAAAGTCAAAGACCATCTGGACATGAGAGGCACTCAATTCCTGGCAGCAGCCTCCACGAACCAAGACCACCCACTAAACTACATGGCAACACACCCACAGACACCAAGAAATATCAAAACAACACCCAGCACACGGTATCACACACAATTATTGTCCTCTCTCCCTCCCTGCCCACCCCGAACCAACTTCCAGAAGCACATCCATACTCATATCTCTCACCGATCCATCCACTCACTCACAGACAACACACAGCTGCATGCACGACCTCCCGAAATCCATCCTTCCGAATCCTCCCTTTCTCGCGAGGACAGAGTCCACCTGGCCAGGCTGAGATGCGGACACCATCCAGCTCTCCTGAGCTATCAGAAGAGACTGGATGACTCCGTTGTCGACGCCTGCCCGGGATGTAACACAGCACCCCATACCATTAAACACATCATAGAAGACTGCATTTCACACAACCACTTACGCCAACAACACAATCTACACTCAATGAGAGCTCTGTGGGAAAGCCCGATCGTGGCCATGGCCTTTCTCAGGGACTCGGGGCTGTTCGGCCAGGCAGCTTGGGGAACAACAACAACAACAACAACACCCTGGTCAGTCAACATGTGTCAAACTTGACTCAATTTAGTCTTAAGATTGGAATGAATGTGAGAAGGAATACAGAAAATAATCATGAAATAGCATTGTTTTTGCCAATTTTATCACTTCCAAAGATATAATGCAAACTATGAAACATAACATAAACTTGGTATCTTTAATAATAATGACTAAAAGTAAGAGATTCTATTTTAGGACTGAGTACAAATAATGTCTTCTTTGCCAGCTTGCAACACTATGCTTTCTTCACTAGAACTGGTCAAGAAATTTCATACCCTTGCAGCTGATTTACTGACTTTTGTATACATTTACATACCCGGTACATTTTATTGGAACAAAATTATCAGCTCCCTGTCAAATTTAACAATCCCAGCCACAAATTTAAACCTTGCACAATGCACAGTTAACTTCAAAGGCAAGAGACCACCTCAAAGTTAACCAGGTCCTGAACACAAGTTAAGTAGGCGAGTAATGAAGAATACAAAAATACTACATTGGTGCTTCATTCATACTGGAGTTTTTCATAAATGACGATATGTTCCACTATTAAAATGGTAATATTGTAGGTATTTTCAGATTGAAACCAAGTTTATGAATTGTTATTTTTGATCTATATCTATCTATTGCCGGACGCCTTATTCCCCTTGATGGGGGTGGCTATACACAAAATGCCCCCAAGCAAACCTATCCCCTGTAAGAGGGACAACCCAAGCCAGTTTACTGAAGGACTTACAGAACTGACCACTCAATTTAGGGTCCGTCTGACTCCGAGGCCTTTTATGTACTGTATTTGTTTAGCATATTTTTTATGATTCCTCCAATTTTGAGCTATATTTCTGTAGGAAATTCAAATTACTAGTTTTGGAGATATGGCCCCTCCATCCTAACAATCTAGGAAAGACTGACTCCTCGCAAACAGTGAAAACACAGATATCCCAGCACTATACTCAATGTTATCGTCCTAACCTACCGATATCCTAGTTGTTCATGCCCCAGACCCCTGCGGGTCGCCCCCTTCAGTGGGGTGGGGTGGGGTAAGATGAAACCTAAATAATTACCTAACCTAACCTCCTATTAATAAAAAAAAACCACACACACACACACAGAAAAATAACAAAACTCACCGTCACTCCACCAGGAAGTTGCCAGAATTAGATACAGTTGGGGAAAGTTCAGGGAACTGCTTCCATTACTGTACTTATTTACTTACCATGAAAAGACTCTCCACTCCTCCCCGGGAAGGGAAAGGTCTATGGGTGGATGGGACTCGTTAGCCTTGGTCGGCAACCCATCTAGGGGAGACAACCTTATAAAAATCCGGGTGGATGGGACTCGTCAGCCTTGGTCGTCAACCTGTCTAGGGGAGTAAACCTGATACAAATCCGTACTGCTTATATAAGTGTAAGGCAGGTTAGTGGATGGACTAGCCGAACACCACTAGAAAAATAGTGCTAGCAAGATACATAGAGGGCCTCGGAGTCAGACAGATCCTTAATTGATTGGTCAGTCCTGTAAGTCCTTCAGTAAACTGGCTCGGGTTGTCCCTCTTACAGGGAATAGGTCCTCTTGGGGGCCTTCTGTGTATAGCCACCCTCATTAAAGGGAGTAAGGCGTCCGGTAATAGATAGATAGAATTATAATTTTAGAAATAAAGCTTGTGAAATGAAAGAGTTACTTTAGTTAGCTCCATTTAATAAGAACAAAATTGTGATCTTTTAGGCTTTATGTAACATCAACCACTTGAAAATTGCTTAGTGTTTTCAGGGTTTCAATTAGATTCTGTTGAATACAAGTTTTAAATATATTATACAGTATATTGTTTCAAGTTTTGTATGGTTTCATACAGAAAGAGTTTTAGAGTGTTCAACTTGAGGTGCAATTTCAGTCTTACATCCTACTGGCAGCATTCCAGTCAGCCCTATTCAAAGCCGCCTCAAAAGTCAGGTTTTTTAATATTTGAGATCAGAGCGTATAGTCTGATAACTTAACTCATTAAAAGCGGGTATGTTTGTTGACATGACCTAGCTGCTGGACGGGTATATTTACCGAAAACGAGCTTCATTCCACGCTCTTTTTCAAGCATAAACAAGATCCAGAGCGTAATACAATTATATATTCGTGAAAGGGCAATAATAGAGCTTTCCAATGACACCTGAATCATCCTTGTACGACCACGGGTTATCTTGTAGCGATCGCGTAACCGAAGGTGAAAATACCCTAAAATAAGGTAATTTCCGCAGTTTTTCCCTAGTCTCGCGAGGAACGGAGGTGGGAACGACACACAGGACGTGCCAGAGACAGCCCCGCGGTGGTGCCGAGCGGTTGAAGGCCACTTATCGTCCTCCCAACGCGCGGACTCCTCTCAGAGCTCATAATGTGCTCAAAATGACACCTGTCATATGATGGGGACGGCAGGGGTGGCCAATATTCTCTCGCCCGTCATATGACGGGCACCGTCGGTTAGGTGTTAACCCGGGAACAGCAAGAAAGCTCTTAAGAGGTTTTACTGGGCGACGGCGGCAAAGCTCTTAAGAGGGAAGGCTTAAAAAAATTTTTTTTAACCCTCTGGGACCGGCTACGCATTCTATAAATATTCCCCGAAACCCGGGGGTTTTGGCCGAAAAACGTCTACGCCTAGGCTACCGTATCTTTGTTATTTTGACTGCTTCCGCATTCCCGCACATCCCCAAGCGTAGATGTGTTTCGTACCTGTAGAATGGCATTGAGTAGAGCTCTCTAAGTCAACTGGTTCAGTTGTGATGACGATTTCCGTGGAGAAAACTTTGTGGCGATGTCAGTCATATCAGCCAATTTTCAATACTAAACAATAACACAGCCACACAAGAACAAGCGACGCCTCTCCTTCTTGTGGTCGGAGATGCGCGGCGTCGGTCCAACCGGCTGTTGTTTACATGCGTCGGACGGACGGCTTTCAAAACAAGCTTACAGGCTTTCAAGCTGCCGGTGCCTCAGAGCCCTACCGGGTTCTGCGGGCCACATTTGTTATGGGTGCCTCAGAGCCCTACTGGGTCTGAGGGGTTAGCCCGGGAACTGCAGGGAGACTCTTAAGAGTTCCCACGGCGGACTGCGGGGAGACTTAAGAGTGAGTGAAAAAAAAAATCAACTTTTGACATCGAAAAAAAAAATATATATTTTTATTTTTTTAGTTTTTTATTTTTGTTTGGCCCCTGGGCCATGCAAAATCTCAGTCCTCTACCTCCCCTCCTTCCCCACTTTCCTCCTCTCCTTCAGTTATCACCTATTTTCCCTGTTATTCCCTTATTCTGAGGTATATTTTCGTGCTAACATTAGCGAGTTGCAAGCAGGGTGTTGTCATCACTGATGGCAAGCGAGTGCAAGAGAGAGAGAGAGAGAGTATCGATCGACTGTGTCTCAGTGGCCTTGGGGGAAATTGGCAGGAAAGCAGCTTGCCTCACCCATACATTATACAACTCGCGGGCTATATCTCCGATTTTGACCATCCAAACGCTGTTTTCACTTGTTTTATTGTTGTTTCAGGTTAATACCTTTATAATCAACCCATAATAGGCGCATATGGATAAGTATTAATGCTATTAATGGCACAATGAATATTTTAGTGACGGAAACACCTCAAATACGTCAGCACAGGGGGACGTTTCCAATTACCCCCATGCGCACTTCAGAGGTTAAAAGGCCCCAGTAGCACTTAAAACATTTTTTTTTTTTTTTCTCATATCACTCCTCCACATTCAATTATCACCTATTTTCCCTGTTATTCCCTAATTCATTGGTATATTTTCGTGCTAACATTAGGAAGCTGGTTGGAGGTTGTGTTTATGTGCCTAGCGAGTGTGCTGGAAGAGGTAGACTGTGGGATGGGACTTTCAGTCATGCTCCAGAGCTCGCGAGGGGAGGAGTTGCCTCACTGTGCTCCACATTTCATGAATGGGCCGGTCCATGTTTATTTGCGATTTTGACCAGAAAAATTATATTCCCACTTGTTTTATTGTTGTTACAGGTTACTATATTCATAGTGAAGGTAAAATAGGCGCATATGAATAAGTAGTAACGATATTTATTGTAAAATGACGATTATAGGCAGGATTGGAGCCTAATATTGCCGCCCAGAACTGTGGTGTTCACTACACACAGCTCGCTTTTTATAGGTTAAAAATAGCTTGCCTTTATTGGTAGATTCTTTGTTTTCATGGATGCATTTATAAATTTTTAATATCGTGTGTTGTTTCAGGTTTTACACGACATCGATCACTTGAAAATTGCTTGGCTTATTGGTGGAATCTTTGTGTTCATGGCCATCCCCATCACCCTGTGGGAGATTGTTCAACACCTCATTAACTACACCAAACCCAAGCTGCAAAAACACATCATAAGGTTGGTATTGCTCTTTAAGGGCGTATTTTTCTGCTCATTTATGTATCTTTATTATTTTATTTATTTCCTCCGTAGACCAATCAAGCCTAAAAAACACCTCCCCAAAAGTTAAAAACCCTCCTTTAAGATAAATTTGTACATTTTTCGATAGAAAAATTTCCCCGCCAGAGGCCGTTTTTTCTTAAATTACAGGCTCGCTATCGCTCGCCAGGACAAAAAATCAACACCTAAATCACACGGAAAGTCTTAATATTGACAAAGAAATGGGGCGAAAGGTATTAAAATCGGTAAACTAATAGACCAAACGTTTTATAATCTGAAGACTAATGTGGCTAAGCATGAGGAAGAAGGGGACCATAAAAACGGCCCATCTCCCCTTAACCTCTGAAGTGCGCATGGGGGTAATTGGAAACGTCCCCCTGTGCTGACGTATTTGAGGTGTTTCCGTCACTAAAATATTCATTGTGCCATTAATAGCATTAATACTTATCCATATGCGCCTATTATGGGTTGATTATAAAGGTATTAACCTGAAACAACAATAAAACGAGTGAAAACAGCGTTTGGATGGTCAAAATCGGAGATATAGCCCGCGAGTTGTATAATGTATGGGTGAGGCAATCTGCTTTCCCGCCAATTTCCCCCAAGGCCACTGAGACACAGTCGATCGATACTCTCTCTCTCTCTCTTGCACTCGCTTGCACTCGCTTGCTATCAGTGATGACCACACCCTCCAATCGGATTTCTAATGTTAGCACGAAAATATACCTCAGAATAAGGGAATAACAGGGAAAATAGGTGATAACTGAAGGAGAGGAGGAAAGTGGGGAAGGAGGGGAGGTAGAGGACTGAGATTTTGCATGGCCCAGGGGCCAAAAAAAAAAATAAAAATAAAAAAAAAAAATATAAAAAAATATTTTTTTTTCGATGTCAAAAGTTGATTTTTGTTTTCTCTGACTCTTAAGAGTCTCCCCGCAGTGCGCCGGGGGAACTCTTAAGAGTCTCCCCGCAGCTCCCGGGTTAAGATGTACAGCAGTAGACTAGCCAATATATACACGTTGCAGGGTGTCAAACTAGAACCATTTGTGGAGTGGGTACAAATTTATAAGGGCCCCTGTATTTGTATTGCAAAAGTTCTTTTACTTGTACAGTATATCTGTTTAATATGGATGACTACATTTTGAACTGTCTTATAGCCTAAATCTTGCTAATTGTCAACTCAAGATGTATATTTATTATTGGCTCCTACATCAAATGAACAAGTGGAGTTAGTTAGTTATGTAGAGCAGATTAACCAGACCACTGAGCTCCATACGGAACTCTCATAGGTCTGGCTTTGTTTTAAATATATAGGAGGAATGATAAGCAGGAACGGAGTTATGGAAATGGAGGTAAAACAGAGAGTACAGTATGTGAAGGAAGGAAAGTTTTGGAGCAATGGGAAGTACGGAATGTGGAAAGTGAGGAATCATCATCATCATCATCATCATCATCTCCGACGCCTTGTTTCCCCCTGGGAAACCCCCGCTAGAGGATGGCCATGACAGAAACGTCTCCAAGCTACTTTGTCAAGACATGCCTCCCTTGCCTGTGCCACAATGCCCCTTCCACTACGTGGAAGTTTTTCTTCAATATATTTTTCCACTTTCTTTTCCCTTACCATAGGTGGTCTTCCACTACTAGCGGTTCCACTCACCTGACTCCCATATATCTTTCTTGGCATTCTGTCTTCATCCATTCTCTGAACATGACCATACCACCTCAAAGTACTTCTCTTTATCCACTCAACCACACCACAATCAATGCCCAAAGCCTGGTCTTCCATTCCAAAGGACTCGTACACTTCCCTATTACTTGGCCCATCTAGCCTATTCATGCCAGCTGCCATTCTGAAAAAGCTCATCTCCACAGCTCTCAGTTTGGAGAGGTCCTCGTCACTTGCTGTCCATGTCTCGCTTCCATACGAGAGTGTTGGGAGCAGCACACTGTTTTCAGTGACTTTTTGACTTCCTGGCTAACCATTCTTCCTTTGAGAATACTATCAAGTTCTCCAATCACCTTTCTCCCTTGCATTTTTCTCTCTTTTATCTCACTCTCCATTTTACCATATTTGCATAGTACAGCTCCCAAACACTTGAAACTTTCAACCTCTTCCAGTACTTAATTTTTAATTTTTATTTTACAACTTTTCTCATGTTCAAGAAATCCTGCCCTTGAGCATGCGTGCGTTTGTATATACATGTGAAGCTATACATCGATCAATACTCGTATGTGTGTGTCGATCACATGGCCTAGACAAAGGCCTCACACCCTCTCTCTCACTGATTTATTCCCACATTGTCTCGAGAGCCGCGAGGGATTATGCAATTACGTGAGAGGTGGGGGTGTGTATGGGAGATGGTTGGGGGTAGATGATGGAGGGGAGTAGAGAGAGGCTTGGGGGAGTGCAGGAGGGGCTGAGGATGGAGCTTAGTTCATCACAGGGCTGATAGGGCCGCGATTGCACCATGGGAAATATGACGCCATTTGGCGTCACCCGGGGTTAAGTGGTTAAAATGTATTTCAATAGGTGCCAGATCAGAGATGTGGGGAAAAGTGCTTGTGAATGTGGGCATAGATGGGATCATTAAACAAATATATAGAATCAAACTATCAGCCAATTTTAATGTTACTGTATATCTCTTTCCAGAATATTATGGATGGTACCTGTTTATGCTCTTAATGCTGTGAGTATTCTTTCATATAATTTTTACTGTTCTTTCTTAATAATTTTATGCATATTGTTTGAAGCATCAGATTATTACCACATACAGGTTTTTAATATCCGGTACTGATAATGTAAATGTTTGCTAAGCTTTTTATATAATATGATACATATACTGTATACAGTATATACAATATGTTACATAGCTTCATATACTTCTTGCAAGAGAATAATTTATTATCCTGTGTGTTGCTATATGGGGTTAAGTGCAATGTATTGTTCGGTTGTTCCCACCCCTATGTATCTGTCTGTTTGTCAATTTGCACTATATTTTGGGAACAGATTAATGCATTTGGTCTGTCCCTTCATTGGATGTCCGAGAGTATCCCATTAACTTTTGGTTAACATTAGATGATGGACCTGCCCCCCCACTGCCCCTTTTTTTTCAACCCCCCTAAATACAACCATTATAAGTTATTGTTTGATAATCTAAATATTTGAGATACTAGTTCTAGGTTAGTTGCTGACTGAACAAAAGAATTTTCAAGATTATTAGATAACCGAAATGGGGGGTGGGAGCATTGACCCTTATACAGTATATTGATATGACTTTATCTGCAATACAATTGAATGGACTGAGATTATTATACATCACCAATCCTATGGTCACCTTTTGGTAGGGTTCGCCACTCTTCTAGTGACACCGAGGAGTCTCTCGTTTTGGGTGGTGAATTGGTGCAACAGACTGTTCCTTCCCTATACTGTTTCCATTCATCCTCTACTTCTCTCTCTTCTATCTCTCTCAGTTCCATCCATTTTTCATTTAGTCTTTCCTTCTACTCCGTCTCTTTTGTGCTTTTCTCTATCTCACTAACTTTTATTACCTCTCTTACATTGAGAGCAACCCAGGACCCACGTTCACATACATATGTCCAACTTGCTCAAAACCCATCACTTCGAGTCGCCATACTAAGGGTTCAGTTCTCTGCAATTCATGTGGGAACTGGACCCACTTCACCTGCACAACACTTGCCTCCAAGAAACACTACACAAACACCTGGACCTGTTCCTCATGCCCCTCCCTCTCCCAGTCAAATCCCTCGCCTAAAACCCGTCCACCTCTCCTCCCCAACCCACCTAACCTTCCCATATCATCCACTCCCCCCCCTAAAACCCATCCACCTCTCCTCCCTAACCCACCTAACCTTCCCATACCATCCACATCCTCAACTCAACACACCACACCCCATCCTAATCCATTCCAACCCCCATCTCCTGCTCCCCAATCCCCACCCCCACCTCACCCATCCCAACCCCCAGCCCCTCCCTCACCCCCACCCCCCCCATCACCCCCACCCCCACCCCATCCTCGTGCAGCAGCACCCAACGTACATCGTGCACATAACATTAACATTCTTCAACTGAACATAGATGGCATCAACACAAAGAAACACGAACTCTCACACTTCATCAAACAACACAACATACACATTGCCATCTTACAAGAAACAAAACTCCGCACAACACAAAAAACACCCACATTTCATAATTTCACCACCATCAGACAAGACCGGGCTGTCGGCGGGGGCGGTGGACTCATCACCCTGGTACACAAAGAAATATCATACATAGTAACCAGTGTACAAACCAAATCACTCCTCCCCCCAAATGATAACACAACAGAAATACAGTCAATTAAAATACGCACTGGCAACAACTCCAACATAACCATCATAAACACATACATCCCTCCCCAAACATCCCCTACAGTACCAAATGAATACAGACCACACTTACAACACATCACAAACACCCCACACACCCCACATCATCCTGGGTGGTGACTTCAACGCCAAGACGTCGGCCTGGTTTGTCGACAACCCCGACACAGACAGAGGGCTGGTACTACAAAACCAAACCGATAACCTCATCATCCTTAACGACATCCATCAACATACCCATATTCCTCACCAAGCCCTCTATAACCCATCATCTCCAGACATCACCTTTTGCTCCCCAGAACTCGCCCCCACAACATCCTGGAGGGTGGTCAGAACCTTAGGCTCTGACCACCTCCCGATCATTATCACCACCAAAACCAGACTCACCCCAGCTAGCCACAAACACACATACACCAATTATAAAAGAGCTAACTGGGAAGCATTCACAAATGAGACAGAACAACACTTCACAACTCTAAACAGTACACCCATCACTAACATCAACAATGCTGTACACATACTCAATAAAACTATCCAAAACGCTGACAAGAAACACATTCCAAGAGGTAACAGAAAAAGACACAACCCCAACTTCACACCAGAAATTCAAAACCTCATCAGACAACGCGACATACTGAAACACTCCCCAGCACCCCACACACAAGACATCACACAACAAATTCAAGCACTCAACACCCAACCTAACAACAAAATACAAGAACAACAAAAACTAAATTGGAATAACTTCCTACAAACACTTGATCACAAAACAAACCCCAAAAAACTATACAAAACACTAAACAGCATCACACTTTCCAACAGCAACACAACACAATCACATGCTGCAATCACAACAACAGACTCTACTCCTTCATGTAAACAACAAGCAAACACTCTCATCAATCACTTTTCACATGTCAGCCACCTAAAACCTCACAAAGACGACCGACGTGTCATCCGACGTAAGAGACAATTCCCCACAGACCCTGACTATACACCCTTCACCAATCACCAGACAAAGCATATCATCAACAATCTCAAGCACTCACCCGCCTGTGGCCTAGACAACATAAGCAACATACACCTCAGACACCTGGGACCACAAGGCATACAAGCACTCACTAACATATCAAACTACAGCTATTCACACAACACAATACCAGACATTTGGAAGCATGGTATCATCATCACTTTCCCCAAACCCAACAAAGACCCCACGCTACCCTCCTCACACCGCCCCATCACACTCCTTTGCTCCCCCTCCAAAGTCATGGAACGCCTAGTATTACAACTAATTACACCTGACCTACCCCTAGCTCCAACACAACATGGCTTTAGGCCACTGCACTCCACAAACACTCTTCTCACAGACCTTACACAAAGAGCTTTCGACGGCATCAATTCAGCTAGACCACCACACAGATCACTATTAGCCACACTCGACATTAGTAAAGCCTTCGATGCCATCCCCCGCCACAACCTAACAAACAAAATCTACAACACAAACATGCACAACAACACAAAACGGTGGCTGGCCAACTTCCTAGCAGGCAGATGTGCACACGTATCTTTTGCCGGTCAGTCATCTAAAATCAGAAACTTTCCAAACGGAGTCCCACAAGGATCCGTCCTATCGCCCGCACTCTTCAATCTGTACATGCACGATATAACTACACCCAATACGCCCCAAATAAACTTAGCCTCCTATGCAGATGACATAACACTCACATGCACACACCATGACCCAAAAAGAGCAACAGATCTCCTTCAACCCTATCTCAACACACTACATGGCTGGTGCACTACAAACAGACTTAATCTAGCCCCAGCCAAATCCACCGCAACCCTGCTCACAAGTTGGACAGGAGAACACGAATACATCCCTCAACTCACCATAAACAACACACCCCTAACACATACACACACACCCAAAATCCTAGGAGTAACATATGATACTCATATGACATTCAAACAGCACACCACAAACATTAAAAAGAAACTGACACCCAGACTTAACGCCCTCAGGTCACTTGCTCACACAAAATTTGGACACAACAAAGAAACTACCACCACAGTATATAAACAATACATAAGATCAGTGATGGAATACGCAAGCCCAGCCTGGGCTTCTAACCTAGCTGAAACACATCATAAGACCTTACAGACTATTCAAAACAAAGCCCTGAAGATCATTACAGGCTGCACAGCTACTGCACCCACAGATCACCTACATCAAGAAACCAAAATCCTCAAAGTCAAAGACCATCTGGACATGAGAGGCACTCAATTCCTGGCAGCAGCCTCCACGAACCAAGACCACCCACTAAACTACATGGCAACACACCCACAGACACCAAGAAATATCAAAACAACACCCAGCACACGGTATCACACACAATTATTGTCCTCTCTCCCTCCCTGCCCACCCCGAACCAACATCCAGAAGCACATCCATACTCATATCTCTCACCGATCCATCCACTCACTCACAGACAACACACAGCTGCATGCACGACCTCCCGAAATCCATCCTTCCGAATCCTCCCTTCCTCGCGAGGACAGAGTCCACCTGGCCAGGCTGAGATGCGGACACCATCCAGCTCTCCTGAGCTATCAGAAGAGACTGGATGACTCCGTTGTCGACGCCTGCCCGGGATGTAACACAGCACCCCATACCATTAAACACATCATAGAAGACTGCATTTCACACAACCACTTACGCCAACAACACAATCTACACTCAATGAGAGCTCTGTGGGAAAGCCCGATCGTGGCCATGGCCTTTCTCAGGGACTCGGGGCTGTTCGGCCAGGCAGCTTAGGGAACAACAACAACAACAACCTCTCTTACTTTACGCATGTTTCGTATTCTGTAACTCCTTACTCACAGCTTTCCTTCCACCAGATTATGATCAGACATACCCTCCGCCTCACCTCTCAGCACATTCATATTCAGCAGTCTACACAAACTTTCCATTATCACCAACACATAATCCATCAACGCCTTCTCTACAATCTCTCCCCTCACAAGTCTATGCCATGTGTACTTGGGTATACGTCTTTTTTTTAAGAACGTATTACCTACACTCATTCTACACTCTTCACATAAATCAATCAATCTTTCTCCACTCTAGTTTACACCATCCACACCATAACTACCTAAGACTCCCTCAACAGGCTCATTTTCTACCCTAGCATTTAGGTCCCCTAAAGCTACAACATTTTCATTTTCCTCAAACCCTTGTAGACAATCCCTCAAATCTTCCCAAAAACCCTCCACCTCCTCTATCTTCTTTTCACTTCCTGGCCCACATCCACTCACAAAAACTCGCCTTTCACTCTTAAACCACATTCGCACACACATTAGCCTTGATGACTCCTCTCTCCACTCTTTTATAAACTCTCTCAACTCCTCCTGCACAATAATAGCCACACCCTCTTTCGCTCTGTCTCCCTCATCTACTCCAGACTTTATACCTTTCACATTTCCAAATTCCTTGCATCTTTGTTTGATGCAGCACAAGCACATCATACTTTCTTCTTCAAATAACTTTCCAATGTCTCTCGCTTCTCATTCGTCACACATCTCTATTCTTAAGGTCCGGGACCACGAACGCGTTCCCTTGCCCCTATCTCTGTCTCTTTGTTTAGGTACATTTTATCTAAGGGGAGAAGGATACCCGGCCCCGATCCCCTTCAGCTGTCTTCTACGCCTCGCAGGAGAAAGCGGTGGTGGAAAATTATCACCCCTCCACCACAGAGGAGGCTTCTCAGGTTTATTTTATTCAAGATCAGACCATAAGGTCGGATGCCACGTCTTTCTTTGTCTGCCCCTTGGTGCAGCTCCTTCCACGTTCACAGACAAGCATCTTTCACCCAACTTAGTTCCTCCATCCTCTCCACATGTCCAAACCACCCAAGCCTGCTAGTACGCATCTCATCACTGATAGGGTGATACCTATCTCGAGATGTATGAATAGATTTCAACAAGACTTGGTCAGTTCTATCATTTGATATAAGAAAGGATCCAATTAACATTGAATGGCAGCCCTAACTCCTGTTCCTCTTTTCTTGGACCCTCCTCAGCAAAATATTCACATATGCTGGCTGTATGTAGTAGTTTTAGAACCACGCAGGGTTTGCATCCGCTTCCGGGTGTGCTGTCATTTTGTGTATTTTGCTGTGTATGATAGTTTGTGTTTTATATAAGATAAATATTATTGTTAGTTAAATTATAAGAACCATTCTTTAAATTTAAGAGCAACAACAACAAAATACAATCAAACGATCATATATGTTGTCTAAAACATTTAGTAGTTTCAGCTTAGAATACATTAATTCTATTTATAATAAACAACTTTATAATATAAAGTAAATATATAATGAACCATCACTGTTAGTGTGTGGAGTGTCCCTTCTTGTCCCAGGATGAGTGTGGTTGGTTATCTGATACCAGATATCCCATCTCTCATTACCTCTGAATTCCTTCTTTCTTCCTCTTCCCTCCTCTTTTCTACTCTCCTCTCCCCTTTCCTCTCATTCCTCTCTCTCTTTTCTCCCTTTACCGTAAAATGCTGTAACTTCGGACATTTTTCGATGTTTTTTAACAATTTCTCCTGAGTGTAAACACATTATAGAGATTTAACTAGGTCAAGTGATGTATGGTGATAGTGCGCCGTAATCCAGGAAGCCTCCTAAAATTATCCCCCATAAGAAGAGAGCTATCCTTATCCTAAATGATGTCCGAAGTTTGCTTGAAAAGTTGATAACTTCGGACCTGTATGGCTAACTTCGGACATAGGTGATTTCTTATGGAAAATGGTTGCCAAGAAAGCTGAGATAACTTCGGACGAACGGAGGAGAACTTCGGACCTACGTTCGTGGCCTTATTTCATTCATTTTTCGGCTCCTACTATTTTATATGAATATTTTATTATTGCTGCTTATTCTTGTCCGATGTTATAGTGGAAAATGCAGTCAATACTTTTAGGCCTGTATAATCAGTATAGGAGGGGGATATATACGATGTTTAACATATATTCTGTTTGGATCTGTTCTCGTTAGGCATCGAGCTCACTCCTAGAAAATATTGAGCAGGAAAAATAACCAATGCTGTCAAATCAATAACTCGAAAATTAACTAGGCCTAGTGAAAATATATAGGTATGTATATTATATCAATACATATACACTTTTATGAATTTGAGCATTTTTATAGGTATAACGTATTTGTTGGTGTTTCTTTCGGCAGATAAAAAAAATTTTGGACAAGATATATGCCTCCTAATTTATATATATTATATATCCAGAATTATCCGAAATACATAAATCGGTTAGCATAGTATCATATTTTTATGGGTTTTTGGACTCAGAGAATGATGATTTGATCTTTTACCATGTTAATGATGTACAAGTATTATGAATGATTTTCATAGGGCAAATAATAACAAACTATTGTTTTGTTCCATGTCCGAAGTTACCATGTTTTTTTTTTAAAACACAATCGGTTAAATGATACTGTTCTAGCTAGAGCGTTATACAAGTGTAACAAATTTCCTTTGGTGGATGTTGTCTCTGGTAATGTTACTACAAAATTATATCAGTCACATCATTCATACAAACAAATTTCTTCAGGGTGATAGAAGTTTGGCAGGGTAGCGAAAAATT
Organism: Paralithodes platypus; assembly: GCA_032716605.1. Classification (NCBI taxonomy): domain Eukaryota; kingdom Metazoa; phylum Arthropoda; class Malacostraca; order Decapoda; family Lithodidae; genus Paralithodes; species Paralithodes platypus. The sequence goes on along the minus strand of CM064496.1, from coordinate 48,625,946 downwards.
TACATATTTTCGTCACATATATAATATTTTTTTCGTGTACATATACTCATGTCAGTTTCCTAGGACTTTTACATGCTCTTCCTTTGCCATTTCTCTAAACGGACCCCACAAAAAACAAACAAAATTAATCCATTATATAATGACAATGTCTAATTACTTATTATCGCCGATGTCCGAAGTTATGACCCAAGTCCGAAGTTACCCCACTTTACGGTACCTCCCCCCATCTTCCCTCTCTTTTCTCCTCTTCTCCCGCTCTCTCTTGTGAATTTCCAGCAAATTTTCTTGCTTTTAACAATTAATTGTAGGCCTATACCTATCATTTAATCAACTATTTACATTATGTATCGATAATAAGAAATATAGTGTATTTTTAATTGTATGTGACCTATGGCTATACTGTGGAGAAGGAATCTCGATACTGGAAAAATACCGGATGAATTTAATGTGTGTGATCTGCCAGATGAGTTTCTGTTAGGTTCCAAACTCAACACAGTAAATATTGGACTGTTTCCACATTCCAATCAGTTGAGGTCAAAGATGTTCTTTGCTATACTGTATTAGGAACTCTAAGAAGACTTTTTGCCATCTTGATCCTCTTGATGTATCAAGGTTACAGGACGTTTATGAACATGCGGCTGACCTTTTATATACTGTACTCAGTCCATCCTCCTAGAACACGACTACAGTATATGGGCGGCAGAGCCTGTCGCGCTGTAGGAATTCGCGTTGTAGGAATAACACTTTATATGGAGATAATTCTATGTGGGTCTGGGCTCACCCAATTTTGTCCCTTTTTCCGGATTTTTTGCTAAATAAACACCTATATTACCTACCAGATATCATTAAAGCATTAACAAATATTAAAAGACATCACTTACCTTAAAACTAATGAAGAAAAAGATGATTGTAAGGGCCCGATCCGACCCTCCCACTACTGTACATGAAATTCGCACTACACGATCGCGTATAATAAAGAGGCAATAAGGTGGTAAATATATGTGACCGATCAGTCCTATGAAAGACCTAGAATATATCAAAATGTGAATAAGTAATAGAGAAATTAGTTAGAAAATGTTTGAATCTACAATATCATGGCCACAATTAACATAATAAACCTCAGAACCCCCCCTTCGTTTAACCCATCAGACCCGGCTATGTATTCCATACCGAAACCCGGGGGTTTTGGCCGAAAAATGTCTACGCCTAGACTACCGTATCTTTGTTATTTTGACTGCTTCCGCATTCTCGCGCATCCCCAAGCGTAGATGTGTTTCGTACCTGTAGAATGGCATTGAGTAGAGCTCTCTAAGTCAACTGGTTCAGTTGTGATGACGATTTACGTGGAGATAACTTTGTGGCGATATCAGCCACTTTACACTACTTTTAACTACTTAACCCGCTGAGCCCCGGCTAGTTATAATATTTTGTTCACCCCAGTCCCAAGCCATTTTCACTTCTTTTTTTTGTTTGCTAAAATGGAAGACAAGGATGAGAAATGAAAAAAAAAAAAAAAAAAAAATCACCTCGGACATTTTTTTTTGGGGGGGGGGGGCCTCAAAAAAATGTGTTGAGCCAAAATGGAAGAGAATGGTGAGAAATGAAGACAAAAATAAAAAAAAAATCATTTCGGTCATTTGGGGGGGGGGGGGGGGGGTTTCAATAGTTCGTCTCCCCCGCATGACCACCCGCCCGGGAGCACTAGGGTAAAAACTGAGTATGGCATTGTACGGCATACATCCTAAGGAGTGTCTCACATAAATCTCAAGCCTCTAGCTCCCATACGACCGGAGTAATGAAGGTTCAAAGTGGCGGTGAACTAAGGGTGTAAATTATCCCCACTAAGCCCACCACCACCAGCCGCGCGGCTGTCTCGGCCCGCTCACACCTACTGGCCCGGCTCCCACACACACTACGGTACCTCCCCCTCCTATTCTCCCGCCATTTCCTACCTTACGAGCCACGTAAGTGTTTTTTATATGTCGGACGCACGTGATGCGTCGCTGGGAGTTGGTGATCAAATACTGCCGACGCAACACGTGCGACGCTGGGTCTCACCGGGTTAACAATAACATACAGGCACACACGAACAAGGATGCCTCTCCTTCTTGTGGTCGGAGATGCGCGGCGTCGGTCCAATCGGCTGTTGTTTACATGTGTCGGACGGACGCCTCACACACCAAGCTTACAGGCTTTCAAGCTGCCGGAGCCTCAGAGCCTTCCGGGTTCCGCGGGGGTATTTTTTATGTATGCCTCAGAGCCCAACCGGGTCTGAGGGGTTAAAGGAGTATCGTGTTGTAGGAATTTGTGTTATAGGAGGATACACTGTACAATATATAGAATCATTAATAAATCGTTCTCTGAAGGCATATTTCCTCAAACTGAAAAATCCACTATCGTACATCTTCTTTAAAAATCGGATCTTGACATGTAGATTTTGTCAAACTACTGCCCAGTCTCTAACTAGTCCTTCCTCTCTAAGATAATGGAATGCACTATCTTAGACCAGCTACTACCTGTATTAGAGGCAAACAGGATTATTCCCCATCTTCAATCTGTCTGTAGGAAACATCACTCTACCAAGACTGCTCTTCATAGGATTCACAACAATTTGGTGATGGAGTGCTGTACTGGTGACTCATCTCTATTGGTCTTGTTGGATCTATCTGCTACTTTTGACACTGTTAATCATCGGTTGTTGCTTGGCGACCTACAGCAGTCCGGAATATGTGACAAGGCACTTGCTTTGATTAAATCATATTTGTTCGATTGAACTCAGTCAGTGATGGTGGGTGATGCTGTGTCTAATCCGGTTCCTTTAGAATGTGGGGTGCCGTAGGGTTCTGTGTTAGGCCCTATTATATTCACTGTGTACACAAGCAGTCTGGCATCTCATTTTCATGCCCATGGAGTATCATATCATTTATATGCTGATGACACTCAACTTTTTGTTACAATAAATTATGTTGAAGATAATATACAGTATTAAGAACAGAATGACAATTTTGGTATAGGTGGCAACGTTGGAGGTCACTATCCCCAGGTATCCAGCTCCAGGCTGCCCCGGGTGGTTGTCACCCAGATGCCATCCCAAGATCTTTATAGGGGTGGGACTTAGGGGCACCCTACCAGAACCTACCGCAGGGACTCGATCCGTGCGCGTACACGGCACTACGGCTGGCCCGGTATTATGCGCTTAGTGATAAGACAGCCTCCCAGTGCGCTACCTCCGGGTTCGAGTCCCTGTGCTACTAGGCGGAAAGTGCCAGTCTGTAAAGACACTGTGCCCTGTCGGATAGTAAGATTCGTATGGTTCGTAAAAAGCTGAAACTGAATTAATTGTTATCCATAGAAACAGGAGTAGTGTCAACGACTTTGGATCCCTTAACATCAGTGAAACCCAACTCTCTCCTGCTGGATGTGTTAAGAATCTGTGTGGGTTTTTTTACTCAAAATTAAGTTCTAAAAAACATATTGGTTTAGTAGTTAAAACTTGCAAGTACCACATTCGTAGCCCATATGCTATTGAAAAAACGTTGGACAAACGGTGTCTTTTGACACAGATTCCCCTCTCAAATCTTGTCTTGCATAGACTTAGGGAACAACAACTACTGTCCTGTACTGTAATTCTCTATGGTCTGACCTACCCAAATATTTACTACAAAACCTGCAGTCAGTAATAAATCGTGCTGCTCGACTAGGCTTTGGGCTCCCACGTAGAACGCCTACTACATCAAGCCTAATCAAATTGCATTGGCTCCTGATCAATGCCAGAATTGAGTTCAAGCTTTGTCTTATGGTTGTCAAAGGAGTTAAATTCGGTGAACCTAAATACTTGGCTGAACTTTGGCTCTACCAGCGGGATTGACCCTGAATGTCTCTGCGCAGTGACAATGATCTTCTAAGATTGAATGAGCCTACGGTTGCTTATCATTCGGCCTTTGTATCTCACGCATTCTCCTACACGGCTCCTAGGTTGTATAATCGGTTGCCTTACTGCATTAAGCAGTATCGTGGATTCACGATAGTCAGTGGTATAACCTACATTTTCTATGTATCATACCCTAGATTCAGTTTGTACAGTATGTAAGCTTAATAAGTTAGATGAGGCCTATTATACGAAAGTATAGTATTTAAGCGTCTTTAGGAATGCATATATGATTTATCATATAAACCATGCTGTAATATTATGTAAGCGGTGCGATATTTACTGCTAGATATCCGCTACTAACTTAGCAGTAGCCGCTAGATTCGTAGCGTAAGACGATGACGTCTTGGATTGTGGCGCACCGCGTCAGAGCACTTTTATACTTCATCCAAGCAACACCTCTACTCTTTAGTTCGCCGCGATCCTGGTTCCGGTTTCATCTAGCTCTCATCATAAACTTAAACTCAACTACATCCTACAGACAGACCGACTGACAGCTAAGCCTTATTATCATGATTTAACTTTCTTTCACCTCATTCATTCTTTATTAGTTCAGGTGCATCAATGCGGTCACCTTAATGTAAACATCCAATGGTGTTAGAATGACAGCCATTTGCCTACCATCTATCAGCACCTCCATCAGCATTTCCACCTTGCCTAGCTGTATTTTATGGTGATTTAATAAGTGAGTTACACTCCCGGCATTATTATTTATTTACATTATATGAGCGGACCTTTTCAGTCTTAGGTAGCCTAGAGTAAACTTATCTTCCTTAAATCCACCATAAGCAGTCTACATCTGTTGAGTCCTTCAAGAAGCATTTAAAGACCTATATGTTTTGAAGATATTACTACCTGGAAAATGGTGTAGTGTCAGACGATTATAGAGTTTAGTAGTTGTTGTTGCATCAATAAATATGTAAATTATGTTGTAAATATGGTAATGTGGTTATATAAAACAAAATTTGTTCGTGCTTGCGAATTCATTTGAAGAATGAGCACTCTTTTATATAAGTAAAATTATTATTATTATTGTTATATCATATCAATCCCACTCTCTCCTTGTTCCCCTGGCAGTGGTTGGTGCTGCGTTATCCTGACTGGGCACCTTACCTGGACACTGCCCGGGAGTGCTATGAGGCTTACGTCATCTACAACTTCATGATGTTCCTCCTCAACTTCCTGGATGATGAGATGGACCTGGACGCCACCATGGAGACTAAACCACAGACCAGCCACTTCTTCCCTTTGTGCTGTCTCAAACCTTGGCGCATGGGCAGGTAAACAATGGCCACCATATACTGTACATACATACATTGTATAGTATATATGTATGTATACATTCAGGCACATACCCCATAGCTGGGGGTGGCCGACTTGAGACAGAGTTTAACTCCTTTGACCCCAGGGACGCACGTTGTGCGTCACCTATGTATGTAACCCACAGTCCCAGCGACGCAGCGTATGTTACTACCTTAATTACTCTAGTCCTATGGCACCTACAGTAGAGGGTTCAGATTTGTATGGGAACTACTTTAGGATACCACGGAACAATACAGAAATTAGTCATTGGAGCTGGTGAACAAGTTTTGTTACCTAGGAGATACCACCTCTGCCGGTGGTGGGGCCGAGGCTGCCACTGTCGCTAGAATTAGATGTGGCTGGGGGAAGTTCAAAGAACTGCTGCCAATCCTGACCATGAAAAGAATGCCTCTCCCCCTGAAGGGGAAGGTGTATGCCTCATGTGTTAGAAGTGCAATGACGTATGCCTCAGAAACATGGGCCGTTAAAGTAGAGGATGTCAACAGAATGGAACGTAATGAGATGAGAATGGTGAGATGGATGTGTGGGGCCAGGTTACAGGATAGAATAACAAATGTTGAGCTGAGGAGACGTTTCGGTATAAAGAGTATTAGCGAGGTGATGCGTACAAGTAGACTGGGATGGTATGGACATGTGGAGAGAATGGATGAACAAAATTAGGTGAAAAAATGCAGGTCTGTGATTGTGGAGGGAGCTGCACCAAGGGGTGGACCGAGGAAGACCTGGGATCGGACTATACGTGCCGATCTCAAATCCAAAAATTTGACAAGTGAAGCAGCCCTTAACAGGATTGCCTGGAACGCCGCCATTAGGACAAGAGACTGAAACTGCACGTATGTGTGGAGCACTCGGTCTTAAAATTGTATGTATGTATTTATGTATATTACAGATGGTTGGCAACCCCCCAAGTCCAGCCGCGTGCGCGCGGGAGTGATAGACCAGTATATCGCCTACCCATCACCCAGTGATGGTGGTGACCCCTCCCTACCCCCCAGGACCCCCAAATGACCTAGGGGAGCGGTTTTATGTTGTTTTTCCTTTATTACTAACCCATCCCATGTGTTTTCAGGAAAAACAAAATTGAACTTTGGCTGGGTCTAAAGTGTCTTTTATTATTACTGTATATCGCTTGGGATCCAGTGGATTAAAGACCGAGTGCTCCACACGGAGTGCAGTTACGGTCTCACATACTAATGGCGGTGCTCCAGGCAGCCCTATTCAGAGCTGCTTCACTTGTCATCAGACTGTAAGGTCTGATCCTACGTCTTTCTTGGTCTGCCCCTTTGGTGCAGATCCCCAAACGTTAACGGACTTGCATCTTTTCACCCAACTTAGTTCATCCATCCTCTGAGCTTGAATTTAAAAACCTGACGAGTGAGACAGCTGTGAACAGGGATGCCTGGAGCGCCATCATTAGGACGCAAGACTGGAACCGCACTTTGTGTGTGGAGCACTCGGTCTTTAAATTTATGTACTGTATGTATGTTTGTATATCATCATCTCTAATACTTTGCTTCCTCCTGGGAATCCCTTGCTAAAGGTTGGCCATGGCAAAATCGCCTTTAGACAACTTTTTCCACATACTGCAGGTTTCCTTTGCCTGTGCCTTTTTTTTTTTTTTTTTTTTTTTTCCCCTATGTGGTTGAGGGGGACAAAAGGCAGAACTGCCTGTGACAGGACAAAAATCAAGCAATGTTCGAGCCAAAATGCCTGGGCACACAGAGTTTGAAGAAATTTAAGTCATAGAATGAGGGGAAGATGGATTCAGGATGATACTCTTGATATAATTATTTTCATTGTTTGCATTAGCTGTGTTATAAGGTTCCTGAACAATATAACCAGTAGACCATTTGAACTGGTAGATCTCAACCAATACAAAGGAGTACAAACTGCAATGTAACCTATTGGTCCTTACGGGGCAGTTTGGATCTCTAAACTACTAATATACTGACTACGAGGTAGAGAAAAGGATAGCAAAGAAGAAGGCTCATCCCCACCCACCACTCCCTCCAGCTAATGCTGGCATGGAAACAGTTGGAAAACTACCATGTAGTATGGAAAAACTGGCACGGAATGGATAGGACATGGAGAAAATGAACATTTATTGTAATCTAAGCTAACTCTATTTTTACAATTCTGAAAGGGAACAGGTGTATGAATATCAATATACATTGTGGTATGCGTTATCATCTCATTACACGTTTTTCTGGAAGAAAATGTGTTAATTAGGGGTTATTAACCCAGCAAGCGCGATAGGCCTCTCGGAAGCAAGACCATAAAAAAAAAAGTAATCCAAAACACCCCAGGGGCTCTCAAAACAAAGGAATATGTAATTAGGCGAGATAATTCCCCTCTAGTACTTCCTACCACTCATCCATATGTTCCCCCCCCCCCCCCCCTCCTCAATTATCACATATTTTCCTATTATTTTTATCATATATCGGTTATTTTTCTCTCCCACGATAATGTAGCACAAGTGGGTTGCATAACAGTCGTTATATAACACTGAGACACCTTCCGCTTGCTTCAGTTGAGTCAGAGAGAGCGAGAGAGTAGGGTGTGTGTCTCGCTGCCTCACGCCTGAGAATACGACCGGGTGGCGAATATTTAAGATTTTCATCACCCAAATACTTTTCCCACTTATTTTATCGCTCTTCAAGGTTTATATATTCATCATACAGTATATGTAAAATAAAAGCACATTGAAAAAAAAATGCTTTATATCGTAAATAACGAATTCTGTCAGAATCCAAGGCTAGAAATTCACAAATAAGTACCCTTGCCCCTAGGGCATTTTCACGCTTAATGGGTTAAAAGGAAGTAAGTCATCTCCAGGCAATTATCGACCAATTAGCTTAACATCAGTACTGTACAGGTAATTTGCAAATTAATGGAAACCATTATAAGGGACAAAATAATAAAATATTTGGAAGAACTACTGGCTGAAATGGTCTAAAAGATCAATATTGTCCAGTGACTGTTTTATATGTGTTACTGTGTCTATATATGATTTTTTTTATTTGACTAGGGAGTTCATCCACCGGTGTAAGCACGGTATTCTACAGTACACAGTGTTCCACCTCATCAGTACCTTCGTCGCCTTCGTCTGTGGCCAGGCAGGCGTCTACGAGGAGGGAAAACTATCACCCACAAATGTGAGTTGTTCCTAAGATGTGTGTTACAAGGAGAAGGATTAGCACAAATCCTGTAGTATGACATATGAACTTGATACTATAGGCTATTCGCTGTAAGTAGGCGAAAATTCATAACCTCTAACCTCTGTAACTAAAAAACGACTAGAGTAATTGAGCTAATATGTCCAACATTTAGGAAGAGTCGGTAAAGGAATAGATGTGGAAATTTACACCCCATTTGCTCTAGCCATTTTTGAGTTACAGAGGATAGAGGTCATGATTTATCGCCTACTTACAGCGAATAGACTATAGTTGTCTGTAAATGTGCCAGATAATTAAAAATTGATCAATCAGTCAATCCATAATTCTGAAAATCTTGTTAGTTGGCTTCTGTAGTTAGATTTGAAGACAAATATTGAATGTCTTCTAGTGCCTTAGCAAAAATATAGAAATCCAGATTTACTGGAAGAGCTGGTCTAATTCCAATCTTTATTATAACTTTTGTCTAATGGCAGGTCTCTTTTATTGTATATAATAAAATTATAGTACGTTTGTTTTTAGTTAAAACCTTAAATGATTATAATTTATAACCACTTTCTTACGAAAAAAAGTGTTTCTTCTCATTCTGTGTTTACACCTGGCATTATTTGATTTATAGCTTCTTATTATGATTGAACAAAAATCCTTTAGGTTTATTTTTTTTAAATAGTAAAAATCTTTTATTATTCGACTAGTAAAATTTGGTTAGCTTTAGGGAATTCAATAGTTATAGAGATACATGTATTAGTCTTTTAGATGTGTTGAAAGTACTTTGCAAGAATAATGACAGATTAACCCTTAAACTTGTAAAATTATGACTGGGGGAGTTGATGCAAGAATAATGACAGATTAACCCTTAAACTTGTATAAACTATGACTTATTGGGAGTTGAATTAGGACAAATCACACTTGTTATGAAAATTTGCTCTATTAGGTTTGATCAATTTTCAGTGAGATGCCAGAGCTAGATTTCTTAACTAGAATTTGAGTGTATTCCTCATAAACTTAGCTCTCCTGATTTTACATACCGGTATTGCATAACAAGAGTCCTTTCTGTAGTTCTTTTTTTCAGTTACTCAAATTGAGCTCCCTCCTTGCATCCTTACTGTTCCATAAACCCTGTGTAATAGTGAGAATAAAGTTACATCAGATATATAAATACATAATGCGTAGTGGGCTAGCCTTATCGCAAGTTATCGTTACAATGGTTAACATGGTGGACTCGTGACTGGTGGTTCAACCCTACACTCTGTCACTGAAAAGTTGATTTAACCCTCTCACATCCTGACGCAATTTTTGAGCCTATTAGGGATACTTTAAAGCCTTTGTTACCGTCAGGGGTATCTATAAACCTTTAGTTTATTTACTTCAACCTCTGCAATTGTCTTTGAGTTAGCTGTGGGCAGAAAACTAATTTTGGAGAGGTAATTATAAGAGTGAGAGTAATCTATTTATTATTGCTAATCTGGCAACCTCTGCGTCAAAAGGATGTGAGAGGGTTAACTGATGCTGCTCTCATATTTATTATTAGAGGTGTGAATTACACATACTGAGTATGTAAGGAGTGATAAATATGTGTCTGAGATTCGTGGCTGTTGTCTGGCACTTCACCTGAACCCTAAACGTCACAGATTTATGAATCCTTCCAAATATAATCAAGCTGTTACAAGAATCCCACAAACTATCTCAAGCCTGGCTTCGTGAATCCCATTCTTGTTCTATATATTTTTGGAACCTGAATCTCCCTACCTGTACTTCATAAATCCTCCTTGACACACTCGGACCATTACAAGAGCCTTCCAAACTATCTCAAGCCCTTCCTCAATGAATCCCATTAATGTTATAGCCCTACCACTCTGCTACACTTTTCTCCCACAGGGATTTGTTTGCCTATTTGTGGCTACCGATATACTTTTATATCTCTACTTTTCTCCCGCAGGCATTTGTTTACCTCTTTGTGGTGAACAACATATCTCAGTTTGTGGCCATGTATTGCCTGGTGCTGTTCTACAAGGCCATGAGGCGGGAGCTGGACCCCATGTCACCGCTGGCCAAGTTCCTCTGTATCAAGGCCGTTGTTTTCTTCTCTTTCTTGTAAGTTATTAATGTTATAGTTCATATAATAAATTAACCCCTTCAGAGAACGATATCTTTCTTCATACTATTGTAATATTCTCAGTTTAGGAAAGGGATCAACAGGCATCAAAAGGTAAAAAATTATCTCCCTTAATCCGGCAAGTGCGGGAAGACTCTTAAGAGTTTCCCCGGGCGACTGCGGGAAGACTCTTGAGATCCTGGGCCTAAAAAAATCCATTTAATTAACACCCAAAAAAAAAATTGTTTGTTTTTTTTTTGCCCCTGGGCCATGCCAAATATCACTTCTCCACATCCCCTCCTTCCTCCCCTCCTTCAGTTATCACCTATTTTCCCTGTTATTCCCTTATTCTGTGGTCTATTTTCGTGCTAACATTAGCGAGTTGGTTGCAGGGCGTTGTCATCACTGTTACCAAGCGTGGGAAAGAGCGAGAGAGAGACTATTGTGTAACAGTGTCTCTCCAGACAAGAGGAGGGGAGGGAGGTTGCCTCAACCATACATTATGTAACTCCCGGCCTGTATCGCCGATTTTGACCATCCAAACGCTGTTTCCACTTGTTTTATTGCTGTAACAGGTTAATACCTTTATAATCAACCTAAAATAGGCGCATATGGATAAGTATCAATGCTATTTATGGTAAAATAACGATGTTAGTGATGGGAACAGCTCAAATACGTGCGCACAGGCGTGTGGTGTCTCATACTCCCCATGCGCACATCTTAGGTTAAGAAACTTTTTAAAACTTAATACAGTATAAAAGTTTCAGAGTAGCTATAATAAAACACAAATTGGTATCATCTGATTGATAGGGCTGAAACATTTATAACCCTTTGTATTTGTTGATTTCATTAATTGAGTTTAGATGTGAAGTTGATACACGGAAGCAACCGCACTCACTGAAATCCTGGAGACAACTGCCAGTCGTCCGCATAGAACAGTCCACCATACGTCCATCCAGCCGATGACGTCATCAGCCAGCCTACGACTTGGCGGCCTGCCATTGGCTCGAGGCGGACGAGCTTAGTGCTGGTCGAGCCAGTCAACCTGCGCCACTTTGGCGCGACTGTGCTAATATATTAACACACTCGCTGTTTTCTTTTTTTTTCTTTGCGGGTCCCCTTAACCCTTCCTACCCGGCCTGTCTTACCTAAGGACGGTCGCCCGTACCCGGGCGAAATGGCTGAAAAACGTCTAGGCCTAGGCTACCGTATTTGTTTATTTTCACTGCTAGAACTTTCCCACTCATCTATAATCGTAGTGCGGTTTTCAATCTGTATATTGGCGTTGAGTAGAGCTCTGTAAGTCAACTGATTCAGTTCTGATGACGATTTCAGTGGAGCAAATATTGCAGAGATGTTGCCAATATGGGGGCTTTTCAGACACTAATTTCGTCTGACGTCAGAACAATAACATTGAAGAGTCTTCTCCTTCTTGTTTTCGGAGGTGCGGTGACGCAACGCTTGGGTTTGTTGACATACGTCGTACGCACGGCGTTCAGACCAAGCTTAATTAGGCTATTAAGCTGCCTTCTTAGGTAAGGACGGCCGGGTAGCGGCCCTTCTGCAGAGCTGTCCTTACCTAAGGTAGCCCGGGTAGGAAGGGTTAAGTACATATAACTATGTACAGTCTCAATCCCTAAAAGTAAGCCCCCCTCGATGCTAACAATAAAATTAGGTAGGGTCTTTCTGAACGAAGGGTAAACTTGGGAACGCACAAACGAACACACTCTGCTCAAATGAAACAGAAGTTCGAACAGCCATATGAACCTTTTGTGGTTGACTGCAACTACAGTATGTTGCTTGTTTTCGCAGGATGTAAATTACTTCAAGTTGTATAACCGGACACAGAAATTTGCACGAGGCCAAGGGACTGGAGTTCTCGCAGAGAGGCTCTACTCCTGACGTTATTCTTGACTTACAGTGTGCTGGCTTAATAATCCAATAGGGTTGATAGCCTCTGAAGTCCTATTTTAACTAACTAAGCACCAGGCCTACTGAGTACTGACCCAAACGAGGCATAGCCTATTGATATGGTTGAGTATGGTTAATTATATCTGTGAACTGTCTTCGTGGTGCGATGTATAAGGTGTTGATTTTCGGTGTGAGCATCCTGGGTTCGAGTCCACGGACTGCCACATGTGTTTGTAAATTTCATTAATCGATTTTAGGAGTATTGTTGGTTGTTGGAAGGAACATAATAATCAATAGATAAAACAATTACTTATATATGCACTGCATTGAAGCAACTTTAGTGATCAAACATTATTGATTACATTTAGAACAACTGGCAATCATTTTTCAACTTCATACTATATTCCTCTCTGTTGGTGGTAATATATAAAGTCGACATTCCTGTGTGCCCTGCTAAGCTACTCTCTCCACAACCCTCCTTTTCCCTAATTTGAAATTATTTTAGCTTCTATTGCTCTCTGACACTAGGTAGAGATTACCATGATTCTTTGAGAAAATCTTACCTTCCTAGACCGGTAAAATGCACAGCTCACTGTGTTCAGGCATACCTCCATATCTCTGGGTAAAATGTATGATCTTAAGTTTTCAGCTCTAGGAATAGTAAAATTGTTTCTGACAAATTTTCACTATACATTAAGAGCTTATAATATATATGAACTAACTTGGAAACCATTAACATAATAATAATAAAACTCGACACAAAAGAATAGGTGGGTAGAAGTGATGAACCAAGCCAATTCAGATAGGTAGCCAAGAGAGAGAGAGAGAGAGAGAGAGAGAGAGAGAGAGAGAATGGAATGGAATGATACTATAAGTTGTTGAATAATAGTAAAAATATTGCATATGTTAATATATTATTTCACCAACTATTATTGTTACATTCAATCTTGTTACTTTAAACGTTTTACCTAGCTCAAATTTAGATCCGCACGATTCAATAATCCACTATTTTTGCGATACTATTGACTTTTGAATACAGAGTTCGTGGCAGAATGAAGTAGGAGCGCTCCCATAAGGAAAACAAACTAAACTATGATGTTATCCAATTACCTTATTTACTAATTAAAAAAAAAAAAAAAAAATCTGAATGAATAACATGTTCAAATGCTAGATGAAAGTAATGTAATGACTAATGTGACACTATCGGCTTCATGAACACTTCTAAAAAAGTATATATGTAAAGAAATCCAATTCTCGACTAACAACAGTTTGAAGATTTAGGATGTATTTAACCGTTTGTTCTTGTTATCATAACTCAATTTTATGCAGCTTGTGGAAGATACAAGGAAAAGACTCATTAAATCCTTTGACTTCCATCTATCTATCTATTGCCTGACGCCGTGATCCCCGAAGGGGTGGCCACGAACGAACCGACCCCATGCACCTCTGTCCCCAGTCAGTCGACGCCCCTCCCCCCAACCAGCACCGCCCTCGTTATGTACTGTACTTCCTCACTCCATCCCCACCTCATATTCGGTCTACCTCTCCCTCTACCTCGCTCTCGTACACCCTCTTAGTTATTCTCTCGCTTTCCATACGTTCCATATGGCCGAACCATCTCAAGTTGTTCCTTTTCACACTTTCCAGCACATCTACCTCCACACCACACCTCCTTCTTACTTCCTAATTAGTCTGTCTATCCCTCCATGTAACTCCGCACGCACTCCTTAAGTAATTCATTTCCACTGCTCTCACTCTTGGTCTGAGTCTCTCAACCAACGTCCATGCTTCGCTTCCATACTACTCATCAAACTATTAGCCGAATAAACTGTCAAAAGTGCGTCGTGATCCACAAGGGGATAACTTCTAAGGTATACAGCTTAACGTTTATTAATATGAACTTCCGTTCATGAGCATATACTGTATTCTGTGCAACTCTCCAACTCAAGAGCTAACCGATATTCCCAGTCTTTTTTCTATTCAATAGGTGAGCTCTGGAACTCTCTCCCTGAACCCATCTGTCCCTCATCCTATGACTTAAAAGCCTTCAAACTCCGTGTATCCAGGCATTTGGGCTCGACCGTTCCTTGATATTGGCTCTAACACCCCTTTAACTCTGGGGGAGGCACTCGTAACAGGCAGTTCTGCATTGTGTCTCCCTCATACACATATATAAAATAAATTTATATATTTTTTTCTATGTGAATGAGGGAGGCAAAAGGCATAACTGCCTGAAATGAGTGCCTCCCCCAGATTTCAAAGAGTGACAGGGCCGAAATCAAGGGACGGTCGAGCTAAAATGCCTGGACACACAGAGTTTGAAGCAATTTAAGTCATAGGAAGAGAGAAAGACTGATTACATACATACATACATAAAATTTTAAGACCGAGTGTTCCACACATAAGTGCAGTTTCAGTCTCTTGTCCTAATGGCGGCATTCCAGGCAACCCTGTTAAGGGTTGCTTCACTTGTCAAGTTCTTGGATTTGAGATCGGCGCGTATAGTCTGATCCCAGGTCTTCCTCGGTCCACCCCTTGGTGCAGCTCCCTCCACAATCACAGACCTGCATTTTTTCACCCAATTTTGTTCATCCATTCTCTCCACATGTCCATACCATCCCAGTCTACTTGTACGCATCACCTCGCTAATACTCTTTATACCTAAACGTCTCCTCAGCTCAACATTTGTTATTCTATCCTGTAGCCTGGCCCCACACATCCATCTCACCATTCTCATCTCATTACGCTCCATTCTGTTGACATCCTCTACTTTAATGGCCCATGTTTCTGAGGCATACGTCATTGCACTTCTAACACATGAGGCATACACCTTTCCCTTCAGGGGGAGAGGCATTCTTTTCATGGTCAGGATTGGCATCAATTCTCTGAACTTCGCCCAGCCACACCTAATTCTAGCAACAGTGGCAGCCTCAGCCCCACCACCGGCAGAGATGGTATCTCCTAGGTAACAAAACTTGTTCACCAGCTCCAAAGACTCATTTCCAAAATTCACAGCCACAGGATCATCACTTAACACAAGCTCGCCTTTGCACACTACGCACTCAAATTTCTCTATTTCTTACTTATCCTTCGGCAGGGGCCCCTTTATTCTACTACAGCGCTTAGTCCCATGGGGTACCCAACATCGACAGATGCTACATTGAATTGAGTTAACGCCCACTCCCTTTCCACACACTGCACATGGGTATGCACCGCTCTTTTCCACATTGCCTCGTCTCAAACTACAATGCATAACCTTGGTTTTGTTAATATTGACTCTTAAACCCTTGCTCGCCATGCCCTCTCTCCACTCTCTGAATTTGGCCTCAGCATCCTGCATACTGTCAGCTATTAGGACTAAATCGTCTGGAAGACGATTCTGGGAGAGAGTTCCAGAGCTCAGCAGTTGAATAGAAGAAAGTCTGAGAATAGCGTTTCACTGTATATACAGTACTTCACTACATAATTATGTTAGATTGGATAAGTGTTAATGGTATTTTTGCAACACTGCGGTGTTAGAGAAAGTGAGAGGGAAGGAGCAAAAACTCGATAAAGTGATCTGGTAACCTGCAGAAATAATTAATCATGAATGGAGTAGGACAAAACTGTGTTGAGTGCGCATACATTTAAGCAATATGTGACATTTCATTTTACGTACGGTAGTCAGGTATTTCGCAGGTTTTGTATTGTCGCAAATAGTAGACATGTGTTGCATGATTAATTATGTGTTTTCAAAATTTACTGCCATATTATTAAATCTCACAAAAAGGCTTCTCTAATCCCTCACGGACAAAATTTGCACAAACAAATAATAATCTTTCTGATTATGAATGGACTAAGCCCTTTATAACACATTGAAGCTGTTTAAATATATGTAATTATATATCTAGGAAAACACTTTAGCGAGGTTTTAAATTACGAAATAGAATTACCCGGATTATAATAATCAAACTTGTTTTTTCTTTTTTGGAAGGACTCGACTCGATCTTGTGACTTCGGGTTACGATATACTGTAGCTTGAATTGAATATAGTTGGCCAATCTATATACCTATCCATTGTATTATGACTCGTTAACAAATAGTGTCTTGTTACTATAGATAGTATTGCTTAACCCTCCTGGCCCGGTTGTCATTTTAAAATGACACCACGAATTAAGGGCAGGAGCCCGGGTGTCATTTTAAAATCTGTAAGCTTGAAAGCCTATTCAGCTTGGTCTGAACGCCGTGCGTCCGACGCATGTAAACAAAGCCGATCGTTACGTCACCGCACCTCCGAAAACAAGAAAGAGAAGACTCGTTTATTATTGTATGTCTATGTCGTTGTTTCAGTAGTGAAAAGATCGTCATATTGCTAACATCGCCTGCAAAGGCTCTCCACTGAAATCGTCATCACAACTGAACCAGTTGACATAGAGAGCTCTACTCAACGCCAGTCTACAGATTGGAAACCGCACTACATTTATAGATGCGTGGAAAATTTCTAGCAGTTAAACTAAACAAAAATATGGTAGCCTAGGCCTAGACATTTTTCGGCCAGATCGCCCGGGTAGCCCACACTGTCATTTTGAGAGCCTGCCCGGGCCAGGAGGGTTAAACAGTTTATTCTATTTTGAACTTGTAGGCTTCGGAAACTGAGGAATTTGTTTTAATTATTTCAAATTGCATACGTTTCAAGCTAAATATAGCCGTATGAGAAATGTATTTATGATTTTTTTATACACTCAACTAATTGTGCAATATTTTATTTGGCTGACCTTTAAATAACTGATTGCAATGGAAAGCAAAAACTAACGTTGATACATCAAAACCACCAAGGGTTCATTTTGCTGTTCGAGCCACCTGTGCTAAATAGGAGTGGAGTGTGTTCGTTTGTGCCACGTTTCCCTGTCATCCAGAAAGGCCCGGGATACCAATATTTCTCGAGTCGAGGGGGGCTTACTTTTAGGGATTGCGACTGTACATTCGTAAGTTCGCCAATGTACATATTTACATTTCTTAACATGTTGCTGCTTGCGGGCAACACCTAGTCCCGACTGACTGCCTCCCGCAGCCGCTCCATCGACGCGCCCTTCTTGGTAAGGCAGTCTGCCAGTTGTTTTGATGTGTCCACCCATGTTACCTCCTTTAATTCCCCTTTTTCCAACATATCTCTAAGCACTGATATATCAATTTGCAGATGCTTGTCGTCCACCAATTTATAGGAGTACTGTATAGGGCTTCCACTAGGCTACGGTTGTCTACAAAACACTTGATAGGGATACTCCCACATCCGAAGATCTCCTGCAGAATACTCGCCACATACACAGCAGTACTAGCACCATCCAAAAGTGCCAGGGTCTCCGCAGCAAGAGTTGACTTGACCACCCGTCGAACCTTCCTTGATTGCCAGTAAATAGGGCCTCTCACATTATCAGTGTCGCACAGAAAGATGATAAAGCCTCCTTGAGACCCATGGCCCTGCAGGTTGGCGAATGATGCGTCAGCATAGCACTCAATGTGGCACTCTTCTAAAGGTCCAATCTTCGGAATAAATAATCGTACATTACCCGATTTCACACACCCAATCACCTTATTTAGTCTTAATATGTCAGACACCGTAGCCTTTGTAAGTGAAACACTCAGTTCGCACACATCGAACGCTATATCTGGGCGAGTGTGAGTAGCCATCCAATTCAGTTACCTGATCAACGCACGATATTTAGTTCTCTCCTGGTCTGACAAATCACTAGTCTTCTCTAATGCTCGACGCTTGCTCAGTGTAACCATACTGAAACTAGTCGATTGTGACACTGCCATCCTCTGTGGTAACTACGTTGAGCCTCACATACTTAAAGCACTTAGAATCTGAAGTCCCGACCTGGAAGGTCCTGCGCAATTGGTTTATGACTTGCTGCTCAAAATTCACAGTACCAGCCCACAAGAAGTCATCCACATATATGCAAATGATACCTTCTGTTCCACCACTTCGACTCCACGAAAATAATGCAGGGTCCAGGGACGAGATTTTGGCACCTAGACATATCAGCTGGTCCTTCACCCTCATGTACCATTGCCTGGCCGCATCGCACAAACCATACACAGTCTTCCGCAGACGCCACAATAAACCATTGTCGAACTCGGGAGGAGGTCGCAGGTACACTTCACGCTCTATATTGTTCCCTTGTAGGTACGCAGCTTGTATATC
The DNA here is from genome assembly GCA_032716605.1 of Paralithodes platypus. Classification (NCBI taxonomy): domain Eukaryota; kingdom Metazoa; phylum Arthropoda; class Malacostraca; order Decapoda; family Lithodidae; genus Paralithodes; species Paralithodes platypus. Next base: position 48,607,332 of record CM064496.1, on the reverse strand, counting down.
CATGGTGTGGCACAACCAACCATTAGCTGAGGCGAGGGCTATCGCCAAACGGACAGCCTCCTTTGAGCAAGTGGGAGAATTCTTCTGCAGCTCTACAGTGTCCTCTTCAAAGCCCCTGGCCACCAAACGTGCCTTCACAATAGTCTTCCCATTCTTCAGCTTTTCTGTGACCACCCAACGTACAGATCAACAGGTGAAACACATACAATAGCACTGGATATATCAAAGGCATTTGATAGAGTCTGGCATCAATCCTTATTGTCGAAGATGTCACACTACGGCCTTGCATCATTAGTTCCACTAATTTCTTCTTATCTTCATAACAGAAAAATATGTGTAATGGTAGATGGCCTTTATTCTCAATTTCACTCAATAAATGCTGGTGTTCCCCAGGGATCAGTTTTGGCCCCAACTCTGTTCCTCATTCATATCAATTATCTCATATCTACCACTCATAATCCAATACATTCCTACGCAGATGACTCAACACTCCACAGTTCTTTCACATTTACCAATTCTTTCACCCAACCCGATCTTATAAATTCAAAAATAAACATTGCAATTTCTCTGAACCAGGACCTTTCTAGAATTAATGAATGGGGACAAAAGAATCTAGTTTCCTTTAATGCACAGAAAACCAAGTACAGTAAACTTCCGTTAATCCGAAGGGCAGCGGACCTCGTTCGGATTAGTGGATTTTTCGGATTATCGGACTTTACCCCTATGAACCTGTGTATGACGAAAACATTGAGACATTAGGCCACCCAAATGACACAATGGTGCACACACACATATCATATGTTCATGAAATCACTTCAAAAGTTTACCATTGTCATTGTAGCCTATTACCTACTTCAAAACATTCAGATTAATGGTCAAAGGAATCTGCTGATATAAACGTCTTCTTCTTCTTCCGTCTACTAGCGAGTTTGTCTTGCTCTTGAAGATCAGATGTGGTTCGGGAAGTAATGCCTTAACAACGGCACTTCCCCGAGAGGTTCTTGTAATTTTCATTTTGTGATTTTCCTTTTTTGACGTGCTCTGTTATATTATATTGTATTGAAAGCACCCTTGTCTTGTTGTCTTGAAAGCACCCTTGGGACGCTCCGATCACTGAACTATAAATAGTAGCGTATCGGAACGTCCAAAGGTGCGTTTTCAAGCTCAAGACTGAATGCGCTTGCAGAAAATGCGGTGCAAGCCAGTAGCGCATCGGAGCGTCCCAAGGATGCGTTCAAGAGCAAAACAAACTCTCTAGCAGACGATGTGGAAGAAGAAGAAGAAGAAGGTTTTACGTTTATATCAGTAGCTTCCTTTGACCATTAATCTGAATGTTTTGAAGTAGGTAATAGGCTACAATGACAATGGTAAACTTTTAAAGTGAATTCATGAACATATGATATGTGTTGCTCCATTATGTGTCATTTGAGTGGACTAATGCCTCAAAAAGAGGACTTTGGGACTTCTTGAAATTCGGACCATCGGGTGAATTCGGATTTGGCCTCAAATTGAAAAATTCGGACTGTTGGGAGATTCGAATCATCGGTCGTCGGATTAACAGACTTTTACTGTACAGTAAACCCTCGCTATCTCGGACCTCTAGAAGTCGGAAACCCGGACTACTCGGACTGGCATCGGCCTCTCGGAAAATTCCGAGATGCAAGGGGAATACTCCGAGGGCCCACATGGTCTGTCGGACAGGTGTCATATATCTCGGAAAATTCCGAGATCTAAGGGCAAATTCCGAGATCTAAGGCTACAGTGAGGTGGAGAAGGACAGTGAAATGGAGAAGGAAAGTGATATTTATAATATATGTCTGCTGGATACTGTACAGGTACTGTAATTTATTTTGAATCAAAGTTGTTAGTGATAGGGAAGTCTCCGTTTTCTCTGGTGGCTCGGACTCCCTCTTCCAATTCGGACATTTTCCTCTCTTAAGTCGGACATAAGTCGGACTTCGGACATCTCGGATTTTCGGTCATCTCGGACTGGGTCTCCCCCCAATTAGTCCGAGATAGCGAGGGTTTACTGTACATTCAATTTTCTAACCGACAGAATCTCACTGACTCCCATATATTTTTTAATGATGTAAATATTCCCACTTCCCCTAGTATTGACATTCTTGGTGTAACATTAACTACTAACTTGAGCTGGACACATTATGTTAGAAGCATTGCTAAGAATGCCTCTAAAAAACTGGGACTCCTGTACAGAGTTCGAGAATTCTTCACTGACGAGCAGTTGGCCGTAATATATAAAAGTCATGTGCGTTCTCAGATGGATTATTGTTCACCTCTGTGGGGTGGAAGTGGAGTGGTTGCATTGAGGCAGTTGGACAAAATTCAAAATAAAGCTATTAGATTAATCAATAACCCTGCAATCACACAGGACCTTCCTACATTATCCATACGAAGAAATGTTGCATCCCTTGCATTATTCTACAGATATTTTCACAGCAATTGTTCCGAGAAACTTGCTTCAATTGTGCCGCCTCTCTACATCTTTCCCCGTAGAACTAGGGCAGCTGAGAGCGCCCATGAATTTACACTTTCTCCTCCACAATGCAGAACTTCTGCTTATCAGAATTCATTTATCCCCAGAGCTACTACTCTTTGGAATTCACTTCCCTCGAATTGCTTTCCACAAACTTACAATCTACAAATGTTTAAATCCAGTTGTTACAAACATTTTATGAATGGAGGATGCCTTTAGGCACATGGACCTTTTTGTTTTATCTGTGTTTTTCCTTCCTCCGTTCATTGTCTCTTAAAAAAAAAAAAAAAAAAAAAAAAAAATGGCACGTTGACCCACATTATCCACCTCGTCATACACCTCATTGTTCCTCCAATTCTCAATTTCTCTTTCCTTAGCACACACCACTTCATCCGTATTAAAAAACACAAGCATTTCTGTCGCCTCGTCCACAGTTTCCCACGACGTAAGATCTCTGTCCAGATCTATCCAATTAATGTTACCATCTTTGTCACTCTTAATGTTGTAGCAGTTGGGGTATCTACCAGTCATCTTCCCAGCACGACTAACAATTTTGCCTGACATCCACTCACCACTCGCTTTATCAATACCCTTGATCCTTTGACCCACTTTAACTTTCACTACATTACGTTCAGACACACCAGAGGCGATTGCACCGGTATCCGTCTGACGTATGTCACCGGGGGGGACCTCCACAGCAACCTGACCCCAATCACCCACAACATCAACAATGTTACCAGTATGTTCGTCATCATCCGAGTCTAGGTCTGAATCTACGAATCTAGGCACCACATTACCACGTTCACTAGGTACGTCCAGAGTATGGGGAGATGAATGAGGCACATCCTCAACATTTGACACGGCAGCAGTATCAACACTGGTAGGTGCCATGGCAATTCGACATGTGTGTACCCTAACACACTGTTAATATATTAGCACAGTCACGCCAAAGTGGCGCAGGTTGACTGGCTCGACCTGCACTAAGCTCGTCCGCCTCGAGCCAATGGCAGGCCGCCGAGTCGTAGGCTGGCTGATGACGTCATCGGCTGGATGGACGTATGGTCGGCTGGTCCATGCGAACGACCGGCAGTTGCCTCCAGGATTTCAGTGAGTGCGGTTACTTCCGTATATCTATTAACATTGGTAGCAGAGCGTAGTTCGGGCATTATGGCGTGCTCACTGAAATGGCCTCCGAAATTAGAGCGTGATGAAGAATACGAAATGTGGAAGGAGGATGTGGGTGTTTGGTGTCGACTTACAACGATTGATAAGAAAAAGAGGGCTTTGGCGATCCATCTGTCACTTTCCGGGAGGGCTAGGATTGCCTCTTCTGAAATAGATAAGACCACATTGGAGGCCGACGATGGCGTGGAAGTGTTATTGAAAAGGCTTGATGACGTATTCCTGGTCGATGAAGGTAGAAGGAAGTTTGCAGCATTTGAGGCTTTATATAGCCTACGGAGGAAGGAGAAAGCAGAGATAAAGGAATTTGTGTCAGAATTCGAACATGCGTACCATGGAGTTACCAAACAAGGATTGGAGCTTGATGATTCAGTGTTGGCCTTTATGTTATTGGCCTCCTGTGTGTTGGAGGAGAGGGAGAAGCAATTAGTCATGTCGGCAACCCAAGTGGTATCGTACGCAAATATGAAGGCGACGCTCAACCGTATCTTTTCAAGTGGTGCGATGGGACTTGGCGCCCACATACAGGTAAAATCGGAACCTTTATTTGTGGGATATGATGGCAATGTTGGTGAAAGTGAGGAAGCCCTGTATGTGAGCGGAAACAGTCGCGGTAGACGTGGTTGGCGTGGACAGTAAGGCTATGAACGTGTGCGTGGTAATAGAGGACGTCAACGACAGGACAGGAGGAAGAAAAACCCAGTTGGGGCACTTGGTAAAATAACCAAGTGTGCTATTTGTGAATCAATATATCACTGGGCACGTGATTGCCCTGATGCCTACGAGAACAGAGGGGGACATGGTGGGTACGATGAGGAACCAGTGAACTTATTCGTGGGCTATGTGTATGATAATGAGAGCGAAGACAAATTACTGAAACTAGTGAGTGAATCAAAAGGGTGTGCTGTCCTAGATACGGGTTGTACAAACACTGTGTGTGGTTCACGTTGGCTCGACGAGTACATACAGGGGTTGACTGACCATGAGCGCAGACTTGTGAAGGAGGAATGCTCAAATTCCAGCTTCACTTTTGGCAATGGTATTTCCGTGACTTCCTACAAGAAAGTTACGTTTCCCTGTTGTATAGGGGATATGCATGCCACTATTACTACTGATGTGGTGAGATGTAATTTACCGTTGTTACTGAGTAGGGCTTCTATGAAAAGAGCCAAATTGGTAATAAATTGTGAAACAAATCAGATCAAAGTGAATGGAAAGAAAAGAATCGTAAATTTGAAAACCTCATCATCAGAACACTATCTGTTGCCGCTATCGGCTTGACTAGACGGGGCAGTTGGTATCACTGTGGCTCTGGCATTATCCAATGACGGGGACCTAGAGAAGAAAGCTTTGAAACTTCATCGTCAGTTTGGACACCCTACAGCGGAGAAATTGAAGAAGCTTGTAAGGGATGCTGATATCAGGGACTCAAACCTGGAACGGAGGATCGATAAAGTGACAAATGATTGTACAGTGTGTAGAAGGTATAAGAAACCGAGCCCGAGACCAGTGGTAGGTGTCCCGATGGCTCACAGATTTAATGAGGTGATTGCTATGGACCTTAAGTCGTGGGGCAAGAAGTATTTCTTGGTGATAGTGGACCTGTATACAAGATATTGTACATCTGTGGTTATTCATGACAAGAATGCAGGCACTATTATTCGTGGGATATTTCTCAGTTGGGTTGGGTTATTTGGTGCCCCAGGAAAAATATTGTCAGATAATGGCTATAAATTTAATAATTCAGACATGAGGTCTCTGGGTGAGTCATTTAACGTTAAGATACTGACTACGGCAGCTGAAAGCCCTTGGAGTAATGGTGCTTGTGAGAGGCTCAATGCTGTGTTGGGTGGAATGGTTAGCAAGATTTTGGCAGATTGTCTTAGCTGTAGTCTGGATGTTGCTCTGGCTTGGGCTGTGGCTGCCAGGAACGCACTGTCAACCTTCTCAGGTTTCTCGCCTAACCAGTTGGTGTTTGGCCAGAACCCTGGGATTCCTGGAGCTTTTTATGATAACCTGCCATCACCTGCCTGGTGATGGGCTGGTCTATCAGAGTGAGACCTGAGCGATCTCTGCCATACCCATAGCTTACTCTGACTGTTCCTTTTACTTATATATTTTCTAGATCTCGAGTGACGGCGTCTCTTCCGTGGATTGACCTCCCAATCTACCAAGATTGGAAGCTAAAGCGTCACATTATTCCTTTGCCCCTCAACTTTCTCTTCATAATTGCTGAGGGGCACAGGGCCCTGGGTGGGGCTTTGGTTTCCCGGGCGTTTACGCACCCTCTCAGCCCCCCGCCATGGAGTGGCTTCGGTCACCCAGGCTTTATTGTGGTCGGCAGGGAGGGTTCTGTGTGGTCGCTCGTTTATGGCCTTGGCCTTACTCGGGGCCTTGGGGCTGTTCGGCCAGGCAGCTTGGGGAACAACAACAACAACAAACCTGCCAGCGCTAGACGGCGAGGCCATACCTGCTGGTATAGTTAAGGATAACCTGACTGCCCTTCACGCTGCAAGACGAGCATTTACCATAGCGGAATCTAGTGAAAGGCTGACTAGAGCACTTCGTCATAATGTGCGGGAAAGCGACCCTGGAGACCTACACTACGGAGATGATGTTTACTACAAGCGTCTAGACAGTAATAAGTGGCGCGGACCTGGTACAATAATAGGGAGAGACGGGAAGCAGTTTTTGGTGAAGCACGGTGGAATGTGTGTTAGGGTACACACATGTCGAATTGCCATGGCACCTACCAGTGTTGATACTGCTGCCGTGTCAAATGATGTGGATGTGCCCCATTCTTCTCCCCATACTCTGGACGTACCTAGTGAACGTGGTAATGTGGTGCCTAGTTTTGTAGATTCAGACCTAGACTTGGATGATGACGAACATCCTGGTAACATTGTTGATGTTGTAGGTGGTGGGTGTCAGGTTGCTGTGGAGGTCCCCCCCGGTGACATACGTCAGACGGATGCCGGTGCTATCGCCTCTGGTGTGTCTGAACGTAATGTAGTGAAAATTAAAGTGGGTCAAAGGATCAAGGGTATTGATAAAGCGAGTGGTGAGTGGATATACAAGCTGCGTACCTACAAGGAAACAATATAGAGCGTGAAGTGTACCTGCGACCTCCTCCCGAGTTCGACAATGGTTTATTGTGGCGTCTGCGGAAGACGGTGTATGGTTTATGCGATGCAGCCAGGCAATGGTACATGAGGGTGAAGGACCAGCTGATATGTCTAGGTGCCAAAATCTCGTCCCTGGACCCTGCATTTTTTTCGTGGAGTCGAAGTGGTGGAACAGAAGGTATCATCTGCATATATGTGGATGACTTCTTGTGGGCTGGTACTGTGAATTTTGAGCAGCAAGTCATAAACCAGTTGCGCAGGACCTTCCAGGTCGGGACTTCAGATTCCAAGTGCTTTAAGTATGTGGGGCTCAACGTAGTTACCACAGAGGATGGCAGTGTCACAATCGACCAGTTCCAGTATGGAGCATCATTGACGCCGGTTACGCTGAGCAAGCGTCGAGCATTAGAGAAGACTAGTGATTTGTCAGACCAGGAGAGAACTAAATATCGTGCGTTGATCGGGCAACTGAATTGGATGGCTACTCACACTCGCCCAGATATAGCGTTCGATGTGTGCGAACTGAGTGTTTCACTTCCAAAGGCTACGGTGTCTGACATATTAAGACTAAATAAGGTGATTGGGCGTGTGAAGTCGATTATGTACGATTATTTATTCCGAAGATTGGACCTTTAGAAGAGTGCCACATTGAGTGCTATGCTGATGCATCGTTCGCCAACCTGCAGGACCATGGGTCTCAAGGAGGCTTTATCATCTTTCTGTGCAACACTGATAATGTGAGAGGCCCTGTTTACTGGCAATCAAGGAAAGTTCGACGGGTGGTAAAGTCAACTCTTGCTGCAGAGACCCTGGCACTTTTGGATGGTGCTAGTACTGCTGTGTATGTGGCGAGTATTCTGCAGGAGATCTCCGGATGTGGGGGTATCCCTATCAAGTGTTTTGTAGACAACCGCAGCCTAGTGGAAGCCCTATACTCCTATAAATTGGTGGATGACAAGTGTCTGCGAATTGATATATCAGTGCTTAGAGATATGTTGGAAAAAGGGGAATTAAAGGAGGTAACATGGGTGGCAACATCAAGACAACTGGCAGACTGCCTTACCAAGAAGGGCGCGTCGACGGAGCGGCTGCGGGAGGCAGTCAGTAGGGATTAGGTGTTGCCGGCAAGCAGCAACATGTAAGAAATGTAATTATGTACATTGGCAAACTTACGAATGTACATAGTTGTATGTACTTAAGGGGACCCGCAAAGAAAAAAACAGAAAATAGCGAGTGTGTTAATATATTAGCACAGTCATGCCAAAGTGGCGCAGGTTGACTGGCTCGACCTGCACTAAGCTCGTCCGCCTCGAGCCAATGGCAGGCCTCCGAGTCGTAGGCTGGCTGATGACGTCATCGGCTGGATGGACGTATGGTCGGCTGGTCCATGCGAACGACCGGCAGTTGTCTCCAGGATTTCAGTGAGTGCGGTTGCTTCCGTATATCTATTAACACACACATTCCACCGTGCTTCAACAAAAACTGCTTCCCGTCTCTCCCTATTATTGTACCAAGTCCGCGCCACTTATTACTGTCTAGACGCTTGTAGTAAACATCATCTCCGTAGTGTAGGTCTCCAGGGTCGCTTTCCCGCACATTATGACGAAGTGCTCTAGTCAGCCTTTCACAGATTCCGCTATGGTAAATGTTCTTCTTGCTGCGTGAAGGGCAGTCAGGTTATCCTTAACTATACCAGCAGGTGTGGCCTTGCTGTCTAGCGGTGGCAGGTTATCATAAAAGGCTCCAGGAATCCCAGGGTTCTGGCCAAACACCAACTGGTTAGGCGAGAAACCTGAGAAGATTGACAGTGCGTTCCTGGCAGCCACAACCCAAGCCAGAGCAACATCCAGACTACAGCTAGGAAAATCTGCCAAAATCTTGCTAACCATTCCACCCAACACAGCATTGAGCCTCTCACAAGCACCATTACTCCAAGGGCTTTCAGCTGCCGTAGTCAGTATCTTAACATTAAATGCCTCACCCAGAGACCTCATGTCTGAATTATTAAATTCACAGCAATTATCTGACAATATTTATCCTGGGGCACCAAATAACACAACCCAACTGAGAAATACCCTACGAATAATAGTGCTCGCATTCTTGTCATGAATAACCACAGATGTACAATATCTTGTATACAGGTCCACTATCACCAAGAAATACTTCTTGCCCCACGACTTAAGGTCCATAGCAATCACCTCATTAAATCTGTTAGCCATCAGGACACCTACCACTGGTCTCGGGCTCGGTTTCTTATACCTTCTACACACTGAACAATCATTTGTCACTTTATTGATCCTCTGTTCCAGGTTTGAGTCCCTGATATTGGCATCCCTTACAAGCTTCTTCAATTTCTCTGCTGTAGGGTGTCCAAACTGACGATGAAGTTTCAAAGCTTTCTTCTTTAGGTCCCCGTCTTTGGATAAGGCCAGAGCCACAGTGATACCAACTGCCCCGTCTAGTCAAGCCGATAGCGGCAACAGATAGTGTTCTGATGATGAGGTTTTCAAATTGACAATTTTTTTCTTTCCATTCACTTTGATCTGATTTGTTTCACAATTTATTATCATTTTGGCTCTTTTCATAGAAGCCCTACTAAGTAACAACGGTAAATTACATCTCACCACATCAGTAGTAATATTGGCACGCATATCCCCTATACAACAGGGAAACGTAACTTTCTTGTAGGAAGTCACAGAAATACCATTGCCAAAAGTGAAGCTGGAATTAGAGCATTCCTTTTTCACAAGTCTGCGCTCATGGTCAGTCAACTCCTGTATGTACTCGTCGAGCCAACGTGAACCACACACAGTGTTTGTACAACCCGTATCTAGGACAGCACACCTTTTTTATTCACTCACTAGTTTCAGTAATTTGTCTATGCTCTCATTATCATACACATAGCCCACGAATAAGTTCACTGGTTCCTCATCGTACCCACCATGTCCCCCTCTGTTCTCGTAGGCATCAGGGCAATCACGTGCCCAGTGATATATTGATTCACAAATAGCACACTTGGTTATTTTACCATGTGTCCCCACTGGGTTTTTCTTCCTCCTGTCCTGTCGTTGACGTCCTCTATTACCACGCACACATTCATAGCCTTGCTGTCCACGCCAACCACGTCTACCTCGACTGTTTTCGCTCACATACAGGGCTTCCTCACTTTCACCAACATTGCCATCATATCCCACAAATAAAGGTTCCAATTTTACCTGTATGTGGGCTCTAAGTCCCATCGCACCACTCGAAAAGATGCGGTTGAGCGTCGCCTTCATATTTGCGTACGATACCACCTGGGTTGGCGACATGACTAATTGCTTCTCCCTATCCTCCAACACACAGGAGGCCAATAACATAAAGGCCAACACTGAATCATCAAGTTTCAATCCTTGTTTGGTAACTCCGTGGTACGCATGTTCGAATTCTGACACAAATTCCTTTATCTCTGCCTTCTCCTTCCTCCGTAGGCTATATAAGGCCTCAAATGCTGCAAACTTCCTTCTACCTTCATCGACCAGGAATACGTCATCAAGCCTTTTCAATAACACTTCCACGCCATCATCGGCCTCCAATGTGGCCTTATCTATTTCAGAAGAGGCAATTCTAGCCCTCCCGGAAAGTGACAGATGGATCGCCAATGCCCTCTTTTTCTTATCAATCGTTGTAAGTCGACACCAAACACCCACATCCTCCTTCCACATTTCGTATTCTTCATCATGCTCTAATTTCGGAGGCCACTTCAGTGAGCACGCCATAATGCCCGAACTACGCTCTGCTACCAATGTTAAATAGATACACGGAAGCAACCGCACTCACTGAAATCCTGGAGACAACTGCCAGTCGTCCGCATAGAACAGTCCACCATACGTCCATCCAGCCGATGACGTCATCAGCCAGCCTACGACTCGGCGGCCTGCCATTGGCTCGAGGCGGACGAGCTTAGTGCAGGTCGAGCCAGTCAACCTGTGCCACTTTGGCGTGACTGTGCTAATATATTAACATTGAGTATTCTAGTTCATGCATTCATGGAAGCTTTGTAACATGTAACAAGAGTATGGATGGTGAATGACTAAAAGAGTGTATGAGAGTGAGATGGAAGGGCAGAGAGGGAATGTTAGACTGAGAATGAGAAGGGACGATGGAGTTGAGAGACATAGGAGTGAAAATGGTGTGGGGTGAAAGGAGGGGCACCAGCTGACTGATGACAAAGGAGCATGGAGGCGATTCATTCGTGGATAGGGGTGGCCTGTAGCGACATTGGTAGAGCGCCTGGTTTCTAACCGGGAGGACCGAGTTCGATTCTCGGCAGGTGGAGATGTTTGGGCAATCTCCTCACACCCCTTGCCTCTGTTTCGCCTGACAGTAAAATAGGTTACGCGCCAGGGTGAAAAGGGGTCTTCGGATCCTCCGGCCCTTCAACCTATAAAAAAATAAAAAAAATAAAATTCATTCAGACAGTGTGTCATCCGCAAAAGACGACACCGTACTGTGTCTTGTGTTGGTATCTATGTCGCAAATTAGAATAAGGAACAGAAGGGGTGCTAGCACAGTGCCCCAAGGAACAGTGCTAGCACCCCTTCTGTTCCTCATTCTAATTTGTGACATAGATACCAACACAAGACACAGTACGGTGTCGTCTTTTGCGGATGACACAAAACTAAGCAAGATAGTAAACACACAAGAGGACACGGGCCAGCTGCAGGAAGACATAAATGTAGTGTTCCAGTGGACCAGGGAAAACAACATGCAATTCAATGAAGAAAAATTCCAATTAATAAGGTATGGAGATAATAATGGCGCCATGTTAAAGTGATCACAAACTACTTAACAGAATCTAACCACATAATAGAACGGAAAGACAGTGTGAAAGACCTTGGGGTGTTAATGTCTGAAAATATGTGTTTCAAAGAACATAACCAGGTCAAAGTTGCGGCTGCGAAACGTTTAACGGGTTGGATTCTGCGTACATTTAAAACACGCGCTGAATTACCTATGATAACGCTCTTCAAATCTCTAGTGCTACCGCGGCTTGAATACTTTAGCGTATTAACATCCCCATTCAAAGCAGGTGAAATAAATGACTTAGAGAGTGTACAAAGAAATTTCACTTCGCATATAAGTTCGGTAAAACAGCTACACTATTGGGATCGTTTAAGAGCACTGAACCTGTACTCGCTGGAACGTAGAAGAGAAGTTACTTAATAATATACACATGGAAAATCGCAGAGGGTTTAGTACCAAACCTACATACTCCGATAGTCATGAAATTCAGTGATAGGAGAGGCTGGGAATGCAATATCCCCCGGATGAATAACAAGGGTGCTATGGGCTCTCTGTGAGAGGGCTGGTTATCACACAGAGGCCCACGTCTCTTCAATAAACTCCCACGGTGAGTAAGATACATGAGGGGCGTCTCTTTAGACAACTTCAAGAGAGCCCTCGATGTCGAACTGCAAAAAGTGCCAGACGAGCCCATATTAGCAAGGGAGCGGGCTGTCTCTTCAAACAGCCTGCTGCACCAAAACACAACCCACAACGAGGGGCGAAGCGCTCCTCGGTGCTGCTAGGAGAGTGGCGAACACAACCTAAGGTAACCTAAGGTAAGGTATTCGTGGATGATTACTTGAGGGAGTCTGGCAATAAGATAGATAGATGAAAAGTAGCTTTAGTAATTTCTTTGTTATCCATTCCATGTTAGAGACTTCATTATTGCATAATAAGATATGAAGGTTAATGATTAACCTAAGAAGTGCGCAGGGGGGGGGGGGGGGGATATTACACCATAGAACTGTGCGGACCTATTTCACTGTTTCCTGTCACTAAAATCGTTATCTTACAATAAATATCATTAATACTTAAACATATGCGCCTATTTTACGTTTATTATGAAGATATTAACCTGTTACAACAATAAAACAAGTGGAAACAGTGTTTGGCTGGTAAAAATCGCGAAATGAGAGCGAGAGTTACATAAATCAAGTGTGAGCCAGACTGCTCCACACCCTCCCCTCTCAAGGCTTGGAGAGACACTGAGGCCTCTCTCTGTAACTCCCGCTATTTAACTCTTTCCATTCACATATGCATAGCCTATGTGAGTTGCAGTTGAGATGTGTGTACATGCTTAGATTGATATGCAGGATTCGAAGTTGCATAATATATCGTAGGCAGTGTCCACCATCCTTTAACTGTCTTCGTGGTGCGATGCATAAGGTGTTGATTTTCGGTGTGAGCGTCCTGGGTTCGAATCCACGGACTGCCACATGTGTTTGTAAATTTCATTAATCGATTTTAGGAGTAGAGTTGGTTGTTGGAAGGAACATAATCATTTCCCACACTTGGTAACACATATGACCACACCCTGCTAGCAACTCGCTATTGTTAGCACAAAAATATACCTAAGAATAAGGGAATAACAGAGAAAATAGGTGATAATTGAAGGGGGGGGGGGGGGGGGAAGGAGGGGATGTGGAGGAGTGATATTTGGCATGCCCAAGGGGAAAAAACAAAAAAAAAACAAAAAAAAAACAAAAAAAAAATCAATTGCTACTGGGGTGGTTTAAAAAAAAAAAAAAATAGGCCCGCAGTGGAACGGTAAAACTCTTAAGAGTCTACCCGCACTTGATGGGTTAAGAAACTACAGTAGTACCTTAACCCTCCAGGCCCGGCTACGCATTACATAAATTTTCCCCGAAACCCGGGTGTTTTGGCCGAAAAACGTCTAGGCTAGGCTACCGTATCTTTGTTATTCTGACTGCTTCCGCATTCCCGCGCATCCCCACGCGTAGCTGTGTTATTTACCTGTAGAATGGCGTTAAGTAGAGCTCTCTAAGTCAACTGGTTCAGTTGTGATGATGATTTCATTGGAGATAACTTTATGTCAACAACAGCCACTTTACACTACTTTTCGATACTTAACCTGACAAGCGCGATATAGACCTAGGTGCTAGGGTAGTTATTTGTGCATTTCTAGCCCTGGATTCTGACAGAATTCGTTATATTTACAATATAAACCATTATTTGTTTTCGGTATGCTTTTATTTTACATATATGATGTATATATGAACCTTCAAGAGTGCTAAAATAAGTGGGAAAAGCATTTGGGTGGTGAAAAACGAAGATATTGGCCACCCGGTCATAATCTCAAGCGAGAGAGAGACACAGGCAGCCCTCCCCTCTCGCTGTCTGGGAGTCAACTGAGACGAGCGGGGCGGTGTGTGCCGGTGTCTGGGTGTTGCATAACGATCTTTTATGCAACCCACTTGTGCTACATTATCGCGGGAGAGAAAAATAACCGATAAATGATGATAATAAGAGGAAAATTAGGTGATAATTGAGGAGGGGAGGGAGGGGAGAATAAGGTGGGGAAGGAGGGGAGGGGGGTGGGTGAGATTTACATGGATGAGTACTGGAGGGGAATTATCTCACCTAGAGACAAATTCCTTTGTTTTGATAGGCCCTTTTTTTTTATGGAAGGCTTTTTTTATGGTCCTGCTTCCGTGAGGCCTATCGCGTTCCCTATAGGAAGCCTTCCGTGAGGCCTATCGCGCTTGCCGGGTTAACAACAACATACAGGCACACACGAACAAGCGACGCTCTCCTTCTTGTGGCCGGAGATGCGGGGCGTCGGTCCAGCCGGCTGTTGTTTACATGCGTCGGACCGACGCCTCGCACACCAAGCTCACAGGCTTTCAACCACTGGGCGTTAAAGAGCCCTTCCGGGCAGCTCGTGTATGCTTTTTTATGGGCGTTCAAGAGCCCTTCCGGGAACAGAGGGTTAATGATATATGTACAGTACTGTACTACGTTTTCAAATGGTAATGCCTTTTTCTTGTATTCTGATTAATTAGGCAAATTTATTCAATTTAAGAAAGATATACTGGAGTCGAAGGAATAATATAGTTTTAACCCATGTGATTCATGCACATCCTTCCTAAGATATATACAGTATTGTCTTTGACTATCAAGATCATAATTGAAATTGCCCCATTGTATTGAAAGGGTTAGCACCAGTAATTCTAGCCGTGGCATAGTCAGTAGAGGGTTGGCTGCTGATCAAAGGGTTGGTGGATCAAGCCCTCACTGTCAAAATGTTATTGGTAGATGTCAAACCCGGGCAACTTGACCTAGCGATTCGTGACAAACGCCTGATATTCATGGAATTACGGCGTCTGGCAAAAAAATAAAAAATAAAATAACAAAAACAATAATGAACCCCCTTCTTGCCTTCCCCAGTCAAGGTGTAGCGATCATGTTCCTGATGAAGGCCCAGTTTATGCACGACATCTTTGACATCCCCGCGGTAGATCCGGATGATGCCGAAGAGCGCCGCACCTCCAGCGTCATACAGGTAGGTCCAGGCCTGCACATTTTGGGGACATAAGCCAATTGGTATGTGGTCATTCTAGATTAAGGGTTATGGAGTCATAAAATACAAAAATATCGATTCAAATTACCTTTGGTAAGAAGTTAGTTGGTAAAAATCAAAACTCCCAGAGCCCATTAGAGTTTTCCCCATTTGTTCAATTATTTGTATCCCGCGATTTTTTGATTCTGTGGCAATCCTATGGTACGAATTAACCACATCTTACTGTATTTTCTTAAAATTTAAAGCAGAGAAATAAAGCCAGTGTCATATGAGCTCTTTTTCTGGCAATATCAGCAATTCATCTCTGGTTGCTTCAAAATTGAGTTTCATCAAAATTTAGCCTCCTAAAAGTCCTAATGCAGTCTAATTTATGATACCAATGGAAAGTAGAATAAACTTGCTTGTCAAAAGTTGCTAGAAAAATGCCTGTGTGACATTTTCTATTTTTTTTATCCTCAGAACTTCCTGATCTGCTTGGAGATGTTCATAGCGGCAGTAGCCCACCACTACGCATTCTCTTACAAGTCTTATGTTGACGAAGAGTATGAGACTGGTAACTGCTGCCACACCTTCCTCCTTATCTGGGACATTTCTGACGTACGCTCTGACATCAGGGAGCACGTCTATGTTGTCAGTAAGTTGTCTTACCTGTATATTTTGTTGTATGTACAGTGGAATCTCGTATCTAACTAATAATAGGTGCCGAAAAAATTGCGTTAGATCCAGATTTGTTAGATATGAATACATAAACTAATGGGAAAAATGGTAATTGGTGCCAAAATTTATACCGAGTCCCCATTTTCACTATTTTTACCCTTCCGAGTGCTATTTTGAGACATAAAATATATTCAAATAATGTAATACCTGTATATTAATTATCAGAACAAATAATAATAAACCAACCTGTGAGTGAATAATGAGGTGTGTAGGTTAGACGATGTCTAGGATATCCGAGGCAGGGAGGCTAGGCTACTGGGATGCGCCGCGTACCTCCTCACCGCCCCTGCCACCTCGCTCTCTCTCCTCCCTCTCTGCCCGTGCCTCTGCCGCCTTCTCTTGTAGGCCTTTGTCAATTAGTTCAATCACTTTCGCTTTATCCTCTGCCGTATATTTATTCAGTTTTTTCCAACACGCGTAGCCCTCTTCACTGGAACTTTTGTCTTCCTTTCATGCATGTTTCCATTCTCACCACTCCCTTCTCCAGTACCTGATGCTTGGGTTGACATCATGAAAGGCGTAACACACCACCAACTTCGGAAGGTAGAACAAAATGTTGGAGCGAGACGAGCACAACTTTAGAACAGGTCAACTATGGCGCCGCGCAAACTGGACTGACCTGAACAGTGGCGGGGAGGGAGGGGGGAGGGGGGAGGGAGGGACGCTAGGTAGCGTTTAACGCATCAGCAATTGGCGGGAAATTTTTAGGGATTGGCGGGAAATTTGTAAATTCGATACCGGGCACCCAGAATAATTGCCGTTAGATATGGATTTTGGTTCGTTAGATTGAGATCGGGTAGAGCTCCAATAGGGTCGTTAGATGCAAATTCGTTAGATCAAAATGCGTTAGATGCGAGATTCCACTGTATGTATGTACTGTATGTATAGCCAGACCTATGAGAGTTCCGTATGGAGCTCAGTGGTCTGGTTAATCTGCTCTACATAAATAACTAATTACTGTATGTATATACTCAGGCACATACTGGGTGCCCCATAGCTGGGGGTGGCCGACTTGAGACAAAGCCCGAACAGAAACAACAAAACATACAAAAGTAAAAATAAATTAATAGATAAATAAACCACACACACCTAAGTCGCCCAGGAGAAGACCCAGACCCCAAAGATAGGATATCAAGTGAAGAGCTAAGGAGAAGGTTCGGTATCAAGAGAATTAGTCATGAGATACGTAGTAGCAGGCTTGGATGGTTTGGACATGTGGAGAGGATGGATGAACTAAGCTGTGTGAAAAGATGCAAGTCCATGAATGTGGAGGGAGCTGCACCAAGGGGCGGACCAAGAAAGACATGGGATCGGACCTTGCGATCTGATCTTAAATCAAAGAACCTGACAAGTAGACAACTCTTATCGGGGTTTCCTGGAACGCCGCCATTAGGACGTGAGACCGGAAGCGCACTTCATGTGGAGCACTCAGTCTTTAAATTTGTGTATATGTATTGTATATAGTGTATGTGTATAGTGTATGTATGTACCAGACCTATGAGAGTTCCGTATGGAGCTCAGTGGTCTGGTTAATCTGCTCTACATAACTAACTAACTGTATTCTAATGAGCCTTTACAAGAAAAATTGGAGCATTATGAATACACATTACAATTTATATAACAAGGAAATATCTTAGGCTATTAATTCTTTATCGATAGTGCCAAAACCAGTGTAGACTGAAATTGGTGTAGTAACACAAGACGGGAGAGTCAACGAGATGTTGATGGCGCCACATCTGTGTAGAAATTGATCAGAATATGCCCGCAGGCATGACCACCGACTCTGGGATTTGTCTCAAAGATCTACGGTTGTTCTGTCTACTATGTACACTCGGATACCATAGTTTCTAGCCAACTCACAAGAAATCCTGGACCCCCTATGTTTTTCATAGTGCAATAATAGCTACCTGGATTGCATTTTGGAAGGAAGTTGTTTTTCAATAAAAAAAAAAATTACAGTTTTGTATTTGATTTATAGATCATTATATTTATAAATTCGTTTCCAGAGATACATTTCCATTATTAGAATTAGGTGACGTCCACGAATTTGTATGAGTGGGCTAGAGACTATGGTATCCGAGTGTACCTCACACAATCCCAGATGTTGCAGTCAACGGTGAAGAAAGAACAACTTAAAGCATTCAGATATCACACAAGTGCATAGATCCCAGCTCTCCAGATTATTTATGTATGGTTGTCATGTGAAGCTACAACAACCTTGATAATCCTTTCTTGCACAAGGATGTAGAATAAAAGTCCAGAGATAAGTTTATAGGTTCTTATTAGCCAAAGGTATACAGAGCTGGGGTGGCACTGCTATGCTGAGTGCCGACCGGATGTTACTGATGAAAACATGTGCAGCGGTGCCGGATATATTTGGTGCAACGCTGCCGATACTACAGAGTACGGTATATTATCATGGGATATTAAACAATGATAGTATTGCCCTGAAAGTACATGTGTGTATGTTGCAATATGATTAAGGCATGTGTACACTCTGTATATATGTTGTGTGTGCACTTAACCTATATCAACACCTCCCTCCCCCTTCAAGCTCGCAAGACGTTGTCGATCTGACTCTTTTTCTAGGAGCCTTTCAGACCTACGTGGGGCCATGGGGGAAGTGAAGGACTCTCTTTCTGGGTCCGTGCAAGACACAGGGATCTCAGGGTTATGGGGGAGGGGTTCAACACCAGGGGAATTCACTGGGCGGAGGAAGCGACGGTTCCGCCAATATATCTTACCACTGGGGAGACGAACGTCATAATCCCTGGACCTGCCGCAGCCCATGACGACCCCAACCTTGTCCCAGCGGTGAGAAGTCGGGTCTTGGATCCGCACTGTGGTGCCGACTCTCAACCTGGGAAGGGGACGTGCGTGCTGGTCATAGTTTCTCTGCACCAGCGCAGTGTGGGCGGCTGCACGGCGGTCACAGTCCTCGGCCTTGGCTTGCCACTCTGCTGCAAAGGACTGGGGATGAGCAGGGACACAAGACCGTAGTGGGTGGCCATACAGGATTTGTGCCGGGGAGCGGCCTGTGAAGTTCGGGGTGTTGCGGAGCTCCAACAGTCCACGGTCAAAGTCCTCACAGTCGATGTTGCCTGAGGGAGCCGTCTTCAGTATGAGGTGTTTGACGGACTTGACGGCAGACTCGGCATGACCGTTGGATTGTGGGTAGTGTGGGGAAGAGACCAAGTGATTGACTCCCCAACGCTCCATGAAGTCCCGGAACTCACGGCTAGTAAACTGTGGGCCTCCATCTGTACGTAGGCGGAGGGGTACACCAACTTCCCTGAAGTAGCGGCAGAAGATCCTGATGGTGTTTGAAGCGGTAGTATCGCCTTTGCAGGGTACGACAACGGGCCAGCCTGAGAGTCGGTCTGTTACGACGAGGAAGGATTTCCCCGCCACAGCGAAGAAGTCGGCTGAAACAGACTCGAAAGGCCTAGTTGGGTTGTCGACGTTGATCATGGGTTCCTGCTGCTGACTAGGCTGTAAGACCTGACATGGCTCACAAGCTTGAACTGTGTTGGCGATGTCCGAGTTGATGCCAGGCCAAAAGACAGCCTGTCGCGCCCTATGCTTAGTGGCCTCCTGCCTCTGTGACTATCATGCAGGTGAGCCAAGGTGCGGCGGCAGAGGGCTTCAGGAACCACAACCCTCGCTCCGTACAGGACGAGTTCACCATCTGCTGACAGGTAGTCTCGGAGTTTCCAAAATGGGAGTAGAGAGTTGTGCAGGTGGTTGCGGTTGGTGGGGAAACCCGAAGTAACGCACTCACGCAGGCGGATGTACACAGGATCCGCTCTGGCTGCGTCTCGGAGTTCCTGGAGAATCCTGTCTGCGTCCTGTGAAGGAGAGTTGACGTCGGCGGCGGCGGCGTTGACAGTCACGAGGGATCTGAGGTGAACCGTGGCGTCGGCACATGCTAACTCATCCTCTGGCGTCGGGTGGCTGACAGGGGCCCGTGACAACGCATCAGGGATGCAGAGCAACCTGCCAGTGCGCCAGACGGCTGTGAAGAGATAAGGTGCGACTTTCTCCTTCAGACGTTGGAGGCGGGGATTTTCAACCGCATCAAGGGTGTAGTTGTTGAAGATGGGGATGAGGGGGCGATGGTCCGTCATGAGGGTGAAGTGTTGCAGTCCGATGAGGTAGAACTTGCACTTGGACATGGCCCAGACCACGGCTAGCATCTCCAGCTCAATGGTGGCGTAGCGGGACTCGGGGTCGCTTAGGAACCTCGAGCCACACTGAACTAAGCGGAGACGGTTGTTGCCATGATCCTGTAGGAGGGCGTATCCAATACCGTTGAGGCGGGACGCATCAGTTTGTAGAATCACTGGTAGGGAAGGGTCGAATGGGGCTAGGATGGGTGGACTGAGCAGGGCAGCCTTGACCCGGCGGAAAGCCTCATCATGGTCAGCGGTCCACATAAACGACCTCTTCGGGCTCATCAGGGGGCGCAGGGGCTGAGCGGCAGTGGCGATGTCGGGGGTGAACTCCGCCAGTTGGTTCACCAAACCCATGAAGGAGCGAAGGTCGGTGATGTTGGCTGGTGTCGGGAAGTCCTTGATCGCTCCGACTTTGCCAGGGTCAGCCGAGATGCCCTCACCTGAGAGCGTGTACCCACAGAAGTTCACACTGGGTGCGGCGACCACGAACTTGTCCTTGTTGAGTGTGATCCCACTGTCGCGGCACCGTATGAGCACTTCATGGATACGCTGAAGATGTGTGTTGAAGTCCTCGTCGTAGAGCAGCACGTCGTCGACAACCTTGGCACAATTTTGCACCCCTTGGAGGGCCCTATCACCGCGAAGGCAGAAGGCGTCACCTGTCGCAGCGAAACCCATTGGACCTCTACAGTGTTGGAAACGGCCATAAGGAGTGATGAAAGTTGTGAGATGCTGGTCCTCCTCCGCAAGTTCCATTTGCCAATATCCACTCAGGGCGTCTGCCGTCGTGAAGAATTTTGCCTGCGGGGCCACACTGCGGATCGCTGATGAAAACATGTGCAGCGGTGCCGGATATATTTGGTGCAACGCTGCCGATACTACAGAGTACGGTATATTATCATGGGATATTAAACAATGATAGTATTGCCCTGAAAGTACATGTGTGTAAGTTGCAATATGATAAAGGCATGTGTACACTCTGTATATATGTTGTGTGTTCACTTAACCTATATCAACAATTTATATACTGTACATGTGTATTTTCTTCTGCATTACTTTATCCATAAACATTTTCTAATAATGAAGTGTTTAAGTCTTATTCTTAAAGGAATTTAAACATGATGAAATTAAATTGAGTACAAAGTAGTACAAAGGAATTCAAGCAGCAACAGAGCTGGTGACCCTTCTAGGCTGCTTGTCCTCCAAAACACTGAGGATCAATTGTCTAAACAGTGGTTTAGAGTGGGCAAGGGAACATTGGAAAGGAAACTACTGCCCTGGAACTAATGTCCATGGCAGGATTAGGAAGTTAGTAGGGGACAGATGGGTTAGTAACTGAGGGGGGGATAAAATAAAGTTTTTCATTTACCAAACGCAGTCAGTCGCGGGTTTGATGCAAGATATTTGTCTATGCGAAGTTTAAATGAATCAACGGTGCTGCAGTCTATGACGTCTCGGGGAAGTCCATTCCACAAGTTGACAACTCGATTGAAGAAGAAATTCTTAGATTCGTGCGAGATAAAAGATTTACCGACAAGTTTGCAACCGTTTCCCCGCGTGTAATTAGATTGGTCGATAGTGAAGTACTTACTACAGTTCATATTGTCGATGCCTTTGATGATTTTGAACACTTGAATTAAGTCGCCTCTTAATCTGCCCTAGGTTAAAGGAAATAGATATAATTCTCTAAGACGCTCCTCGTATGGTTTGTTCTTTAGGCTAGGTATCATTTTGGTAACTCTACGTTGAACTCGTTCTAGCTTGTCTATATCTTTTTGGTAATTGACTTAATGTTTGTACCCCCAGGTGAAGGTATGAAGCGGCGCCTGACATCTCGTGGTGGCAGCGGGTGGCCGGGCGGGACCTCGTCAGTGAGCAGTGTAGCAGGTGGTGATGAACACACCAGACTCATCGCTCCACACGCTCACTCAGGCTCCAGGGCCGGACACCGCTATATGTCTACATCAGAGTCAGAGCATGATATTGTTATCCACCCGGTAAGTTTACATTTCTTAGTCACTCAGTAGTCAACTAATACTCTTGAACAGTTTCCCTACTCTCAATACCTCCACTCACATAGCAAATACAGTACAGTACTGGAGAAATTCTGGAAAACCTGAAAAATACTGTACAACAGTAGCACCACTCCACAAGGGAGGAAGTAAGACTTTACCAAAACATATTATCACTCAGTAGCACTAACATCTCACATCACCACATTTTTTGAAAGAGTGCTACAAGAAAAAATCTGTATATATAAAAAAAAATGGGCTTCACAATATGGGACAACACAGGTTTAGAACAGGAAGATCATGTCTCTCACATTGACAAAATCCTATATTCCTTGGAATAGAAAATAATGTAGATGTCATATACTGTACATAGATTTTGCTAAAGTATTTGATGTGTGATCGTGGAATAATAGCTCATAAACTGAAAGAAACTGGTGATGGGCTGGTCTATCAGAGTGAGAACTGAGCGATCTCTACCATACCCATAGCTTACTCTGACTGTTCCTTTAACTTATATATTTTCTAGATCTCAAGTGACGGCGTCTTTTCCGTGGATTGACCTCCCAATCTACCAAGATTGGAAGCCAAAGCGTCACATTTTTCCCTTGCCCCTCAACTTTCTCTTCATAATTGCTGAGAGGCACAGGGCCCTGAGTGGGGCTTTGGTTTCCTGACTGGCCGCGTTTCCTCGTCATACGACCGGCTTCCTACATCTCGGGGGCTAAGTTAGAGAACCTCCTCCTCTCGGCGCATACAACTTCGGACTTATCGTTCCGTGAGACTGGTAATAATGATTGGATTGTGGAAACCACTACTCGTGCCCAATCTGAGACATACCTATCTCTTAATACCTTGGACGATATCCCTGTTACTGTCACGAAACATAACGACCTCAACTACATCCTCGGTACTGTTGTTCTACCCTCAACTTATGACCATGACGGACTTCCTGTCGTCGTTGCGCTTGCGTTATCCAAATGTGCACGACGTTGATTTGTATAGTATCCCAAACAAATCAACTCCTGGGCCCTGGGTGGGGCTTTGGTTTCCCGGGCGTTTCCGCACCCTCCTCAGCCCCCCGCCATGGAGTGGCTTCGGTCACCCAGGCTTTATTGTGGTCGGCGGGGAGGGTTCTGGGGGGGCACTCGGTTATGGCCTTGGAATTGCTCGGGGCTTTGGGGCTGTTCGGCCAGGCAGCTTGGGGAACAACAACAACAACTCCTTCTCATCCTCTCCGCATAGCTCGCATTAAGTTTAGTGGACGTTCCCTCCCACGAAACGTCAGGATCGAAGGACAAAGGCGTGAAGTACGACCTTATGTCCCCAAACCGTTACAATGTACAAACTGTTCCACCTTTGGTCACTCAGCTGGTAGGTGTAAGAAGGTTCGGGTGTGTGCCTTCTGTAGCTCCGTCAAACATGCTACCCGTTGGAATTGTGGCACTCCAAAGTGTGTTAACTGTGGCCTTGAACACCATGCTCGCTCAAAGCAATGTGTGTTCTACATGTACAATGCTGAGTTAAAGCTTCTCATTAGTCGGTCAGGCATGTCTGTCAGAGAAGCTAAGCAAAAACTGAGAGTAAGAGATGTTAAAGATCCCTCTAGAGATATGACTTACAGTGCTAGACTTCGTGCACCTACAACTGACGTTTCTCCCGGTAGTCGACGACGTGAGGACAGTGATGCTGTGTTGGATTCACCCCTTCCTAGTCCAGCCACTGTTCCCCTCTCCAACCGATTTCATGCACTGAATACCCCTCCCCCTGTTCATGAAGCCTCCACCCCAAAAGCATCCGCGTCCCCTTCACCCGTAACTGATATTCAATCCTTGCCTCGGCTCCCTCTACCGATGTTGACGATGTCATGGATTCTACCCCCTCCACCAGTAAACGCCGATCTGATGCTCTACATTCTCCCTCCTCAGATCGTCAATCTCCCTCCGTAAAACGTAAGACCCTCACAGCCCGACCTATGCCTCCCAAACCTCAACGTGTCCCTCCTCGCTCTCGCATCTTCCGCTCTGATATGGGTTCTCCGTCCCAGCCTCCCTCACTCCACACCCCCTCTACGCCTGCGTCCTCCCCGCCTACTCGTCCTCGACCTCGACCTCACGCACCTATCAATGTTACCGCCTCGGGCTCCCATGCACCCCACTGCGGCTGTCATGACTGCTTTGTGCGTGAGTATCGCCGGACGCCTACCCGCACTAAATCCACTGTTGCTGCGTTGATACGCTCCTTTCTCCGTGACCGACGTTTACCAACCCCTGATAACACCGCCTCTCATAACTCTTCGTGCTTATGCGCTTTTCACTTAAAGTCACGTTCAGATCTTTCACACTCCAAGATAGCTACTATCCTCCATGACCTGTCCTCTAATGTGTCCCCCCACCGTCCATGTCGAAACTCCCTGCCTTCTCATGACCCTCCCCCCAGATCCGTTCCTCTTCATCTCCAACAGCCGAACATTGCTGTTAATTTACGTAACCTGACGTCTCTCACTTAACCTGTTCAATCCCTATATACTACAATGGAATTGTAATGGTCTCTCATCTAGAGTCCATCTAGGTGAGATCCAGCGTTTACTCCGTGTCTATAATCCAATGTGTATTTGTTTACAACACATTGGAAATTATGATAAATCCATCACCAACTACCACCTTGCGTGCTGTTCTCTATCCCCTGATGGAGAATATGGCACAGCAATTTATGTCCATCATCGAGTAACTTTTGACTTGTTTCCCATTCGTACAAGTTTCCTACAGCACTCTATCCTTACTCTTCATATCCCCGATGGTGACTCTGTTACCATTTGCAATATCTATAACCAACCTGCTTACAATTATGACCTTTCCTTGCTTTCTCAGTTTTTCTCTACACTACCCTCTCCCATCTTACTGTTGGGTGACTTTAATGCCCATAGCCCTATATGGGACCCTACTTCCTCCAATCCTGATACAGCCGGTTCGCAGATTGAACATTTGCTTCTGAACCGTGACCTTTGCTGCCTTAATGAGGCCGACTCACACACTTACTTTTCTGCTTCCCATCATACTTATTCCTCTGTTGATGTCACCCTGTGCTCCACAGCAATTGTTGATAAGTTCGAGTGGCGGGTCTGTGTTGATACGTTCTCAAGCGATCACTTTCCTGTCATCCTGTCTTACTTGCAATTCCGTCCATGTCCTTCGCTCCCTTGCTATAACTTCCACAAAGCTGACTGGGACGCATATGTCCTCCACACCAGACAAATCCCACCTTTTAATCCCTTAAGGGATCCTGATGAAACGCATTCATTCCTCGTTAATTTTTTTACTAATGCAGCTACTAAGTCTATACCCCAGACGTCTTCTTCCCCCCTACGTCGTCGAGTCCCCTGGTGGGACAGCACCTTATCCACTCTTGCTAAAAGTAAACATGCATTAGGCCGCCGCCTCAATAGTCTCAATAAACGTTACAATTCTTTATGTTCACGCTTACCTTTACGTGATGATCTTCTATGCCATTCCATCTCGTTATTGATGGATATATGTGCCATCAAACCTCAATACAATCGACTATCAGCTAAATTCCGTCGAGAAGTCATCCGTAGTAGATACGAATCCTGGAAAACTTATGTCTCCACCATTTCCCCGTCTACCCCGATATCATGCGTTTGGCATAAATTCAGGAATATTAACAGCCTTCACATTGCCCCTCCGCGCCATGCTTTGGTACACGGTGGCTGTACTGTTCACGATCCCCTTGAGATATTGAACCTCTTGGGTCAACATCTTGCCCATGTCAGCAGTAATGAGAGGTTAGACGATAATTTCCGCCGCCATAAACTTGAAATGGAGTCGATCCCCCTGGACTTCTCTTCACCAGACACCTTTGATTATAATGCATGCTTTACTATGGATGAATTTGAACATGCACTCTCCAATTGTCCTAACTCCGCTCCTGGCCAAGATAACATAAGTTTTGCCTTACTCACTAACTTAGCCTCCCTTGCTAAATCCTACCTCTTGCAATTTTATAATCAGGTGTGGATCCGTCATCAATTTCCTACCTCATGGAAACATGCTATTGTTGTCCCAATTGCAAAACCTGGAAAAGACCCGAGCTTGCCCTCGAGTTATAGACCAATATCCCTCACCAGTTGTCTTTGTAAATTAATGGAGAAATTGGTCAATACTGTACTAGACTTACTTGGTTCCTCCGTCAAAACACTATTCTCACTCCGACCCAATTTGGCTCTCAGAAAGATCGATCTACTCTGGACTCGCTTACGTTATTAGAATCTCATATCAAGCGTGGCTTTGAAAGTAAGTCCATCACCGTCGCCGTTTTCTTTGACATCCAGAAGGCATATGATACCACGTGGTGGCGTCCCATCCTGCAACTACTTCATGATAGTGGTGCCTGTGGCCATCTACCTTTTTTTATTTCCAACTTTCTTTCTGATCGAACATTCCAGACTCGAGTGGAGGGAATTCTTTCTAATGTCTTTCCACTCGTCAATGGTGTTCCCCAGGGCAGCGTTCTCAGCAGCAAATTTTTTTCCGCGGCCATAAATAAAGTCATTCAACAATTGCTGTTGGAAGTCCATGGCAGCCTGTACGTTGATGATTTTACCATCTATTGCACTGCCCGTACCCTCAGACATGCTCAACGTATACTCAACATCTCCATCCAACGGGTGATCGCCTGGGCATCTTCAGTTGGCTTTCAGTTTTCGGCTGAGAAAACTAAGGCAATAGTCTTCTATCGAGACAAACGCTGGCTCCGTGGCCAGTCAATATCGCTTCGAATGGGACCCTCTCAGATTTCTTTCTATCCCAGTGTTAAATTCTTAGGCGTAATCTTTGACCAACATCTCAACTGGAGAGACCATGTTCAGTATACTAAAGGTAAAGGCCTTCGTGCTCTCAACCTCCTCAGAAAACTATCCCATACCACTTGGGGTGCCAGACGTACCACTATGTTGATGCTCTACAAGGCGGTGGTTCTTTCCATCCTCGACTACGGCTGCCCCATTTATGGGTCTGCCTCTGCTTCCGTTTTGAAGATGTTGGACCCTGTTCATACGCAGGGTATGCGTCTCTGTACTGGAGCTTTCCGTTCCTCCCCAAATACCTCCGTCTTAGCTGAGAGTGGCGAGCCCCCGCTCTCCCTCCATCGCGATTTAGTTACTATACGCCGTGCATTAAAAATTAAACATAGTGACTCTCCCACTAATTCCCTTTTCAGTGATATCTTCATTCCCGATCCGTGTCCATCTTCCCCCTCCTTTCCGATTCGTGCTACAATTCTCCTCAACTCTCTTGACTTTCACATTACTGTTTCACCGCCTGTTGTCTCCCCTTCCCCCCCATGGGTTATCTCTCTCCCCAATGTTTGCACTCACCTCTCCTTCCTCTCTAAGAGATATCCTTTTGTCCCTAGCCATCACTGCCAACACGCACTCGAACACATAGTCGTAAAGGCCCCCATTTTGCCATCTTCACTGACGGGTCTAAGACTGACTCTGGGGTGGGCCTCGCTGCTGTGTCCTCTACCAAGCTCCTTCAGTTTTCTCTCCTGCCCCAAGCCTCTATCTTTACTGCTGAACTTTTAGCTATCCAATCCGCTATTGACATTATACGTGACACCCCTCAACAGCCCTTTATAATTTACAGTGACTCTCGTAGTGCCCTCGAAGCGCTCCGTGCTTATTCGTCCTCCCACGTAATAGTTTTAGCCATAAAACACGCTCTCCACGAGATGAGCCTACGTGGATTCCAGGTCCAGTTATGTTGGATTCCTGCTTACATCGGTGTCCGTGGCAATGAAGACGCCGATGCTGCGGCTAAGAATGCTATTTTAATGATCCCTCGCCAGCCCCACCTTCCGTTAGGTGATTGGCTGTCCTTACTCAAGCCTTCTATTCTTTGCACGTGGCAATCTCATTGGGATGCTCTACCCTGCAATAATAAACTCTGTGCAATCAAACCTTCTGTCCGTCCTTGGCCCTCGTCTTCCAGGTCTCACAGGTGTGAGGAAGTTACTAACTAGACTTAGGATAGGCCATTCCCGGCTGACTCACGGTTATTTGATGTCCACTCCCCGCACTCCGCCCCCTACCTGCTCCTCCTGTCATTCCCCTCTAACTGTTCGCCACGTCTTTGACTGCCCAGATACTGCCCGTCTGCGTACGGTTTGTTTTGGTACTAAATCATTCACTGACCTTTTATCCGATTCTCCGTCATTTTCCTTCCCCCCTATCGTCCGTTTTTTGCGTCGCCTTAAGCTCCTTTCAGTAATCTGATCCAATCCTTCGGGCCAGACCTATGAGAGTTCCGTATGGAGCTCAGTGGTCTGGTTAATCTGCTCTACATAACTAACTAACTAACCCTCAACTTTCTCTTCATAATTGCTGAGGGGCACAGGGCCCTGGGTGGGGCTTTGGTTTCCCGGGCGTTTTTGCACCCTCCTCAGCTCCCCGCCATGGAGTGGTTTCGGTCACCCAGGCTTTATTGTGGTCGGCAGGGAGGGTTCTGTGGGGGCGCTCGGTTATGGCCTTGGAATTGCTTGGGGCCTTGGAGCTGTTCGGCCAGGCAGCTTGGGGAAGACAGACCACACTTACAACAACAGACCACACTTACAACAACAGACCACACTTACAACACAGACCACACTTACAACACATCACAAACACCCCACACACCCCACACATCATCCTGGGTGGTGACTTCAACGCCAAGACGTCGGCCTGGTTTGTCGACAACCCCGACACAGACAAAACCAAACCGATAACCTCATCATCCTTAACGGCATCCATCAACATACCCATATTCCTCACCAAGCCCTCTATAACCCATCATCTCCAGACATCACCTTTTGCTCCCCAGAACTCGCCCCCACAACATCCTGGAGGGTGGTCAGAACCTTAGGCTCTGACCACCTCCTGATCATTATCACCACCAAAACCAGACTCACCCCAGCTAGCCACAAACACACATACACCAATTATAAAAGAGCTAACTGGGAAGCATTCACAAATGAGACAGAACAACACTTCACAACTCTAAACAGTACACCCATCACTAACATCAACAATGCTGTACACATACTCAATAAAACTATCCAAAACGCTGACAAGAAACACATTCCAAGAGGTAACAGAAAAAGACACAACCCCAACTTCACACCAGAAATTCAAAACCTCATCAGACAACGCGACATACTGAAACACTCCCCAACACCCCACACACAAGACGTCACACAACAAATTCAAGCACTCAACACCCAAACTAACAACAAAATACAAGAACAACAAAAACTAAATTGGAATAACTTCCTACAAACACTTGATCACAAAACAAACCCCAAAAAACTCTACAAAACACTAAACAGCATCACACTTTCCAACAGCAACACAACACAATCACATGATGCAATCACAACAACAGACTCTACTCCTTCATGTAAACAACAAGCAAACACTCTCATCAATCACTTTTCACATGTCAGCCACCTAAAACCTCACAAAGACGACCGACGTGTCATCCGACGTAAGAGACAATTCCCCACAGACCCTGACTATACACCCTTCACCAATCACCAGACAAAGCATATCATCAACAATCTCAAGCACTCACCCGCCTGTGGCCTAGACAACATAAGCAACATACACCTCAGACACCTGGGACCACAAGGCATACAAGCACTCACTAACATATCAAACTACAGCTATTCACACAACACAATACCAGACATTTGGAAGCATGGTATCATCATCACATTCCCCAAACCCAACAAAGACCCCACGCTACCCTCCTCGCACCGCACCATCACACTCCTTTGCTCCCCCTCCAAAGTCATGGAATGCCTAGTATTACAACTAATTACACCTGACCTACCCCTAGCTCCAACACAACATGGCTTTAGGCCACTGCACTCCACAAACACTCTTCTCACAGACCTTACACAAAGAGCTTTCGACGGCATCAACTCAGCTAGACCACCACACAGATCACTATTAGCCACACTCGACATTAGTAAAGCCTTCGATGCCATCCCCCACCACAACCTAACAAACAAAATCTACAACACAAACATGCACAACAACACAAAAAGGTGGCTGGCCAACTTCCTAGCAGGCAGAAGTGCACACGTATCTTTTGCCGGTCAGTCATCTAAAATCAGAAACTTTCCAAACGGAGTCCCACAAGGATCCGTCCTATCGCCCGCACTCTTCAATCTGTACATGCACGATATAACTACACCCAATACGCCCCAAATAAACTTAGCCTCCTATGCAGATGACATAACACTCACATGCACACACCATGACCCAAAAAGAGCAACAGATCTCCTTCAACCCTATCTCAACACACTACATGGCTGGTGCACTACAAACAGACTTAATCTAGCCCCAGCCAAATCCACCGCAACCCTGCTCACAATTTGGACAGGAGAACACGAATACATCCCTCAACTCACCATAAACAACACACCCCTAACACATACACACACACCCAAAATCCTAGGAGTAACATATGATACTCATATGACATTCAAACAGCACACCACAAACATTAAAAATAAACTGACACCCAGACTTAACGCCCTCAGGTCACTTGCTCACACAAAATTTGGACACAACAAAGAAACTACCACCACAGTATATAAACAATACATAAGATCAGTGATGGAATATGCAAGCCCAGCCTGGGCTTCTAACCTAGGTGAAACACATCATAAGACCTTACAGACTATTCAAAACAAAGCCCTGAAGATCATTACAGGCTGCACAGCTACTGCACCCACAGATCACCTACATCAAGAAACCAAAATCCTCAAAGTCAAAGACCATCTGGACATGAGAGGCACTCAATTACTGGCAGCAGCCTCCACGAACCAAGACCACTCACTAAACTACATGGCAACACACCCACAGACACCAAGAAATATCAAAACAACACCCAGCACACGGTATCACACACAATTATTGTCCTCTCTCCCTCCCTGCCCACCCCGAACCAACTTCCAGAAGCACATCCATACTCATATCTCTCACCGATCCATCCACTCACTCACAGACAACACGCAGCTGCATGCACGACCTCTCGAAATCCATCCTTCCGAATCCTCCCTTCCTCGCGAGGACAGAGTCCACCTGGCCAGGCTGAGATGCGGACACCATCCAGCTCTCCTGAGCTATCAGAAGAGACTGGATGACTCCGTTGTCGACGCCTGCCCGGGATGTAACACAGCACCCCATACCATTAAACACATCATAGAAGACTGCATTTCACACAACCACTTACGCCAACAACACAATCTACACTCAATGAGAGCTCTCGGGGAAAGCCCGATCGTGGCCATGGCCTTTCTCAGGGACTCGGGGCTGTTCGGCCAGGCAGCTTAGGGAACAACAACAACAACAACAACAACAACTGAAAGAAAAAGGAATCACTGGAAAGGTAGGGAGATGGATTTATAACTTTAACATTAACATTATCATTAACAACAAAAATAAATAAAAATAAATTAAAAGTAGAAGTAACTTGGCAGTATTAGAAAGTTCAGAGGTTAAAAGTTCTGTTCCCTAGGGTACAGTGTTGGCACCTTTACTAATTATAGTCCATTCATTATAGGTAGGCCAACAATCTTGACCACTAACGTCTATAACTCATAAACGACTCTATTAATCAAGCTAATATTTTAACCATTTAGAAAGAGTTAGCCAGTGAATAAGTTTGGAATTTACATCCCATTTGCTGCAGTCCTATTTTAGTTACAAAGGTTAGGGATCACAATTTGCTGGTCTACCTATAAGGAGTGGACTATAGTAATATCTATAATAATGTGAAACATAGCTGTGTCACTACATTCATGGAATATCCACATTAGGAGACAAAAACAAAATTGCAAGCTGACATGAATGCAGTAATTCAGTGGGCCAAAGACATTACCATACGATTAAATCGAGAAATTCCAGCTGGTAAAATATGGAGAAAAAAAATATGGAATAAAAGAAACTACAGCCTTCATAACAGAGTTAATCCTGTCAATCCCACAAAATACAGAGAGCTTAGAAAACATGTCCTTCAAACAACATAATCAGGCCAAAGCAGTAGCAGCTAGGAAATTAGTACAGTAGGCTGGATACTACGCACGAGAGCGAGGTGGAAGGACAGAGAGGGAGAGGTAAACCAAAAGAGAGGTGGAAGGATGGAGTGAAGAAGTATATGGATGAAGGCGGTGCTGGTTGGGTGGAGGGGCGTCGACTGACTGGGGACAGAGGTGCATGGGGGCGTTTCGTTCGTGGCAACCCTCTCGGGGATCACAGCGTTAGGCATACATGCATACATACATCAAATTTTAAGACGGAGTGCTCCACACATACGTGCAGTTTCAGTCTCTTGTCCTAATGGCGGCGTTCCAGGCAACCCTGTTAGGGCTACTTCACTTGTCAAGTTTTTGGATTTGAGATCGGCACGTATAGTCCGATCCCAGGTCTTCCTCGGTCCACCCCTTGGTGCAGTTCCCTCCACATCACAGACCTGCATTTTTTCACCCAATTTTGTTCATCCATTCTCTCCACATGTCCATACTATCCCAGTCTACTTGTACACATCACCTCGCTAATACTCTATACCTAAACATCTCCTCAGCTCAACATTTGTTATTATATCCTGCAGCCTGGCCCCACACATCCATCTCACCATTCTCATCTCATTACGTTCTATTCTGTTGACATCCTCTACTTTAATGGCCCATGTTTCTGAGGCATACGCCATTGCACTTCTAACACATGAGGCATACACCTTTCCCTTCAGGGGGAGAGGCATTCTTTTCATGGTTAGAATTGGCAGCAGTTCTCTGAGCTTCTCCCAGCCACATCTAACTCTAGTGACAGTGGCAGCCTCGGCCCCACCACCGGCAGAGATGGTATCTCCTAGGTAACAAAACTTGTCCACCAGCTCCAATGACTCATTTCCAAAATTCACAGCCACAAGATCATCACTTAACACAAGCTCGCTTTTGCACACTACACACTCAAATTTCTCTATTTCTGACTTATCTTTCGGCAGGGGTCCATTTATTCTACTACTGTGCAGCGCTTATTCCCATGGTGGACCCAGCATCGACAGATGCTATCATTGAATCGAGTTAACGCCCACACCATTTCCACACACTGCACATGGGTGTGCACCTCTCTTTTCCACATTGCCTCGTCTCAATCTACAATGCATAACCTTGGTTTTGTTAATATTGACTCTCAAACCCTTGCTCGCCATGCCCTCTCTCCATCTTCTGAATTTGGCCTCAGCATCTTGCATTTGTCAGCTATTAAGACTAAATCGTCTGCATAAAACAGTTGCAACGGGAGTCCGCCTCTAAAAACTCTAGACAGTGCCTCCAGGACCATAATAAAGAGGAGGGGGCTTAACACTGAACCCTGATGGACTCCAACACGGACTGCGAACTCATCACTCAGTACACCCTTCACCCTCACTGCACTTCGCGAATCCTCATAGATCTTCATTATCACACGCACCAGCCACTCTTCCACACCAAGTTTCCTCATAGCCCACTGCACATCATCTCTAGGCACCCTGTCAATAGATATAGATACTACGCACTTTCAAGACATGAGAAGAACAGCCAATGATTATGCTTTTCAAATAATTTGTAATTAACTTAAATGTAAAACTTGCAAACAAACAAAGCAAAACAGGAACCGCACAATGTGAAGACAAAGGAACTTATCAAAATCACTCTGTGGAAATAACACATAATCCTACAACTGGAATATTGCAATGTGCTAACATCTCCAGACAAAGCAGGAGAATCATATGAAATAGAATGTCCGAAATGCTTTATACAGTCGGCTCCCTGTATCCGCGCTCCATACATTCGTGATCCTTGCTATTCGCGGACACCCCTAAATATCCCATTACTTGTCATCCGCGCAAAAAAACAGCAAAATACCAGCTATTCACGGATTTGAATCGGGCGGGTCGGTGCGCATCCCGATTCTTGCTTTGGTCGGCCATCTTGTATTCTTGCGTGACGTCAACACAGCGTCCCAGCTGAGGCAGCAGTTCACAGCCCAGTGTTGGAAAAGTTGAAAACCACCTGTTTACAAGTTTTTTTCTGCACGAACCTCTTATCTCAAGCATTTATTAGGGCCTATAGAGCATTCAGTGATAGGGACAGTGGGCCTGATGGTAATCATGATGGAAATAAATGCCCGGGACCATCAAAACAGAGAGCAAGCGTACCGACTCTGTCGGACAAAAGCGGGCAAATTATGCCGATGCGTAAGGCTAGCCTAGGCCTAATGACTTATTTCAAATAAAGTTTGTGTGGTAAGTTATCTCTTCATAATATGTATTAATAAGTATTCTCCTCAAATAATATGTAGGTCAAAATAATGGTTTGAGGGTCCAAGATGGCCGAGTCAGGTACGAGCTAAGCCTATTTCCCATTGAAACCTATGTTAAACACTGCCCACGTATCCGTGTACTGCAGTCGGTACCAGTTAGGCGCGGATATGGGGAGCCGACTGGAACAGGATTGACATGGGGGTTAGGCTTAGGAAATGTAATATCCCACGCCACAGGCTGTGACATGGTCGGTAGTGCGTCTGACTGGTGATCGAAGAGTCGGCAGTTCGATCCCACACGCCATGCTATTGGTATACGGCAAGAGTTTGGGCAGCTCGATCTAGCCATTTGTGGCAAATGTCCAGTAAAGTGCATGTAACAAGGGCATGCTCTTACCCTGCCAATCAAAGGAAAAAAAAATCCATCTCAAAGTACAGGGGATCTCTGGGCACACTGAGGGACTCCTGGTTAACAAATAAGGTTCCTAGTCTTTTCCACAGCATACCAGAGAAAGTGAGAAACCTGATGGATGTGCCAATGGAAGTCTTCAAGAGCAGTTATCATGCGAGGAATTATCAAGGGAAAATATAGGAAATAGTGTGTGTAAGTTGGTGAGTTTTTAATGTGTAAACCCCATCTAAAAGGGGTATGGGTTTATTGTATTTTATTTATGTTTTCTGTGCATTTTTTTTTTTTTTTTTTTTTTTTAATTCATTTTCATTGAGGAATGAAGAGGTACGTAGGAGAGTGGGACAGCAGGAACCATTGTCGGCCAGAGTGGACAGAATGGTGCTGTGCTGGTATGGACATGTTGAGCGAATGGGAGATAAAAGGCTTACAAAGAAAGTAGGTATATGAGTCAGATACAAGGGGAGGTAGAGGAAGACCTCAGTTGAGATGGAGAGACGGTGTAGTACAAGCGTTGGAAGGTACAGGGATGACTGTAGAACAGGCAAGAGAAGTTGTTGTTGTTGTTGTTCCCGTTCCCCAAGCTGCCTGGCCGAACAGCCCCAAGGCCCCGAGCAAGGCCAAGGCCATAACCTAGCGCCCCCACAGAACCCTCCCTGCCGACCAAAATATAGCCTGGGTGACCGAAGCCACTCCATGGCGGGGAGCTGAGGAGGGTGCGGAAACACCCGGGAAACCAAAGCCCCACTCAGGGCCCTGTGCCTCTCAGCAATTACAGTATGAAGAGAAAGTTGAGGGGCAAAGGAAAAATGTGACGCTTTGGCTTCCAATCTTGGTAAATTGGGAGGTCAATCCACGGAAGAGACGCCGTCACTTGAGATCTAGAAAATATATAAGTAAAAGGAACAGTCAGAGTAAGCTATGGGTATGGCAGAGATCGCTCAGTTCTCACTCGGATAGACAAAGTGTAGATATCCACAGTGTCGTTAAGTTTTGTCGTTTAGTTTGCAAGTTTTACATTTTAATGTACACAACTGGAGAATATATTAATATTATTACATAATGTGAATAGTGTTTCTTTTTTTGTAAAGACAACAGTTTTTTTTTCTTAGCCCTCTTCAGGGCTTAGCAAGAACCAAAAATGCCTGCCTTTGCAACAAGCAATTTATATTTTGTAGGTTTCAATTCCTTGAATACATCGTTGGTTAGGAGCCTAACTGGGTGTGAACATATGAAATCACATGAAGTAGTACTGAGCACCCATTTTCTAATGTCTGCCTGCTACTGGGATGGAATCCAAGACCTGAGACTATGTGGGTGGATGTAATGCCAACTCGGCCACAGGGGTTTGATTTTACAATGTTATGTTCTGTATACTGAACCAGCTTTCCAAAACTACAGTAGCACAAGAGTCCGCCACATTTGCTCTTATAACTTTATATCTGAGCTATCCATTCTTTCTACTGTGCATATATTTATAACCTCCTCCACCAATATGAAAATATATATTGGGAGTTCACAAATTTATATAATTCTATATAAGAGCAAAGGGGAAAGAGGAGTGTGTGGTAACCACCGAGGAATATGTCTTCTAAGCGTAGTAGGGAAGGTATACAGTAGGGTAGTGATTGAGAGAGTGAGAGTGAGAACGGAGAAATGGATAGGCGACGAGCAGGGAGGTTTTAGGAAGGGAAGAGGATGTGTAGATCAGATTTTTACCCTGAATTGTGTTGTGGAGAAGTATCTGGAGAAGAAACAAAAGGTGTATGTTGCCTTTATGGACTTGGAGAAGGCCTATGACAGAGTGGATAGAAAAGGTTTGTGGAAAGTACTTAGAATATACGGAGTAGAGGGCAAGTTGCTGAAAGCAGTGAAGAGTATGTATGAGGGTGCAAAGGCGGCAGTACGTGTGGAGAGTGAGCAGAGCAAGTTCTTTGACCTGAATGTTGGTTTGAAACAGGGGTGTGTGATGTCCCCGTGGTTGTTTACTGTATATATGGATGGAGTCATGAAAGAAATACTATCAAGAGCAGTGGATGTTGGTATATTGCTGAAAAGGGAGGGAATTGAGTGGAAGCTACCTATACTGCTGTTTGCGGATGATACAGTTCTGATGAGTGGTAATGAATGGGAGTTGCAGGGTCTGGTAAATGAGTTTGGAACAGTGTGCGAAAAACGGAATTTGAAGGTAAATGCAGGAAAGAGCAAGGTTATGGTCTTCGAAAGGGGTGAAGTCACAGAGTGTGAGGTGAAGCTGAACGGTCAGGCTATGGAGATCGTCAACTCTTTTAAGTATCTGGGCAGTGTGTTGAGTAAAGATGGGACTATGGATGAAGAAGTGCGGGAGAGGGTACAACAG
This sequence comes from Paralithodes platypus, assembly GCA_032716605.1. Lineage (NCBI taxonomy): Eukaryota > Metazoa > Arthropoda > Malacostraca > Decapoda > Lithodidae > Paralithodes > Paralithodes platypus. The sequence goes on along the minus strand of CM064496.1, from coordinate 48,570,130 downwards.
GGGAAGAGGGTTGTAGGAACGCTAAAAGCAGTAACAAGAAATAGGATGGTCAGTATGGAAGTGAAGAAGTCCTTGCATGACAGTGTGGTAATCCCGACACTGGCTTACGGAAGTGAAGCATGGACGTTGGTTGAGAGACTCAGACCAAGAGTGAGAGCAGTGAAAATTAATTACTTAAGGAGTGCGTGCGGAGTTACGTGGAGGGATAGGCAGACTAATGAGGAAGTAAGAAGGAGGTGGATGTGCTGGAGAGTGTGAAAAGGAACAACTTGAGATGGTTCGGCCATATGGAACGTATGGAAAGCGAGAGAATGACTAAGAGGGTGTACGAGAGCGAGGTGGAGGGACAGAGAGGGAGAGGTAGACCGAATGAGAGGTGAAAGGATGGAGTGAGGAAGTACATGAACGAAGGCGGTGCTGGTTGGGGGGAGGGGCGTCGACTGACTGGGGACAGAGGTGCATGGGGGCGGTTCGTTCGTGGCCACCCCTTCGGGGATCACGGCGTCAGGCAATAGATAGATAGATAGACAAATTCATTTCAGCCTTTTCTTACTTAGGCTCACAGCTGTACTATCAGCAATATGAATTGGTATATACCTTTAACCCTCGGAATCCGGGAGGCCTCATATGAGGCAAAATGGTCGGCTAAAAATCGCCGCTATAATCATCAGAACTCGGCAACCACGCGTTGTAGCGACGTCATCTCTACGGCATTCTACAGACAACAAAAAGTTCTACAATTTGCAAAAACATTGACTGCTCTAGGTGGTCTCAATCAGTAGCTACTGAATTATGAAATTGATTTTACCAAAATTCATATGAGGCCCCCGGATCCCAAGGGTTAACATCACTGGTCAAATTGGTCTGGTAAGATGGCAAGAGAAGTTGTAATTAATAGGAATGAATGGAGAATGCTTGTGAATAGATGAGAGATAATGCGGTCATTGGGAGAGGAGGTTGGGTGCCAGTTGGACTAGATAATAGTCCATCAGGCACCTGGCCCGGGGAGCCAGTGTATATGAAGGGTCATGCCTGGATGTGAGTTGGGCGGACATTGTAGTATTGTATGGTTACACTGCACGTTTGCGTGCTGAGCCCGGAACCTCTCCAGGAGGTCTGGGACCGGGGGAGTGCTGGAGGTCCATAGTGATCCTTGGTCTCTGGGTCTTCTCCTGGGCGACCTAGATGTGTGTGAATTAAATATTTATTTATTTATTTTTTATGTTGTGTTGTCCCTGTTCGGGCTGTCTTTAGTCAGCCACCCCCAGCGATGGGGTGTGTGCCTGAGTATATACATAGGATACTTTACATACATACATACATACATTGTATTTTAACTTATTTACAGTGCTGTCTTTTATTTAAATTGTTATGTTAGGTATATGCATGCTCTTTTATATTACATTTATACTACAAAGCATATCATCAACAATCTCAAGCACTCACCCGCTTGTGGCCTCGACAACATAAGCATCAGACACCTGGGACCACAAGGCATACAAGCACTCACTAACATATCAAACTACAGTTATTCACACAACACAATACCAGATTTTTTTTTTTTTTTTTTTTTTTTTTTTTTTTTTAAGAGACAATGAACGGATGAAGGAAAAACACAGATAAAACAAAAAGGTCCATGTGCCTAAAGGCATCCTCCATTCATAAAATGTTTGTAACAACTGGATTTAAACATTTGTAGATTGTAAGTTTGTGGAAAGCAATTCGAGGGAAGTGAATTCCAAAGAGTAGTAGCTCTGGGGATAAATGAATTCTGATAAGCAGAAGTTCTACATTGTGGAGGAGAAAGTGTAAATTTGGAAGCATGGTATCATCACCACATTCCCCAAACCCAACAAAGACCCCACACTACCCTCCTCGCACCGCCCCATCACACTCCTTTGCTCCCCCTCCAAAGTCATGGAACGCCTAGTATTACAACTAATTACACCCGACCTACCCCTAGCTCCAACACAACATGGCTTTAGGCCACTGCACTCCACAAACACTCTTCTCACAGACCTTACACAAAGAGCTTTTGACGGCATCAACTCCGCTAGACCACCACACAGATCACTATTAGCCACACTCGACATTAGTAAAGCCTTCGATGCCATCCCCCGCCACAACCTAACAAACAAAATCTACAACACAAACATGCACAACAACACAAAAAGGTGGCTGGCCAACTTCCTAGCTTGCAGATGTGCACACGTATCTTTTGCCGGTCAGTCATCTAAAATCAGAAACTTTCCAAACGGAGTCCCACAAGGATCCGTCCTATCGCCCGCACTCTTCATCTGTACATGCACGATATAACTACACCCAATACGCCCCAAATAAACTTAGCCTCCTATGCAGATGACATAACACTCACATGCACACACCATGACCCAAAAAGAGCAACAGATCTCCTTCAACCCTATCTCAACACACTACATGGCTGGTGCACTACAAACAGACTTAATCTAGCCCCAGCCAAATCCACCGCAACCCTGCTCACAAGCTGGACAGGAGAACACGAATACATCCCTCAACTCACCATAAACAACACACCCCTAACACATACACACACAACCAAAATCCTAGGAGTAACATATGATACTCATATGACATTCAAACAGCACACCACAAACATTAAAAATAAACTGACACCCAGACTTAACGCCCTCAGGTCACTTGCTCACACAAAATTTGGACACAACAAAGAAACTACCACCACAGTATATAAACAATACATAAGATCAGTGGTGGAATACGCAAGCCCAGCCTGGGCTTCTAACCTAGCTGAAACACATAAGACCTTACAGACTATTCAAAACAAAGCCCTGAAGATCATTACAGGCTGCACAGCTACTGCACCCACAGATCACCTACATCAAGAAACCAAAATCCTCAAAGTCAAAGACCATCTGGACATGAGAGGCACTCAATTCCTGGCAGCAGCCTCCACGAACCAAGACCACCCACTAAACTATATGGCAACACACCCACAGACACCAAGAAATATCAAAACAACACCCAGCACACGGTATCACACACAATTATTGTCCTCTCTCCCCACCCCGAACCAACTTCCAGAAGAAGCACATCCATACTCATATTTCTCACCGATCCAGCCACTCACTCACAGACAACACGCAGCTGCATGCACGACCTCCCGAAATCCATCCTTCCGAATCCTCCCTTCCTCGCGAGGACAGAGTCCACCTGGCCAGGCTGAGATGCGGACACCATCCAGCTCTCCTGAGCTATCAGAAGAGACTGGATGACTCCGTTGTCGACGCCTGCCCGGGATGTAACACAGCACCCCATACCATTAAGCACATCATAGATGACTGCATTTCACACAAGCACTTACGCCAACAACACAATCTAACTACACCCAATACGCCCCAAATAAACTTAGCCTCCTATGCAGATGACATAACACTCACATGCACACACCATGACCCAAAAAGAGCAACAGATCTCCTTCAACCCTATCTCAACACACTACATGGCTGGTGCACTACAAACAGACTTAATCTAGCCCCAGCCAAATCCACCGCAACCCTGCTCACAAGCTGGACAGGAGAACACGAATACATCCCTCAACTCACCATAAACAACACACCCCTAACACATACACACACCCAAAATCCTAGGAGTAACATATGATACTCATATGACATTCAAACAGCACACCACAAACATTAAAAATAAACTGACACCCAGACTTAATGCCCTCAGGTCACTTGCTCACACAAAATTTGGACACAACAAAGAAACTACCACCACAGTATATAAACAATACATAAGATCAGTGGTGGAATACGCAAGCCCAGCCTGGGCTTCTAACCTAGCTGAAACACATCATAAGATCTTACAGACTATTCAAAACAAAGCCCTGAAGATCATTACAGGCTGCACAGCTACTGCACCCACAGATCACCTACATCAAGAAACCAAAATCCCCAAAGTCAAAGACCATCTGGACATGAGAGGCACTCAATTCCTGGCAGCAGCCTCCACGAACCAAGACCACCCACTAAACTACATGGCAACACACCCACAGACACCAAGAAATATCAAAACAACCCAGCACACGGTATCACACACAATTATTGTCCTCTCTCCCTCCCTGCCCACCCCGAACCAACTTCCAGAAGCACATCCATACTCATATCTCTCATCGATCCATCCACTCACTCACAGACAACACGCAGCTGCACGACCTCCCGAAATCCATCCTTCCGAATCCTTCCTTCCTCGCGAGGACAGAGTCCACCTGGCCAGGCTGAGATGCGGACACCATCCAGCTCTCCTGAGCTATCAGAAGAGACTGGATGACTCCGTTGTCGACGCCTGCCCGGGATGTAACACAGCACCCCATACCATTAAACACATCATAGAAGACTGCATTTCACACAACCACTTATGCCAACAACACAATCTACACTCAATGAGAGCTCTGTGGGAAAGCCCGATCGTGGCCATGGCCTTCCTCAGGGACTCGGGGCTGTTCGGCCAGGCAGCTTAGAGAACAACAGCAACAACAACAACAACACAACCGTGGGGCCACCTCCCGAGGCTGCCAACCGCGGATGGCTGCCGACCCTCCACGGCCGAGGACAAAATCAACGACCAGTGGAGGAAAACAGGATGCCGGCCGCGGGGAGCAGTTTCGGGAGCCAAACCGTCACAACCATCCCCTGCCCCCTCCTTGGGGGCACGGGTCCTTGGAGCGGCTTCGGTCGCGCCGGGAATTTCCACACCTCTCACACCACACACACATCACACAGTTTTTCCTACACCGAGAAATGACTCTCCGGCTGTCATTTCTCGAAGACTTCTTCTAGCCGGAGACATTGAGAGCTACCTAGGACCCACGTACACATACATATGTCCAACTTTGCTCAAAACCCATCACTTTGAGTCGCCATACTAAGGGTTCAGTTCTCTGCAATTCATGCGGGAACTGGACCCACTTCACCTGCACAACACTTGCCTCCAAGAAACACTACACAAACACCTGGACCTGTTCCTCATGCCCCTCCCTCTCCCAGTCAAATCCCTCACCTAAAACCCGTCCACCTCTCCTCCCCAACCCACCTAACCTTCCCATATCATCCACTCCCCCTCCTAAAACCCGTCCACCTCTCCTCCCTAACCCACCTAACCTTCCCATACCATCCACATCCTCAACTCAACACACCACACCCCATCCTAATCCATTCCAACCCCCATGTCCTGCTCCCCAATCCCCACCCCCACCTCACCCATCCCAACCCCCAGCCCCTCCCTCACCCCCACCCCCACCCCATCCTCGTGCAGCAGCACCCAACATACATCGTGCACATAACATTAACATTCTTCAACTGAACATAGATGGCATCAACACAAAGAAACACGAACTCTCACACTTCATCAAACAACACAACATACACATTGCCATCTTACAAGAAACAAAACTCCGCACAACACAAAAAACACCCACATTTCATAATTTCACCACCATCAGACAAGACCGGGCTGTCGGCAGGGGCGGTGGACTCATCACCCTGGTACACAAAGAAATATCATACATAGTAACCAGTGTACAAACCAAATCCCTCCTCCCCCCAAATGATAACACAACAGAAATACAGTCAATTAAAATACGCACTGGCAACAACTCCAACATAACCATCATAAACACATACATCCCTCCCCAAACATCCCCTACAGTACCAAATGAATACAGACCACACTTACAACACATCACAAATACCCCACACATCATCCTGGGTGGTGACTTCAATGCCAAGACGTCGGCCTGGTTTGTCGACAACCCCGACACAGACAGAGGGCTGGTACTACAAAACCAAACCGATAACCTCATCATCCTTAACGACATCCATCAACATACCCATATTCCTCACCAAGCCCTCTATAACCCATCATCTCCAGACATCACCTTTTGCTCCCCAGAACTCGCCCCCACAACATCCTGGAGGGTGGTCAGAACCTTAGGCTCTGACCACCTCCCGATCATAATCACCACCAAAACCAGACTCACCCCAGCTAGCCACAAACACACATACACCAATTATAAAAGAGCTAACTGGGAAGCATTCACAAATGAGACAGAACAACACTTCACAACTCTAAACAGTACACCCATCACTAACATCAACAATGCTGTACACATACTCAATAAAACTATCCAAAACGCTGACAAGAAACACATTCCAAGAGGTAACAGGAAAATACACAACCCCAACTTCACACCAGAAATTCAAAACCTCATCAGACAACGCGACATACTGAAACACTCCCCAGCACCCCACACACAAGACATCACACAACAAATTCAAGCACTCAACACCCAACCTAACAACAAAATACAAGAACAACAAAAACTAAATTGGAATAACTTCCTACAAACACTTGATCACAAAACAAACCCCAAAAAACTACAAAACACTAAACAGCATCACACTTTCCAACAGCAACACAACACAATCACATGCTGCAATCACAACAACAGACTCTACTCCTTCATGTAAACAACAAGCAAACACTCTCATCAATCACTTTTCACATGTCAGCCACCTAAAACCTCACAAAGACGACCGACGTGTCATCCGACGTAAGTGACAATTCCCCACAGACCCTGACTATACACCCTTCACCAATCACCAGACAAAGCATATCATCAACAATCTCAAGCACTCACCCGCCTGTGGCCTAGACAACATAAGCAACATACACCTCAGACACCTGGGACCACAAGGCATACAAGCACTCTCTAACATATCAAACTACAGCTATTCACACAACACAATACCAGACATTTGGAAGCATGGTATCATCATCACATTCCCCAAACCCAACAAAGACCCCACGCTACCCTCCTCGCACCGCCCCATCACACTTCTTTGCTCCCCCTCCAAAGTCATGGAATGCCTAGTATTACAACTAATTACACCTGACCTACCCCAGCTCCAACACAACATGACTTTAGGCCACTGCACTCCACAAACACTCTTCTCACAGACCTTACACAAAGAGCTTTCGACGGCATCAACTCAGCTAGACCACCACACAGATCACTATTAGCCACACTCGACATTAGTAAAGCCTTCGATGCCATCCCCCGCCACAACCTAACAAACAAAATCTACAACACAAACCTGCACAACAACACAAAAAGGTGGCTGGCCAAATTCCTAGCAGGCAGATGTGCACACGTATCTTTTGCCGGTCAGTCATCTAAAATCAGAAACTTTCCAAACGGAGTCCCACAAGGATCCGTCCTATCGCCCGCACTCTTCAATCTGTACATGCACGATATAACTACACCCAATACGCCCCAAATAAACTTAGCCTCCTATGCAGATGACATAACACTCACATGCACACACCATGACCCAAAAAGAGCAACAGATCTCCTTCAACCCTATCTCAACACACTACATGGTTGGTGCACTACAAACAGACTTAATCTAGCCCCAGCCAAATCCACCGCAACCCTGCTCACAAGTTGGACAGGAGAACACGAATACATCCCTCAACTCACCATAAACAACACCCCTAACACATACACACACACCCAAAATCCTAGGAGTAACATATGATACTCATATGACATTCAAACAGCACACCACAAACATTAAAAAGAAACCGACACCCAGACTTAACGCCCTCAGGTCACTTGCTCACACAAAATTTGGACACAACAAAGAAACTACCACCACAGTATATAAACAATACATAAGATCAGTGATGGAATACGCAAGCCCAGACTGGGCTTCTAACCTAGCTGAAACACATCATAAGACCTTACAGACTATTCAAAACAAAGCCCTGAAGATCATTACAGGGTGCACAGCTACTGCACCCACAGATCACCTACATCAAGAAACCAAAATCCTCAAAGTCAAAGACCATCTGGACATGAGAGGCACTCAATTCCTGGCAGCAGCCTCCACGAACCAAGACCACCCACTAAACTACATGGCAACACACCCACAGACACCAAGAAATATAAAAAAAACACCCAGCACACGGTATCACACATAATTATTGTCCTCTCTCCCTCCCTGCCCACCCCGAACCAACTTCCAGAAGCACATCCATACTCATATCTCTCACCGATCCATCCACTCACTCACAGACAACACGCAGCTGCATGCACGACCTCCCGAAATCCATCCTTCCGAATCCTCCCTTCCTCGCGAGGACAGAGTCCACCTGGCCAGGCTGAGATGCGGACACCATCCAGCTCTCCTGAGCTATCAGAAGAGACTGGATGACTCCGTTGTCGACGCCTGCCCGGGATGTAACACAGAACCCCATACCATTAAACACATCATAGAAGACTGCATTTCACACAACCACTTACGCCAACAACACAATCTACACTCAATGAGAGCTCTGTGGGAAAGCCCGATCGTGGCCATGGCCTTTCTCAGGGACTCGGGGCTGTTCGGCCAGGCAGCTTAGGGAACAACAACAACAACACAATCTACACTCAATGAGAGCTCTGTGGGAAAGCCCGATCGTGGCCATGGCCTTCCTCAGGGACTCGGGGCTGTTCGGCCAGGCAGCTTAGGGAACAACAACAACAACAACAACAAAATTTATATGAGCTAGTGTATATCTTTGGAATTAACCCCTCCACCCCGGAAGGGCTCTTGAACGCTCATAACAAACTCGGCCCGCGCAACCCGGAAGGGCTCTTGAACGCCCATTGCTTGCGTGAGTGCTTTCGAATGCCGCGCGTATATTTTTGGTGTCGTGGGAGGGTAGGTGGCGCCACCAGGCGTAAACTACGCCACAGCAACAGTATCTACCCCGACGCCATCGTGGACAGTACGCCAAATAGTGATTCCGCTGTGTCCGATACCGTGCTTCCTACGACGCCCTTGCTAGTTCGTCGCGCCTTACCCCGACGCCATCGCCTAAATGTGTTATCTCCCGGAGGTATTGAGACGACATTGAGACTATATGAGCGTGCTGATGCCAAGTATATTGTTGATGATATAGTCAGTGACGACTCCAGTAATTATAAGTCGAGTGATTATGGCCATGAGAGTGAGAAAGAAGAGCAATTCCTGGGATTTGCGAGAGAACATGACAATGATGAGAGTGATGAAGGTGATGTACCAGTTGTTGAGGAAGCTGGTTTACCTAAAGACAGTGAACTTGAGAGAGTGAGTGAGTGGGAGAGTTCAAGGTCACTCACCAAATTTCGCATAAGTGACACGACTCCAAGCCCTTCCCCAGGTAAATCGCCTTTCAAGCTACACTTGTATAAGCAGAAAATACTTGAGAAGGCGGCCGCGGCAGCTAGGGAACAAGCAAAATACTTGGTGAGGATGAGGCTGTGAGTGAGGGTCAGCGTGGTGACCCTTCTCGTCCGCCATTGTCTCCCTTATCTACCCACGCCACCCAAGATGACCCGGATGCCCCGCATTCTTCCCCACCACCCCCACCATTGCCAAGGGTTGAGGACCCCCCACTTTCGGCCTATTTGCCTCCTAGGTCCCCCGACAGGAGACATACTGCTGCCGAAAAGGGGAAAGGCAGGAAATATACCAAAAAAATTAAGAAAAGTAAGAGAGTTTTGTTCGAGGCTCCCGCGGCGTCCACCCCTGCCGGCCCCAGCCATACGTCCCCGCAACTTTCCCCACGGTCCTCCCCACCTCTCCCGCCTTCAACATGTCTTCCTGAAGAAGTCTTTGAGCTCGCATCACCAATACCTGGGCCTAGTGACAGTGAAACATTGCTTTCTGTCACACGTCGCAGGCCAAGGAGCCCAGGACCTCGGGGGGACACAGCCTCACCTGCCACTCCTTCCCCACCTCGCCCACCCGCACGCCGCCCACGCACCACTGGTTCCCCGCCAGATTATGTGGGGGCCACTGATGATGAAGGGCACCTCTCTGAAGACTCTGGCCATGATTACATAGGTCCACCGTCAGGGCAAGATGACCACTCTGACGATGACTATATGGACATCGACGACCCTCGACCCATCCGCTTGGCCCGGCGTCGTGCTGCCCGTCGTGCTGCCCGCCGCCCTGGCCGACGCCCTCGCCGCCCTAGGGCGCGCGCCTCCCGAGTTGGCCGTGGGCGTGCTGGGCCACCAGCTGGAGCTCCTCGTCAGCGTAGACAAGACCCATTCTACGTTTATCAGTGGCAAGACGTAGTTGATGGGGATGGATACAACCCTGATGTGCCAGCTTTTGATGAGGTACTGGAGGGTTCAGGCATTACCCCCAATTTTCCTGCAGGCCCCAATGCTCCACCACACAAACTATTTGAGGCCTTCTTTGATGAGGAGGTGGTAGGCTATGTTGTCAAAGAGACAAATAAGCAGCACCAATTCCAGGTCCACTTTTTGGGCAAGGTGACCAAGGGCCACATGAGGCAGTGGACCCCAGTGACTCATAAAGAGTTCATGGTGTTCCTGGCACTCACCATGCTAATGCCTCATGTCAAGAAGCATAGGTTGCCTGACTATTGGATCACCAATGATCTGATATCCACCCCTGCCTTCGGGAAATATATGTCTCGCGACCGGTACCTTGATATCCTCGCAGCGCTCCATCTTGTCACCAACACCGACGTCCACCTCGGTGGCAAGCTGTGGAAGATTAGGACGTTGTACGAGATGATGCGAGAACGCTTCACCTCCTACTTCAAGCCCTTCCGCAAGGTCGTCATTGACGAGTCTCTTGTGCTGTTCCGGGGAAAACTCAGCTTCCGGCAGTACATCCCCTCAAAAAGACATCGCTTTGGCATAAAATTCTTTGTGCTGTGCGACTGCCAAACTGGCTATGTCCTGGACTTCCTGGTCTACAGCGGGAAGGAAGGGGACTTGCTTGTGGACCCCCTCATTGGCTTTGGCGGAGCAGTGGTGCAAGCCATGATGGACCGCTACTTTCATAAGAATCACGTCCTCTACACGGACAATTATTACACGTCCCCCACTCTCTCACAGTACCTGCATGAGCGCAAGACGGGGACTGTAGGCACAGTACGAGGGAAAAGGAAGGGCATGCCACCTTTCCCTCCAAAGACCAAAAAAGGTGATGTGTTCAAGAAGAAGTCGGGGCCCATTCTGGCTATCCACTGGCACGACCAGCGGAAGGTCAACCTCCTGACCACCATCCACAAGGGGGAAATGGTGGAGACTGGCAAGGTGGATCGCCGCACCCAGGCCAGGGTGACCAAGCCCGATGCTGTCCTGGACTACAACATCTACATGAGGCTGGTGGACAAGTCCGACATGCAGATAGGCTTCATTGACTGCCTGCGTACCTCGTGCAGATGGTACAAAAAGTTCTTTCTGCATATGGTGGACATGTCAGTTCTGAATGCCTACAATATATACAAGCTTCGGAATGTGAACACACCCATGAAGTTCAATAGCCTGCGGAGGTTCCAAAAGCAGGTGTTGACGGAGCTCCTGGAGAAGTATGCTACGCCACAGAGGGCAGTGGCACATCCTGGGCCCGCCGTTATTGACTGCTTGCAGTGTGCTCAATACTTGATTAGGCACAGGCTTGGTTCCCTGCCTCAGAATGAATCAGGAAGAACGCAGCAGAAGCGGTGCCATGTCTGCTACAACAGCAGGGTGAGGCCGAGGCCAGGTAAAAAGTCAACCATGGAGTGTGTGGAGTGCAAGGTGGCACTCTGTGCTTTAGAGTGCTTCTTTGATTACCACTCCAAGCTGGAGTTCTAATAATCATACTGAAATTGCCAAATAAAATGACAATATGTACACTATAATTATATATAGGCAAAAAGTGGAAGAAAACCAATTTATTGTAATACAAAAGTCATGTATTATGAGAAAATTGATACAAATACAATTACACCATAATAATATGTGAAAGTGACACATATGTATATACCAAGTGACATTCATATGATTAGAACCTATAGAAATATATAAATCAGTGAAAAAAGACACAATAAATTGTATATAAAACGTTTACAAATCATATAACTAAGTGAAAGTGACAAGACCTAATATTTGATGTCCAAAGTACAATATAATAAACACCTGTGATAACGAATAATCAGTGCCTAATACAACAATAACCTACCTCAATTACTAATAAAATGTACGGTATCGAGTGAAAATGAGCATTATCAGTGACAGTGACACTCTCTAAAGCATATTTGTCAAAGTGAAAGTGACAAGACCTAATATTTGATGGCCAAAGTATAATAAACACCTGTGATAACGAATAATCAGTGCCTAATACAACAATAACCTACCTCAATTACTAATAAAATGTACGGTATCGAGTGAAAATGAGCATTATCAGTGACAGTGACACTCTCTAAAGCATATTTGTCAAAGTGAAAGTGACACAAGACCTAATATTTGATGGCCAAAGTATAATAAACACCTGTGATAACGAATAATCAGTGCCTAATACAACAATAACCTACCTCAATTACTATAAAATGTACGGTATCGAGTGAAAATGAGCATTATCAGTGACAGTGACACTCTCTAAAGCATATTTGTCAAAGTGAAAGTGACACAAGACCTAATATTTGATGGCCAAAGTATAATAAACACCTGTGATAACGAATAATCAGTGCCTAATACAACAATAACCTACCTCAATTATTAATAAAATGTACGGTATCGAGTGAAAATTAGCAATATCAGTGACAGTGATACCCTAATAAACATATTTTATATAATTGGCCTCAAAATAACTAGAAAAATATCAAATAAACCACATTCTCAATATCAAACACTAAAATCGTCTAAGGGAGATAAATACTTTGGCGCGACGAGCGGCTCGGTGCGTCGTAGCCATGGCCGAGGCGACGCGTCCGAACGCGGGAAGAATTTGCCGCCGAAAAGCACTCGTCTTCCCGCGCTCACCATTATGCAACCAGAGGGGCTAGAGACCTCTACTCAACGCCATTCGACAGAGGAAGGTTTGTGGAACATTATTATTTTTTATTCACAACATTACATGCCATATTCATTGACTTACAGAGTAGTTAACATAGCCCAAAGATCGTCAAAACACCCGGTACCGCAGCACAGTCGCAAGCTATAGCCCCCGGGGCTGGAGGGTTAAATGGTACTTTGGACACACATATAACTTCACTTAAAGTTGCATCTTCTTTCAGATTGACTTAGCCTGTTTGTTGGGTCAGCATCCGTCTCCATTCCATTCTCTCAATTAGTCACTGTTAGGCCATTATTCTTCATCTCTTCTTTGCAGTTCTCTCTTTTGGCATTCTTTCCAGATTACCCAATCATCATATCTGTGAATTTTCTATCATGCTTCTAACGGTTGTTGTTACCACCATTTCTCTATTATTTTCATTGTTGATTCTATCTTTTATTGCTTCGTTAAGTAGTAAATGATTCTTATAATCAAATCTGAATGTGGTTTCTTTTGTGTTATCAGGGAGAAAGTTCTGACCCTGAGGATGTGAAGGCCATTTGACACCCAAATGCCCCCCGGCCCGGCACCGTGGTCTGAGGGGACACATCGGACGCTTGGGGTCACATTCCACTTCACACAGGCACACCATAACCTATAGTCAGGTTCTTCAAGTTGTAAGGCAATGCTTCTCTGGCTGTTAAGAGTTCAATATTTGTATTAATTCTGTCTCCCAAATTTATCTGTCCTCAAATCTAGTTTCCGATACCAATGCAAAAGATCTCAGAAAAGCTGTTAGAAAAATATAGGCCATCAGATATTGATGATAAAAAGCTTGTGTGATACCTCCTTTAGTCCTGTCCGACCTTCACAACTTCAACTAAATTGGCCTCTCTTGATAAGAAATAATACTCAACACAACTGTATAAAACTTTAATACATTATAGCTAAAGACTTTGTTTATTTGCACTTTTTTTCTTTGTATAGAGAGATACCCCAAGTTGAAATCATGGAGGTAGAACATGACTTGAGCGTGACCGTCCACCCGGATTCAACAATTCATCAACAATTTATATAAGAAACTATAAATTCAAAGTTCAACACTATTATGTACAATATATAAAGACAGTGCCCAATTGTTTTCAAATATCTTTTTACTGTTACTCTGTTTTTCAACTGTAAGACTGTCAAATTAAGTTGGTGGTTCTCTGAAATTTACAAGATTCTTATTGAAATTGTCGCCAAACTTTAAAATCTGGGTGTATACTACAGCAGGGGGGATGGTAAGTTGTTGTTGTTGTTCCCCAAGCTGCCTGGCCGAACAGCCCCAAGGCCCCGAGCAAGGCCAAGGCCATACCTGAGCGCCCCCACAGAACCCTCCCTGCCTACCACAATAAAGCCTGGGTGACCGAAGCCACTCCATGACGGGGAGCTGAGGAGGGTGCGGAAACGCCCGGGAAACCAAAGCCCCACCCAGGGCCCTGTGTCCCTCAGCAATTATGAAGAGAAAGTTGAGGGGCAAAGGAAAAATGTGATGCTTTGGCTTCCAATCTTGGTAGATTGGGAGGTCAATCCACAGAAAAGACGCCGTCACTTGAGATCTAGGAAATACATAAGTAAAAGGAACAGTAGGAGTAATCTATGGGTATGGCAGAGATCGCTCAGTTCTCACTCTGATAGACCAGCCCATCACCATATGACTAGAACCCAATCCTCTCGGCATCAGCTAGGAAAGGCCCTAGAAAGCTGCCTTTGGCGGGGGGATAGCTCCCCTATTTCAACCCCTTTCGGGGTTGGGCACCCGCCCAATTTGGGGATGGTAAGTTATAGCATTGAGTAAAAATATATACCATTAATACAATACTTGAGAATCTGAACCAACAACATGCTGGTATTAAATGCCACTTATTTTGTGGGCGATGTGGCACACGGAAAAAAAAAAAAAAGACCACAAAAAATAATAAGGGAAAAAGAGAAAGAAATAACAAACCAAAAAGACATTCACACACAGATGACATTTGCACTTTCTTATTTTTTGGAAATACAGTAGTATATATTAGAGATTATTGGAAAGGCACAAGTTTCTACCGTAGTTCCCGTTATTGGAACATAAGACACACAGTCCAATCACATAGTGTTATGATAATTGGAATGAGAAATACAATAGTCACTTTACTAATACAAGTGTGCGAGTATAATGCACAGTTGCGGTCATTAGTGTAGTCTATAAATATTTGAAGCTATCTCGGACTGAACTGAATCTCACTAATTTTTTTACCTTATGTTTACATTTTGGTGGTTATTTTAATCCGTTTGAGGTTCAAAATGCATCGGAATTTGTGACCGCGACTACAATACAATAATGGATTTACTGATAAGCTTAACCCTTTCGATCAGATGACCCCTTTCTAATTTGTATTCTGGCTACCCTCCCGCCCCCTGGAGACTTTACTGAACTTCGGAATGATCTCTTGGGATGAAAGACTTACTATAAAATACACTAACTTTGTACAGGGAGGTAATCTCAGACTCTCTCCTGGATGGGAGAGAGGTATCCTGACCAGGATTCGAACCCACTCACTCCAGGTATATTTGGGAGAGTCGGGCACCGTAACCACTCGGCCAAGAGCATGGCCGAGTGGTTACGGTGCCTGACTCTCCCAAATATACCTGGAGTGAGTGGGTTCGAATCCTGGTCACTATGGAATGAAAGTAATTTTTGGCAATTATGCCCGCAGCGTGGGTGTTAAACTCATTAATCTTGAACTGGTTATGCTTTGTGCCCGGAATCATGCCAGATCTGTTCTTTGACTTGCCAAAAACTCTTTCATCAATAACAAAATTTAATGTAATGAACTTTCTAACTCTAGCTCTTCCTAAGCTTTCTGGCATCTTGCCAAAACCTCTCCAACAATTTTACTTGCTTGTCTTTCCGTCCATTATTCCACTCCCAACAGTCCCACCATAATTTCTTCTTCTGACTAAGCTGAACTCTTTGCTCAAACTTTCACCAACAACATCACCTTGGACGATTCCGGTGCTATTTCTCCCTCTCCACCCCCTCTCTCTTACTTAAACCTAATATCCTAATCACTTCTAAGGATGTACTTTCTGCACTCTCTGGGCTTAATATTAAGAAGGCGTACAGACCAGATGGTGCTCCTCCTGTTATACTCATGAACTGTCCTACCATGCTAACTCCCTGCCAAGGCAAACTCCTCCGTCTGTCTTCCCTATAGCATCATCTCCTCTTGCTGGAAGTTTGCTCTCATTCAACCTGTCTCCAAAAAAGGTGACCGTTCTCAACCCTCCAAGTAGTAGGAGAGGAATCCTTAAAGGGCTCTACCTGTGAAAAACTTGAAATCTTGACAATTTCTGAATGTCTAGGCCTATGAACTAATATTTTTGTATGAATTGCTAAAATCAAAATAGGAAACATGTACAATACGTTATATGTAATAGAACTAAAGATATTTAAGTAAAAAAAAAACTTCACAGGCTGTTTTCTCAAAAAGTCATTTAGCAAACTTTGAAATTGATAGGCTCAGCAACTATTGGTCATATGAGGATCGTTCATATATCTTGGAAATCGTGTTAAACACTATAAACTCACCTGGTTTGTGCACGGCGTGTTGTCAAAGTTCAGAAAAGGTGGGAACAAAATTCACCCACTGTAATTTCTTGATCGCCTAAAGTTTGTTGGCCATTTTCTCAAAACATTAATTAACAAACTTTGAAAGTGATAGGCTCAATAACTACTGGTCATACGAGGATCGTTCATATACCACTGGAAAGCGCATCAAAAACTCAACTAGACTTATTCTTCTACCCCCTGCCACCATTTCCTGCTGAGCGTGTCGGAAAAGTGGGGAAAAAAATTCACCTAATTTCCTAATCACCTAAGTCAATAATTAGAAACAATATAGGCTAACAAAATACTAGTTGAAATTCAAGAAACACCTTCTGTGACTTATTTGAACACTAAAAATATAATACAGGATTTTGTAGGACAAGATAGAGATTTATTAGTGGTATTAACCAGCATTTGACTAATTTTTTACTTAATTCAGAAACTAAAAACCCAATATTCAATTGTGAGGTACCGATGTTCATCTTTCAGTAATCCCATAAACGTGTGCCAAATCTCATTGAAAACGGATTAATTCCACCAACAAGTTCTAGAGTAAATACCGGTAGATCCTCTTAATGATTTCTGATTATACTGTACTGTAGCTGGTAAGAGACGTTGTGCCAGTTAAGGGGGGTCACCAGCTTTTTTTTATCTTCTCTCCTTTTCTCTCTTTCCCTGGCTTGTATCCATTCGGCCCCATTCAGCCAACTGTTTTACGACGTTTATCCCCATCCAGGTGTCGATTTCTTCCTGGCGAGCGATAGCAAGCCAGCATTCTATGGAGAACTCCGGCTTCGCCGGAGAAATTTTTCTATCAAAAAATGTACAAATTTAGTTTGTCCAAACAAAAATATATATATGCTGGCTCGCTACCGCTCGTCAGGAAAATATTGACACCTGGATGGGGGTAAACGTCTTAAAACAGTAGGCTGAATGGGGCCGAATGGATACAAGCCAAAGAGAGAGGGAAAGAAAGATAAAAAAAAAACGAGGTGGGCTCCCTTAAACCGTGTAGCAGGAAATGCTCACTCTAAACTATCCACTGTAAAATAAAATCCCATATTAAATTATTGAAATATCTGTGAGAAAGGGGCAGAAAAGAAGCAAAACTAATAGTATACAAAAATTAAAGGGTTCTAAAACTAAGTTTATATAATAATCGTCTGATTACTTATATAGCGCCCGTATCTCCTCCTTCGAGGATTCTCAAGCGCTTGACACTTCATTAATCAGCCAGAGACCATTACCCATCTCCCTTGCTCATGGGGAGACGGTAACCGCCAGCTATATCTCAGAAAAACTTTTCAATCTGAGCGGGGATTGAACGCGAGACCTGCAAGATGGGAAGCAGGCACGCTATCAACTGAGCCAGCCGGACGGCTTAAATGGACAGAAGAACCCTCGCATGTTAATGAAATTAGGGTAATAATTATAATGTAAAACTTGCAAAATAAACAATTCATATTCAGATACTCACAGATACCTTCAGTAAAAGGCTATTCTTCAGCTTTTGCTTCATCTTAATTGTCACCACTTCTCAGTTGAAAAGGGCAGCACAGTTCTATTATTCAATGGACAAGTATTAGAACATTGTGAATAACACAATAATACTATACTGTATGACAAGATTAAGTTGGAACAAATGAAAGTACAGTACAAAATGTTAATGACAGAGAAGTGAGCCTATGTTGTTATAGGCCAGTAAAAAGGAAATGTAGTGACAAAATAATAAAGATGTTGAAACCAGTGAAATGTAATAAAATTATCATTGAAAAAAACAATATAATCAACCTGTATGTTGGTGAATTATATTAATTAAAAGTGATAATGGTTGTAAATACTTTATAACTAATGTTACTTTGATACATATAATGAACTATAGATTGTAAATTTGTGTTCCTGATAGTGTTATAGTGTTATATTGGAAGCAAGGAGAAAGTATTTTACAGGTATACAGTATCAGTATAAAGATTAAGTTATAAGAATTTTGTTTTGTATTATTGACTGCATTGAAAATAAACTCCTAATAGTGTATATTATCTAGTCTGTATGCATATTATATGATTTTGGCTATAATTTTAAGTTTTATAATTACCAAATAGTTTTACAAGGTTTTTAGTGTATGTTTAAGGAAATATAAATGTACTGTCAAAAGTCAAAGTTCTCTCCCACCTTTACTGTTTTTTAAGTGAATTACAAGATTAATGAAAGGTTGAAAGCCTGAACAACTTTAACCCTCTCCCTTCCCTTCCTCACACAATGTTAAAGCGGATCAATTGGGTTTGAAGACTGGAATGAATACAAGAAGGAATAGTCCTAGGACTGGTTATAAATAGCCTTATCTTTGCCAGCCTGTGGTGAGTTGTTCAGGCATTCAAGTTTTATATAGCCTTGCAAACCAGGGTTATGGAGTCTGAGTCATACTTATAACATTTGTAGTCAGAGTGATAGTTATACATTTGTCTTGCTAGTCCCAACTGATGCAAATTATGCAGTATTTGCATCCATTCAAAATGGATGTATTTTTCAGCTTGGGGCGGATTGTGAAAGACTGGGCATGCCAAAGGCATTATCTCCAGTCTGGTGGATTAGCCCAAATATGTATTCAAAAGTGGCTTTAACCCTTCTTTGGCGGAACCCGGCTATAGTCGGACAAGAGAACCAAGGACTAGGTGGCGGGGCCCGGCTATAGTAGCATGCGATGTTGACAACATTATCGGCTCTGAGAGAGAGTCCGACCAGTGGGAGGAGCGTGGGTTGGCTCTGACCGTTCGGCATGGACCCAGTCCCGCCACTGAGGGTAACATCACATCCCACCACATCCCTGGTCCTGCCATACAGGGTAAAAACTGAAGAAATTGCTGTATTTTAGGGATTTTTCCTTTGTGTTGCACGATCGTTGCAAGACAACCAGTGGTCGTAGAAGGATGGTTCAGGTGTCATTGGAAAGCTCAATTATCGCCCTTTCACGGATACATAATTGTATTACGCTCTGGCTCTTGTATATGCATGAAAAAGAGCATGGAAATAAGCTCGTTTAGGGTAAAACTACCCGCTTGGCAGGTAGTAGAAGTTACCGCCTAGGCCGCTCGTTGAGTGTTAATACCAAATCAAAATGTGTCCAAATTGTGGAAAATATATATAAGCTAGATAAATATCCAAGTTAGGGCTATTCCATAGAAAACCATTATTTCTCCAGAGTCAGGGTCATGCTTATATTATTTCCTAAGTCAGAGTCAATATCGCAGGGTACTGTACAGTACTTCTGAAATTCTTAGGTCAGATTATTTTTATTTATTTATTTTTATTTTTTTCTATATTCCAACTACTCCCTCTCGGGCATAGGCTGATAGCCTTTACACTCAACCGCTGAACACGGTGAGGCCCGTGAGGTCTTGCTCCAGTCTAGGGAGTGAGACATGCGAAGCTTCACGGCTCGAAGCAACTCCATCTCTGAAGCCGCCTCGCCTCTGCGCTTCACAGTCTCATCCCCACAGACTCGGACGCTCACTCTCAGAACGCCACCTATTGAACAATTAACTCACTAGGCATTGCCCCCCTGTAGCATATTTTTGAATATGGGAATATTCATACAATGCTATTTAATCAGGGAACAATGAGGGTATTTTTTTGGCATTTCGGTGTGCTGTGGTAATGCACTGATACTAGGTACAGTACAGCACAAATTCCATCCCAATAATATCTTCCCATTGACATATTGGGATTCGAACCCGGGTCCAATGGATTACCAGTCCAGTGGCAAGACCACTCTGCCACATACTGTACTTATATAATTTCAAGAATTTGAGTCAGGGTTTTTTTTTTTTCTTCTTCTTCTTCACAGACTCCACAACCCTGGATTTAACTACACTGGGAGGCACGGGTGGGAAGAAATTTTGGCTTTTATCAGTAGGGTAGACTAGTCGGTTTGTATGTGGCACTCCAGTTAGTACACACCTGTTAAAAAATGTACCACAACAAATATGAATAAAAGTTAGATTAATAAACAAATAATCAAAATGTAACTCATACTTGTAATCATACATTTTGACAGTAAATTAATCAAACTAACTACAGTAGAGTTTAATATTTTTTTGTGGGTGGGTTTTTTTTTTTTTTTTTTCCAATATCTGTTACTAATTGGATGCCTGCATAGGAATTGTTAGTCAACCCTTCAATATATTAACCCTTTCAGTAGAAGTATGGGTGCACAGTTTTGCATTTTATTGTGGTTAATATTAGATAATTTTGTACTGAATAGGAAGGACCCGTGGAAATATAAGGTACAAATATTCTCTCAACTTCACATCTGGCTCCCTCAAGTAGCCTACACAGTTTTGCATTTTATTGTGGTGGCTAATATTAGATGATTTTGTACTGAATACGAAGGACCCGTGGAAATATAAGATACAAATATTCTCTCAATTTCACGTCTGGCTCCCTCAAGTCCTTAACAAAGTAATAAAATAGTCTAGTGATAGCTAAAATGAGTGAATGAAATGCGCCTTGGCATACATGCATACATACATACATACTGAAAGGGTTAAGTTTTTATTTGATAGGAGAGCGCGAATGTGGTGCGTTCACAGTACTGTAGAAACACGATACAAGCTGTTCAATGTCTTCACTTGCGTGTTCCTCAGCCTTTTCTTAATAGACAGTGTGTCTTAAGGGAGCCCACCTCGCTTTTTTTCTCTTTCTCTCCCTCTCTCTTTAGCTTGTATCCATTCGGCCCCATTCAGCCTACTGTTTCAAGACATTTACCCCCATCCAGGTATCAATATTTTCCTGGCGAGCAGTAGCGAGCCAGCATATATATATTTTTGTTTTGACAGCAAGCTTAATTTGTAAATTTTTCGATAGAAAAATGTCTCGGGCGAAGCCGGATTTCTCCATACAATGCTGGCTCGCTATCGCTTGCCAGGAAGAAATCGACACCTGAATGGGGATAAACGTCTTAAAACAGTTGGCTGAATGAGGCCGAAGGGATACAAGCCAGGGAAAGAGAGAAAAAGGTAAAAAAAAAAACGGTGACCCCCCGTTTTTTAGGGCAATGTTTTCCGGCAGTTGTGGTCTGACAGTTCCAATATTAAAGTTTTATAAAAATTCTGCTTCCGACAACAATATAATTTATAATCTAGTTGTCGATAAGGTACACTAGCCAATAAGTTTACGGTGATTCAATTACTACGCTACCTGTACAGTATATCAATAAAAAAACTCACCAAAAATTAGTAATTAGATTAATCAATTTAGTGGCAAAATATGACCCACCATGTATTCCATACCGAAACCCGGGGGTTTTGGCCGAAAAACGTCTACGCCTAGGCTACCGTATCTTTGTTATTTTGACTGCTTCCGCATTCCCGCGCATCCCCAAGCGTAGATGTGTTTCGTACCTGTAGAATGGCATTGAGTAGAGCTCTCTATGTCAACTGGTTCAGTTGTGATGACGATTTCCGTGGAGATAACTTTGTGGCAATATCAGCCACTTTACAGTACAGTAGGGTCTCACATAGAACGAGAAATTGGTCGATAAACGAGGCCGTTCTATGTGATTTCGCTCTATGTGATCGCGGCATTTTGGTGGCCCAATATGGTCAATGTTCACTGTAAGCGTAAATTTCCGTCAGGAGCGTACGATATCTCGTACATTTTGTACGATATTTCGGCGCTCTATACGAGAACTCCTCGGATTTGTCCTACTTTGCTGGCGAAATCGTTCTATATGATCACATTCGTTCCTAACGAAAATTTTGGAACAATATTTTAGGTCGGTCGTTCTATAAGCGACTCATTCTATGTGAGCCCCTACTGTACTTTTCACTACTTAACAATAACATACAGGCACACACGAACAAGGACACCTCTCCTTCTTGTGGTCGGAGATGCGCGGCGTCAGTCCAACCGGTTGTTGTTTACATGCGTCGGACGGACGCCTCACACACCAAGCTTACAGGCTTTCAAGCTGCCGGACCCTCAGAGCCCTTCCGGGTTCTGCGGGGGTGTTTTTTATGGATGCCTCAGAGCCCAACCGGGTCAGAGGGGTTAAGCATTGTACATTTTGATTCTAAGTTTGTTCATCTAACTCTATTAATTTCTTAGTCTATTTATCGATATTGCATATTAATTATACCACTGCGTACAAAGTGGGTAGTGTACCCTAATGATGAAGAAAAAAAAATGCTGCTTAAAAATTGTGATAAAAAGTGGTGGTGTGACTCTGCCTTTAGTCTAGTGTGTATATGACTTTTATACTGCTGGGTAGCTCTTCACTAAACTCATTATACTCTGGTCAAAGTAACTTGGCAGCAAGTCATGAACTAACCATATTTGTTGGCAGTGGTGTGTACAGTGGCTCTTGATACGAAATAACGAAGAACTTTATGTCCAAAGGATTAATGTATATATTGAACCAGAAAGGATTAATATGTTTTGAGATTATAAGACGTTCGACTCATTAGTTTGGCAATTTTAACACCTTTCTCCCCATTTCGTTATCAATTTTAAGATCTTTCGTGCCATTTAGGTGTCAATTATTTCCTGGCGAGCGAAAGCGAGCCTGCAATTTTAAGAGGAACCGGCCTTTGGCCGGGAAATTTTTCTACTGAAAAATTTACAAATTTATCTTGAAGGGGGGTCTAGGGGATGTTTTTCTAAGCTTGATGGAGGTCTAGGGAGGAAACTAAAAAAATATAAGAATAAATGAATTAATAGACCAAATAAATGGTCTGCCTCCCCTTAAGCTGCCAAGTTAATTTAAATTGGGTATAATGTCTATGACTTTTTATATTACAGAGTACTATAGCCGCTTAGGTAACTCGTTAGTACATATATGCCTGGATTTATATATATATATATATATATATATAAGAAAAATTAAATGATTAGAATTATGCCGAAGATACTTTTAATTCCAATATTCATATTTATACAGAAACCTATTTAAGTTATCAAAATTATGCCAAAAATACTTAAAGTTGAACCTGAGTATTAGTTAAGAACTTTAGTTAACTAAAGTTAGGCACTGTAAATCTTCACATATGAACTTTATCAATTATATACAAGTTATGATTAATTGATGGAAATATTTGTAATATACTGGTAACTGTATTTATTTCTGTATTTTAACTTGCTCATGTAGTGATGTACACCCTATGTGGTGGATTGTGTTCTTTTATTTAATAATTTTCATTTTAGTAAGCGTTGTTTCCACATAGCGATTTTGATAATTTAATTTGACTTTATATTGTCCTTGTCCCAATTTTGGTTTGTTTAGTTTGCAAGTTTTACATTTTAATTTGAAATTGTAGTATATTATGTACAGAACAATTTGAGAGGTAAGATATGATTCACAGGACAAAAGTAATCTTAACCCTTTCATGCACGTGTAGACACGGGTTGCCGATTAGCAATCAGAAATAAAGTTATCTCAATCTTATAATTACCTCGCCACAATTAGTGTTCTGCCCACAGCTAACTCCGACAACTGCAGAGGTTGAAGTAACTAAACTAAAGTTTCTAAACACCCCTGATGGTCATAAAAGCTTTAAAGTGTCCCAGAATAGGCTCAAATTGCGTCCAGTGCATGAAAGGGTTAATATATTGGATTTGTAATAATCTTCCCTGATTCAGTATTTTACATAAGTTGCTATATTATAATTAATTCACATATATAAATAAAGTGAAGGTTACTAATACTTGTATACTCATACTGAGTGGATGACATTGAGAGGTATTGCTTTATATGTCATGAATACCATATTCTCAATACAGATACTGTATTTTGAAACTATCAAATCCAATTGACACATGGTAAACTACAATATTTGACTGTGGCTCTTCTAAGTTTGTGTGCAATGGTCACAACTGACTGGCAAATAGTTAAATACACATGCTATAAACACTTGGAATGATACATTAAAGCCATGATAAATTTATATATGATCATGTCTAGTTGGTTTAAGATTCAAAATATGCTATTGATACCAGTATTACTGTTAGTGACTACTTAACCCTTTCACGCATTTATGACGCTGAGGTTGCCAGATTAGCAATAAGAAATAGTTCTCTCACTCTTATACAATGTAATTACCTCTCCAAAATTAGTTTTCTGCCTACAGCTAACTCAAAGACAACTGCAGAGGTTGAAGTAACTAAACTAAAGGTTTCTAAATACCCCTGATGGTAACAAAGGCTTTAAAGTATCCCCAATAGGCTCAAAATTGCGTCCTATGTCGGAGAGGGTTAAAACAGGTATTCTTTGGACTAGTGAAGTCTCCTTCATTATTTTATTATCACACAGCTGCAAAGTCAGTCACTTGTTTCTTAGCATTCCACTTTTATATCATACAGTACTATAGTCTATTCATTATGACTGGTGTAGTTGTTATTGTTGTTCCCCAGACTGTCTGGCCGAACACTCCCGAGTCTGGTAGGCTGAAGGCATCCAGATGCTCGGGCCCCCGAAGGGGCCAGAGTAAGATGAGATCTGTCTCTGAGAAGGCGGTGGGGAAGGGGATCATCAGCCCACAGGCTTTCAACCCCGGGTCAATGCCCCCCTTGCAGTGCCCCCCTTGCAGTGCCACCCAATCGGGCGATCTCGCCAGCACCTAGAAGAAAAACTAGTCCAGGAAAAGAGGCAGACAGAAATTACTAAGGTTGGGTAGAGGATGCCAAACCTCACTGGATCTATCAGCGAGGGTTGGTGTCCCTTACTTCTCATAGCCAGTTCTGACTGATTTTTTCCAAGAGTGGTGAAGGCAGTGAGACAAATAATGATGTACCCCATGGTTCCCCGCTGTCTTGCTCTCACAGCCCACTTGCACAAGTCTCGGCCTTTATCTCTCTTGCGTAGGGATGCAGCGACCCCATCGCTTGCCACTT
The DNA here is from genome assembly GCA_032716605.1 of Paralithodes platypus. NCBI lineage: Eukaryota > Metazoa > Arthropoda > Malacostraca > Decapoda > Lithodidae > Paralithodes > Paralithodes platypus. The sequence goes on along the minus strand of CM064496.1, from coordinate 48,544,720 downwards.
CGGTGGTGCAGTCAGCCTTCTGTAGAAGTTACAGCAATTACTTGCTGCTGTCTTGGTGCAGCACGGTTAAGGCTGGTGTAGTGCGGATACTGCAGGTGCAAGTGCTGCAGGGTTAGATTGTGGAGTTCTGCTGAGGCACTATTAGTGCTTTACCAACATCAGCCACACATGACAGGGCAGTGTTGTGGCAAGACTTTATTTACTGTACTACAGTAAAAGGACTGAAACCACTCTGTGGATTAAGCGGTCTTTAAACTTATGCATAAATAAAATAAATAAAAAATCAGCTGATGAGGGATGAAATTTCTCAGCAAGTAAAGATAAACGGAGTATAGTGTGGTAGGCAGTCATGACAGTAGCACCTTAGGTAGACTAGCCAATTCCTATGTGGTGCTACAATTAGTACTCAAAATCTTCAAATAAAATACAGTAGTGTACCCACAAAAACTTAGTCAAATTTGATTATTCAAGTGTCAAAATATATGATAGTTACGGTATATTTTCACACTATTTTTATTTATTTAACTATTCATTGTCAAATTGGGTAATCTACCCTATATACAAAATGTTTAATACAAACCTTTGTATTTTGGAAGAAAAAATAAATTAATATATATATACGGTATACTACTGTATATATTTATGTATAATTATATAATACTGTACAGTATATATACAGTATACTGGTATTCAATCAAATGATGCAGTTTTGTGTTCTAGCTACCTTCTGACAATTTTATTCAATTAAGGAAGAAAATGCTTGAGTTTAAGGGTTAATTATTTAGTCTAATTTTGTTATATCTAGATATCCTTCCTAATACATAACCAAAGTATTTACATACTAGCAGTAGTAGGTATACAACAGTTAAACAAAAATTTCCTTTTCATTGTAATGGCTCAGACGGGGTTGTCTTTCAGCAGTTAGTGTTGTACAATAATTTTTTGCCATAATACTGTCCCAATATGTCATCACTGTGGCTGATGTTGGCATAGTGCTAACCATGCCTCAAAAAAAAAATGCAAGTCCCTCTGCAGCACCTGCATCTGCAATATTTGCAACCACATCAGCCTTAACAGTGCTACAACAAGACATTGCCATTACAAGATTTCTCCGTATAGGATGACCATTGGTCCATACTTACGCCATTCTCCCCCTTTAGTTGCCTTGTACGACACCGAGTAGGATGCGTGGGCTATATATTTTTTCCCACCACTGTATGTAAAGGCCCTGTTACTCCATAAGCTGAAAATAATCCTTCAGTAGGTAGCTAAACCAAAATTAGTGTCCTTTGATAGAAAGGGTTGAGAAATGTCAGGCAAAGAATATAATTAAGGATTTTTTTACACAGAATTTAAGCAATTTGCACTTATTGTAGATAGATTGAAATATATCAGATATCAAAAAGCTTGAAATGGTGTTATGTGTTCTCACTGTAAAATACTGGTACTTAATACTGTAGTTAAAAGTAATCAAAGTATGTACTGTAATACTTGTTCAGCATAGTTAATCAGGAATGTATGTACAGTACTCTATTTTCATTAGAATCTGCTGTACAAGTAAAACATTTCAATGGCATTAAAACAGAAAGAAAAGTGGATACAGTATCTGATTCATCATTATTTAATATGAATTTGTTGATCAAATGTGCCATAGTGCTACAGTGCCTTTTCATGCATGTTGAAATTTATTGTACCTGTATGATGTACTGAGTTAGCTCCTTTAATGTTTATGACCGAGAAGTACAGTACAATACTACAGTGGGCATTAAGAATGATGAGCAGTGGGCCAGAACACTACTATATCATATTTTACTCAATTTGTCATAATTAAGTGAATTGTTTTACCTGTACAGCATATAAAGGAATTAATGAAATGCATACACTATATGAAATATGATTATTTTTGGTTACACTACTAAGCACAGCTAGAATGCATGTACTGAAGTAATTACATTAGTATACATATTTGGTGAGGTTAGTTGTAAAACCACTGCATATCTCTTCTTCCTCATCATGTATTATTATTCAACAGTCTAGTTTAAGCAAATTTTTCACTTATTAACTGACATTTTCAAGTACAGTAGGCTATTTTTTGTAAAAATAATACAGTACAGTACTGAACTGTATTTATATTCTGTCTCGAGTCGGCCACCCCAGCTATGGGGTATATGCCTGAGTATATACATACATACATACATATTGTAAATTACACAAAATTTCAAACTAGATTGTTCTATCAATTTAAGCAAACTTTAACCCACTGAGCCCCAGCGACGCAGGGTTTGCGTCCACAATGTATGTAACGCTAAACCCCAGCGACGCAAACCATGCGTCCTGGCCGGTCCGGTCCCAATTACTCCGGTCCTATGGCACCTACAGTAGAGGGCTTAGATTTGTATGGGAACTGTGTAAGTATCCCACGCAACTATGCCGATGGTTCAAAACTCTGAAAGTCCAACCGTGTGCACGTGAGCGCGCAAAAAACGGTATTTTGGGAGTTATTGCCTTCAATTTTTTACTCTTGTAAAATCGACTTTCGGGGGCTCCGTAGGACCAAGTTTTTACATTTTTTATCCTTTTTTTGTGGTTTTTCCTTCATTCCTAACCCATTCGCTATTGTTTCTGGGAAAAAAAAAATCAGAAACAGCCAGTCACTGGTGGTACACTCGGATACCATAGTCTCTAGCCCACTCCTCTCTGGCAAGAGGTGAGGCCAGGGCCCGTACTGGACGGCGGCCCACAGTGATGGTTAGGGCTTAGGGGTGGGGTTGAGGGGAGAGGGCAACGCACACACGAACACACTGTGAAGCATTTGAGGTCTTTGAATCCTGCCTTAGCCTCACAAATAAGTATGACTTTTATCTAAGATTATTATTATTACAATTATCATTATTAGTATTATTACTTAGATACAAGTGCTATAGCCAAGATTTAACTGAGATACTAATTTTTCCATGCATCTCTCACTTTCTCTCTGAGTTCATATTAACGTCTTACTATTTATATTCATATAAATGTATGGTAATATATAATTATGGTCTTGGTATTTATTGCTTTACTTTTTCATCTCACAATTATGTTAACATTATGTATAGAGGAAACATATGCTTCTATCAAGAAAACAATCCATGAGCGTACTGTAGGTTTAAAGTGAACTCTACGAATCACATATGCTTTAGACTGAAGTTGTATTCATGGGTATTGCTTTACCTGCGTAGGAATGAAACTTCTCTAACAGTAAGGATAATGACAATCTTTAAATTGTTATACTAATTACCCTATATGAAAGATATAATTCAGAAAGTTACCTATGACATATGACTAGGATTAGTTATTCACACACACACACACCCACAAATGTTTCTAATGAAGTTCTATCGTATTGCCTTTCCAACACTTCCCTTTCACTCTATCTCACTCCCTCTTTGCCTCTCACCACCACAACCACATCTCACCCTCTCCCTGTTTCTCTGCCTCCCAGTCTGTTCCACCCCCCCCCCCCCCCCCCCCCCCCCACACACACACACACTATCCTTCTCTCTCTCTATCCCTCTCTCTGTGTGTGTGTGTTCCAGTCTGCCATATCTATACTGATCTATTTTGAAGCCTTCCCTGAACTTCAATTTTGCTAATAATAGGAACTGCACTACCTAATAACTAATGGTTCACACCGGTAGTTATACTTACTCATGCTAAAGAAAATATTACATATGTTTGTTCTCAATAGTATGGAATAAAGGATTTTAAATAATGCGAAATGATGCGAACAAATATCAAATAACTACAAGAAAGTAACCAACAAAGATAGCTTCCTGGATTGCTTTACACAAATGCATCACAGTGTTTTCGTGTGTGCGTTGTCCTCTCCCCCCAACCTCACCCCTAACCATCACTGGGCCGCCGTCCAGTAAGAGTCCTGGCCTCACCTCTTGCCAGAGAGGAGTGGGCTAGAGACTATGGTATCCGAGTGTACATTTATTATAAACTAGCTGGGGCTCAGTGGGTTAATTGACAAGAGTTAAGATTTATTAACTGGCATTAAACTTAATGAAGCAGATGCTCACAAGTTTGCACTAGTCTACACCATACAGATATGTAGAAGAGGTGGGAAAGTCTGGGATAAATTATTGCTGATTTCAATGAGTGAAGCATCCTTTAGTTAATTACTAGTAAATGTCTAAAATGCTATAGAAATATCATGAAATTCAGAGGGGTAAGTGGCCTTTGCTCTTTATTGATTTTAATAAGAGTACTGTACTGTACACAAGTCCCTCTTGCCATTATTGTATTATCATGTCAATTCGGATGACCTTATTTTTTTTATTATGACTACCTCCAGACTATTTTATTCAATTTAAGAAGGACCAGCCAGAGGGTCAATTTAGACATTCTTTAACCCTTTCATCCCTAAAAGTTCATCCTTAATTGATTAAAATTCTCTGGCTGTAGCAATGCTAAAGTATAATTTTGTTTGTTTGATTGAAGGTATTAAGCATGATGATTTGATAGTTCAGACATTCAACAGCTCACTCTCAGCATGTGCCTCTAAATCTGTCATATCAAGTGAGAAGCTTGCTGCCAGCGAAACTAACTTGATAAAAAGTTATAAGATACCGTACAGTTAAAGTTTGCATATCTTAATTTATTTATCTTATCCTTTGATTTCTGTGTACAGTACTTTTATTTTTTCTAAGAGCTAGCGTACAGCAAAGTTCCCATTGCTTATTTTTTAATCTTGACCATTGGATTTGTGCTTGTTTTCATCTTGATTTGGGTTTATATTTTTACTCATCGATTACTGGGGAAATTGAGTCTACATAATTATGAGGTTGGTGATTGTGGCAGTGAGCTTCTCAGTTGTAGTACTGGTAGATTTCTTCACTCCGGTTTCACTCAACTTTCTGCAACTAATTAGTGCCTCTTCACTTTAGTAGTTCAGTAGAATGTAGATCAGAATGAGGGATTATAATACTTTCTTTAGGCCCATATTATAATTCTTATTATAAATACGAGTCAAATGTGTATGTACTGTATTGACTGTGAATGCACACCCAACTTCGTAGTATGACTGTGTTAGTTAACCACAGCTTTGTGTTGAAAAAGAGAAAATTAATGAGAACTCTAATATACTCATTGGGTAAAACAAAAGATAGTGTGGTAATGGTTTAGTTCAGGTTGGTGCCTCTGTATAGTTAGAGCATCATGTATGATCACTTTTATAAAATGATTACCTTAAGGTATATTTTTGCACCAATAATTAGTCAATTATGTACAATCGCGCTAAGAAGTCATGACTCGCTTTTTCTAAGGATCGGACAATAGTTCCCAAATCTGGCTACCGCTGGCAACTCTCCACTGCCCCATGGAGCCCGGTCGTTTCCTAATTTTAAACTATAGGTCTTTGGATATTCCCAATAATTAGCCTACTTAGAAAATTAACCTATTTATGCCCTCCAATTTTGATTTATGTTGAAGTTTGAATAAATATAAGTAATGTTTGTTTACAATTTCTGTATAGAATAATGAGAGTAATTAATTTACATGCGCTATCTAGCATGTTGCACTCCCAGGCCCGTAGGAACGGTAGGATATTCAGCGACCGAGTCAGTCATTGTCAGGATATGAGGGGGAGTATATCTCTTTGCGTTTATATTCACCTTTGTCCTTTTACACTTGCCTTTCCATCTTCCGTTTTTATATGGGTCTCCCTATGGGTTATTATATATTCTAAAAGTAAAAATTAATCGTTTGTCTATACAAATTACAAGCTGTTCTCGAGTATTCAAGCTTTCTTCCAAAATATACTGGAGACCGCTTGTTTTTCAGGCAGACTGTTGTCCCACATAGAGAATTAAATGTGGAAAAACAATCTGTTATATGTTTATTTACGTGATTTATTGACACTTATGATTTGAATATTAGTTTTATCTGTTGGTTTTAATTTTATGAGATACTTTTCTACCAGTATTGTTGGTTTAAAAAGTAATACAAGCATTACGAGACTTGCTCCACATTTTAATCCTGAATCTAGTGAGCGAAATACTAAGAGTTTCAAATTTTTTCGTTCGGGTTAGTCTCAACTTTCGTATTATTTGGTTTGCTCTCACATAATGAGATAAATATATTGTAACAATACTTATATATCGTGTTTTTGGTATCGTTTCCTTCAATACAGTTCTCCCCAGTGTGTAATATATGAATATAGTAGAGCCTCAATAGTTGCCAGATAGCGCTTTCTGAACAAAAGGTACTGGGAATCGAGTCATGACTTCTTAGCGCGATTGTACAGTAGATGAAAAGAGTAGGTTAACTTAATTTATGAATTTATAAAAGTTTCTATTGGGGAAAATTAATAAAATGAGTAATGAAAGGTATTATATGATCCGGATAACTATAGACACATTGCCAAATAAAAATATAATCTGTTTCGCTCTTGCAAGCATTAAAACAAAATATATATATAAATCATACTTCAGTTCATGCCTGATTGTTAGACAAGTTTGTTAAATCTCCATACAAATTTAAATTTATTCTCTACAGTACAGTTACTCTAGTACTGTAATATATTTTTTTCTAAAATTGCATGTACTGTACGGTATATCAGTACTGTATAATACAAAATATAGTAATTTGTTAGTAGTCTTGGCAAATCCAACGTCAAGGCTATTAACCTAATTGCAATGACGACTTGTCTATTTTGACTGCTATGTCGTCATTCCAACCGCGGTTAAAAAGAAAACTTCTAGAGTCTACTCCTTATCTTGCTCTAGGAGACGTTGTACATTAACCAAAACTACCACCGAAGGTGAAAAAAGCATAGAAGAGAAGAAAAAGGGGTTTACCTTAGTTACCGCTTAAGGCCCATCCCGTGTTCCGTCATGTGCAGATCCCTGTCGAACGTGCGCATGAGCGACCCTCTCTTGTCATCATTTTTTCACGCGCTCCATTGAATGAAGTCGCTTTTGTTGTGCTCCTTTAATTCACCCTGTTTAGGTTCGTTTCGGCTTATCTGGCCTTCTTTTTTGTTAGACAGATGTTACGTGATCTAGGGCACACGTAAATGGGCTAAGTGTGTATAATGGAGACGCGTGTGGAAATAGCCTACCGAAGGTACGGGGGCGCCTGGCGTTCCTCGTATATGTTTTTCATTCTTTCTCTTTTCATATTCTTTTTTCCTGTTAGTCTGGGCATAGTTTAGCTTTTAGCTTAATTTAGCCTAGCTCGTTTTCTCATTCAGGAATTGCTATGCCCCTATGAGTTTTCATTTTTTAATAGCCTAGGTGTACCGTTGGTAAACAATCTGAGATTTCGTTGGTGGCGGTGCTGTTTGTAGAGTTTGTGTCGGCCGCATTATTAGCGTTATTCCCGAGTCCCCCCTTTCGAGTCCTTCACTGTGTCTCAAGGGCCTGGGCGACAGGTGGTTCGTGATACTCCAGGGGTACCCCACGGGGGCCCCTCTTTCACACCACAGGGTTTTTTGCCCCTGACACATTCTCTGCTCATGGCTAGGCCACCCTTTTTCTCACCAGTTTCATTTACTGGTTTTTGTTTTCTCTTCCTGTTTCACCTCCATCCTTTCATAGTCTTTTGCCCAATCCTGGGGTACCTCACGGGGGCCCCTGTTTGTGCGAAACCACCCTCCCTGCCACTTCTCCTCATGGGCTTTGCTCTATCTCTGTGGGTTGGGTGGTTCCTGGGGGATGTGCCTCCTCTCCCCTGGTGTGTCTTCCTTGCCTCTCCCTTTACCGGTTGAGTCAGGATAAATTCAAGGAAGACACTGCTCAGCTTGATGGCCATCATTGCTTGGAGTTCATAAGGAGATGACGCAATTTTTGTGGTCTTTTTTGGTATTCCCTAGACGCTCCTCTCGCTTTTTTTGGCGCCGGACCATCTCGGCCGGTCCCGCAAATTTGCGGGAGCTCGATTCGGTCCTCTGGGACGTTTCGGCTCCCCGCAAATTTGCGGAGATCGTTGGGGGGTCCCGCAAAATTGCGGGAGGGTGGTGTCGGTACGGTTATGCCTCCATTGGCCCGCAAATTTGCGGTAATAGTTGGCTTTCACTATTGACTTTTTTTATGTCCTCTTGTTGCCTGATACTATATTGGTGTATGCACTTTACTGGTGTTATAGGCCCTGTTGAGTGGTGGTTAACACTTTCTCCATCTTTGCAGGTTCTGCTAGTGCTCTTCCGCCTCGGCCGCCCTCCTCACCTACCTCTGTGCTCCCAGTTTAGGGTGAGTACGGATACCTGTTTGCATGTGTGTTCCTGTTTCCCCATGCTCCTTCCCTGGTTCTTCTTGGACATTCTCTCCACTTACTCCTTCGACGTGCTGATTATGGTGTGTGTTCTTCTAGTGCAGGTAGGCTGCCTTGCTTTCGCCTTGGTTGTCGCTCCCCGTGCTTGGAGAGCCACAAGTCCTGCTTGCGCCACTCGCTCTGTGTGTCCTCTACGGCCTACCTCCCTGCTCTGTGTGGCACGTGTCTGGCCCTGGTGGATGTGCTGCACCATGGCCCTGGTTCCTCGGCGGCGGCTGTGGCCTCTGCTTCCCTTCCGTCGGTGTGGACGATGGTCTCCCGCCACATTAGGACTGTGGGCCACCGTTCCCCGGCCTTTGTTGCCGACCGGATCCGCGTCGCCCTGGGTATCCCTGACCCGACTGAAGGCCGTTCACCTGGCCCTCTCCCCTGGGTCCCGCAGCCGGTCGTCCCATCGTCGGGGGGTTCCCCAGCTCCGTCCACGCTCTCGCTCGCCTCGTCGTCCGTCCTCTACTGCCCCTCGTCGTCCTCCTGATCGCCTTGACGACACCCATCGCCCTCGTCATGGTTCTCGCCCTGAGGCCGGGTTAGCGGCTCTGCCCCTGTGCGCCCTCCCCTGGCCTCTACGGATAGGGGCTCTACTCCCTTCCGCCCGCTTCCCCAGCCCAGACGACTTCCTCTTACGTTGTCCTCTCCGCGCGCGGTTGTTCATGCTGTAGCTGGCCCTCTGCTCCCTCCTCCTACACTGTCCAGAAGGGTCCGCCTGGATGTCGTTGCTTCTCCTACTTCACCTGCTTCAGTGCCTATTCTTCCTTCACGGTCTCGTCCCACGGTGGAGGTCCCTCCCTCCTCCGCCTCGGTGTCGGGCCGCCCTGTTATCTCAGCCCCGGGGATCCTTGCTCTGTTTCCCCCCGCGGCTCCTTCTGGCCTCCTTTCACCCGGCCAGCCTTCCCACTCCCGTCGTCCTGCTCCTCCTCATTCTTCTCTTCCTGACCTTCACTTACCGTCTCGCCAGGGGGGTACCCCTCCTCTTGCCTCGGTGGGGTTTCGCGAGGTTTCGGGGTCCCCTTTCTCAGGAGCTGACGTGTCGCTGGAAGAGGGGGTTGGTGCTGTTTCCCCCTCGGCCGTTCGTGATCGGGGACGAGTCCCTCAACGGCGACACATCCGTCGTCGCTCGCCTTCCTTGGGCCGCGACGCTGCTGGTTCGTGTCGTGGGTCTCGCTCCCGCTCACGCTCGCCCCCTGGGCCGACCAATCTTGGGGGGGGGGGGTCGCCTCTCTCAGATCGATTGTCGGCTATGCAGGGCTGGGTTGTGTCACGCTTCGACGGGCGCTTGGAGTCGATGGAAGACTCCCTCTTCTCGCACTTCTTGGCGGTGACTCACCCTCAGCGCCTCACCCTACCTACCCCTGCTACAGTTCCCCTCCCTTCTGCAGGCCTACGCTCTGGTCAGACTTCAGCCGCCCTGACATCCTTCCGGCTGTTCAGTCCCTGGCTGTGTTGACGGGTCTGTCCTCCTATGGGACAGGTTTGTGCGACGCCGGTACGCCTGGCTTAGCCATCATGCTCGGTCACCCTCTCCCATTGGAGGCCTGGTTTGCTGAGGCCTTCGACTTCACACACCGATCCGTCGACGGCTCTCCTTCAGTCCCTCCCCCGGAGTCATCACTGTTTTGCCTCCTCTTGTGTCTGTCGGCGGGTTGGACGGCGCGTTCTGGTCCTGGATGAGCGCGCCCGTTCTTGAACTTTGTTCTATTGCTACCCCGTTCTTCTCTCACCCGGATCAGCCCTCTGTCGCCAAGGTTTTTCCCTTGCGACAGAGGGTGACGGACTTATTGTCTTGTCTTTAGGTTCCCTCCAGACGTCTGTTCACCACCTGCGGCTTTTCGAGGCGTCTGCGCCAGGCGATCTTCGCGAGGGTTTGGACCGCGTTCAGCGGGTCCACCTTTGGCTCACGGTGTCTTTGGTTCCCGAGCTGAAGGCGGTTTTGTGCGCGGCAACTCGCCAACGCCCGACGGTACGGTCCTCGTTCTGCCGGCCGGCCCCCTTGGATATTCGTCAGGGTTTGTTGTACTCTGCGCTATATACGTCGGGTTTTTTTTATGCAGGATGCTTGGGAATGCTACGCTTCTCTGTCGGCGGCCCCTGCTTCCGACACGCGACGATGCGCTGTGTCGTTGCGGACCCTGCTTACGTCACGCACCGACGCGCGGGGTCTTCTCAGTCCTGTCCTTCTGCCGGTCCTCTTCGGGGTGCTGCTGCAAGTGCTGCCGCCTTGCACGGGCGCAGGACTGGGACGTTGCAGGCCAGTGCGTCGGTTCCGCCTCGCACTTCTGTTCTTGCCCCTTTCATCCCCGCCGTGTCGGGGCTGGCCGGCCTTCCACTTCCGGCCGCCCTTCGACGGGGTCAGCCCCGCGCCGGCCTGGGGTTGGGGTGGCCCGCCCTTTTCGACGAGGTTGGGGGGGGGGGGGTAGAGGAAGTCAACGTGGCGCTCATGCCCGCACGGCCCGTACCGGGGGTACCTCCACGTCAACACAATGTGTAGTTCTCTGGGCCGACCGGGTCGTTCCCCTCCTCTCGGGTGCTCCCTCGGGTTGTTTTCGCCCTTGCGCCCCTCGGTAGCCGCGAGGGACGTTGGGGGCAGCGGGTTGCGCGGAGGGGTCTCACCTGGAGGTGGACGTCCAGACCTCCACTCCGCTCTTGTCACCGACGCCGGCCCATCTCTTCAGAGGTGGCCCACGTGTTCACTTCCATGCCCGAGCTGGGTAGCGTCGAGGGAGTTGACCGCCGGTCACCCGGTTTTCCTCTCCCGTGTCTTTCTGGTACCGTCGACGAACTGCGACGCGATGCGACCGGTGGTGGATCTGTCGGCCCTCAACGGGCACATCGTGCACACACGATTTCGGATGCTGCCGGTACCCCTGGTACGCCTGGCCCTGTGCCCTCTGTCGTGGGTAGTGTCGCTGGCCCTCCAGGATGCGTCTTGGCTCGTTCCTCTCCATCCTCGCTTCCAGCGATTCTTGGCCGTTCGGACTTCCGATCGTGTGTTCCTGATCGACGGCCTTCCCTTCGGTCTCCACATCGCGCCGCAGATCTTCTCCGCACTGGTGGGGCAGGCTCTGGGTCCTCTCCTCAGGAGCGGGCTCCAGATCCTGTTTTCCTTGGCCGATTGGTTGGTAGTTTCCGACGCCCTAGGACTGTGCATTGGCGACGCCCTCCCAGTCGATCGTAACATCGCACGGTTAGGGTTCCCCTTAGATGTTCCCAGGTCACGCTTGACCCCGTCGCGTGTCGTGCCATGGGTCGGTCTCGCATGGGTTTTGTCCGGCGCTACGGTGACCCGGGGTCTGCCGGCCGCGGTGCACCTTCGGTGGAAGGTCTTCGCCGTGTTGCACTCGGTCTCCCTCCCGGGGTGGCTCTGGGACTCGTTCGTGGGTTCGCTGCATTGGGCCGCTCTGCCCCTTCCCTTAGGGAGCCTCTGGCTACGCCGCCTCCTCCTCATGGGCACCGCGGTGTTTCCGTTGCCCCTATGGATCGGCTCCTGCCGCTCCCGCGTACCGTTCGCAGACGCTTCGGTCGCTGGGTTGCTTGGGGCTCTCTCTCTGCGGCTGTGCCCTGGACCGCCCCCCCCGCCGACGGGCTGGGTAGCCACAGATACGTCGAGCGAAGTTGGGTGAGGTTCCCGATCGAACCTGGGACGTCCACTTCCCGGCCGATGGGTGGGTCTCCCTCCACTTACCCGTCTATGCCCTCGGACTGTTGGTTCCTTTGTTCTTCCTGCGGGACCACGCGCTGGCCCTTCGGGGTAAGTCGGTGGCCTTCGGGTTGGACACTCAGACAAGCTGTCCCCTGTTTCCTTATGCGGGGGTCCTCCAGGTCGTTGACTCTATTGGGGGTCTCGGTGGAGTTGTTCTTCCTCGCGGACCGACACCCCTTCTCCTTGCATGCCTCCTCCCTGCCCGGGCCTGCCACCCTGTGGGCGGCCGCCCTGTCGAGAGGGCAGGGCGTTCTTGTAGAATGGGCGATGAAACGGACTGTGTTCGCCGACCTCGCGGCTTCCTGAGGTGTTCCGGAGGTCGCCTTGTTCGCATCGGGGGTGCCGCGCCAGTTGCCTCTGGACCTCTCCCTCCGGCCTCGCGCTCCGGGGGGGGTCCGGACGCTTTCATGGTAGCCTGGTACAGGTGGCGGTTGATATACATCTTTCCGCCACCAGATGCGCTGTTGATGTGCCCAGTCCTCGCGAAGCTGCGGCTGTACCACGGCTGCGTCTGGCTCCTCGCGCCTCTGTGGCCGGCACGGACTTGGTCCGCCCGGTTGCCGCGGTGGTGCCCGAGTCCGGTCCCTCTACCTGTCTCCAGCTTCCACTTGGGCTAGGTTGGGGACCTGCGGACCTCGTTGGCCTTCACATCGTGCTTGTTCATGAGGCACGGTGGCTCCCGGGCCCTGACTGGCTTCCTGCAGCGTTCCTGGCCGGCTTCTCCTTGGGGGACTTACGGGTCCCGCTGGAGGTCTTTTACTAGGTGGTTACAGGCCACTCGCCTGCCAGTTGGCTCTCCTTCCCTCGTCCTACGCTCCTTGTTTCACCTCTTCCGTACACGTCGCTTTCAAGTCGACGCTATACGTACCCACTTGTCTGCCGTCCGGGGGGTCTTTGGGTCCGTCGCTGGGCTGGTCGTTCCGCCACAGGAGCTGGATTCCTTCCTGACGGCTGCCTTCCGGGATCGACCGCCTCCGCGCCAGGTCCCTCCGCAGTGGGATCTGGGGCGGGCTCTGGTCCTTCTGGCTTCACCCACGTATACAAGGGCCGCTACGCCGGTTCCGTTGCTCGGGTGTCCACTCTTCCTTGTCGCTGTGGCCACTGGGGATCGGGTGTCTGCACTAGCGGCATTGTCACGGCCCCGGGACTGCGTGCGATTCTCCCCGTCCTTGCATGGCGTCTCGTTCGCCTCCTCCCCTCCTTTTGTTACCACGCATGGGAGGGAGGCCCCCGTTTTCCAGCCTTTCGCCGTCCAGGCTTTACGGCGTGGGCATCCTCGCCATGTGTTGTGCCCGGTGTCAGCCTTGCACTCCTCTGTTGCGTCTGTGGCGCCGCCTTCGGGTACTGCTGTGTGGGTGTCTCCTCGGACAGGTGGGAGGCTCTCGCAGGTGCAGATGGGCCGCCACGTTTGTCGGACCGTTCGTGCCTGTCACCCTGTTTGTAGGGGTTCTGCACACGATGTCGGATCCTTTGCTGCCTCCTCCCGGTTCCTGCCACGTCGATCCTTACCTGCCATCGCCTCAGCGGTTTTGTGGTCTTCTATCAATTCCTTCATCTCCTCCTACCTCTCCGTGTCCAGTGTTCGACCCCCTCGGCCGGTGATTGCTCTCGGGGGTCGTGTTTCCTGGTGCTCTGGCGAAGATCCCTGGTCTTCCCCCCTTGTCCCTCGTTCTTTTCCTTTGTTTTATTTGACAAAGGGGGGGGGGGTACGGGTTTGCAACGCTGGATTGCAAGTTTGGGATTATGTATTGTTCCAGTACATAAGTGTTTTTGCCACATTGAACATTGTGTTTTGTTCTTGTGTTCAGTGTTTTTGTTGGTTTTTGAAGAAAAGGGATTTTGGGTACAGTACCTTTTTGGTTTCAGACAAGTCTATGTTTTTGCATTACTATGAATGACGGGCATGTGTTAAAACTGTTATTTTTAGCTACTCCTCAGTTTTTCACTCTTTTATTAAACTCTTGTTTAAATTGTGTCTTTGTCATTCGTAATTTTGTTTTATGCATAGTTTATTTTGGTAGTTTGGGCTTGGATGTCCTCCTCCTATTTGTTATGCAGCCTTGACGTTGGATTTGCCAAGACTACTAACAAATTGGGAGGTTTGACGTACCTCCCACCCTACCAAATAGGAAAACCTACTATTTGGTAGTAGTCTTGGAAAATCCAACGTACATAATACCCTCCCTCACGCCAGACCCCTGCCCATCCGCGTTCTTCTGCTGACGTGAGATGTGATGACAAGAGAGGGTCGCTCATGCGCACGTTCGACAGGGATCTGCACATGACGGAACACGGGATGGGCCTTAAGCGGTAACTAAGGTAAACCCCTTTTTCTTCTCTTCTATGCTTTTTTCACCTTCGGTGGTAGTTTTGGTTAATGTACAACGTCTCCTAGAGCAAGATAAGGAGTAGAGTCTAGACGTTTTCTTTTTAACCGCGGTTGGAATGACGACATAGCAGTCAAAATAGACAAGTCGTCATTGCAATTAGGTTAATAGCCTTGACGTTGGATTTTCCAAGACTACTACCAAATAGTAGGTTTTCCTATTTGGTAGGTTGTGAGGTACGTCAAACCTCCCAATAAGTGATGCAAGGTCTAATAAATATATACAGTATCAACTTCGTTTTTATACTGTATAACTTTAGCATAAATATTTTACAGTTGTTGTCATTCCCTAGGCTGCCTGGCCGAACAGCCCCGAGTCCCTAAGGAAGGCCATGAAATACATGGTTGTGGCCGAGTAAAGGAAGGAAAGAAGAGGGCGTTAGATAGTATACTATATATCTCTCATATAAAGAAATGTTATGTCACATACATACATACAATTTTAAGACTGAATGCTCCACACATACATGCAGTTTCAGTCTCTTGTCCTAATGGCGGCGTTCCAGGCAACCCTGTTAAGGGCTGCTTCACTTGTCAACTTTTTGGATTCAAGTTCGGCACGTATAGTCCGATCCCAGGTCTTCCTCAGTCCACCCCTTGGTGCAGCTCCCTCCACAATCACAGACCTGCATCTTTTCACCCAATTTTGTTCATCCATTCTCTCCACATGCCCATACCATCTGGCGTAGGGATGCAGCGACCCCACCGCCTGCCACTTCGGTGGTGCAGTCAGTCTCTGTAGCAATTACAGTGATTTCTTGTTACTGCCTTATTGTAGCACTGTTAAAGATAGTGTGGTGCGATTTCACCAGGTGCAAGTGCTTCAGGGGGACTTTATTGAGTTCTGCTGAGACACTGTTAGTGCTATACCAACTTCAGCCACAGTGATAATATGATGGGGCATTGTTGTGGCAAGACTTTGTTGTACTGTGCTGCAGTAAAGACTGTAGCCACCGTGTTATGATTGTTGTGCACTGTGCAGTACAGTGATTGTACCATGGAAGCCACATTCATTGTGGACAGTTGCGGTCTTTTAACTCCCAAAGAGCAGGCATGCTTGTTGACATGACCTAATTGCTGGGCGGGTATATTTACCGAAAATGAGCTTCATTCCATGCTCTTTTTCATGCACAAACAAAAGCCAAAGCGTAATACAATTATATGTCCGTGAAAGGGTGATAATAGAGCTTTCCATTGACACTTGAATCATCCTTGTACGACCACGCATTCTCTTGCAGCGATCGCGTAACTAGGTGAAAATACCTTAAAATAAGGTAACTTTCGCGAGGTCCAGCGGTGGTCTCGGAGACGGCCCAGTGGTGGTGCCGAGTGGTCAAGAGTCCACCTATCGTCCTCATAATGTGCGGACTCTCTCTCAGAGCTCATAACATACTCAAAATGGTGCCCTTCATATGAAGGACACAGCAGGGGTGGCCAATATTCTCTCTCCCGTCATATGACGGTCACTGTCGGTTAAGGGTTAAACCCGTATGTATGTATACCATCCCAGTCTACTTGTACGCAACTCCCTTACTAATACTCTTTATACCTAAGCGTCTCATCAGCTCATCATTAGTTATGCTATCCTGGAGTTTGGCCCCACACATCCATCTCACCATTCTCATCTCATTACGTTCCATTCTGTTGACATCCTCTACTTTAACGGCCCATGTTTCTGAGGCATACATCATTGCACTAAAGCCCCGTCCACACGATCGAGCACTGCCCGTCGGGCACAAGGGAAATGTTCGATATGGGGCAAATTCAGCGGGCAAACCAGGGATATGCCCGTGCACGCAGTTGAGCGAAATCACCAGGCACTGTCCGGTAGTTTGCCGGCGGTCATTTGGTCATTTGTGCCCTCCAGGAAGGCCAAGTCGAACTGCCCGGCAGTTTGCCGGGGGAATGGGGATAAAGGGGCCCGTGGAAGGAGGGAAATAAATATGTAGCTTGATCTTTAACCCATTCAATACCGGTAACATCCATTTTATTATATTCTGGCAATTATAATAAGTCTTTACATGGCTTAGGAAGGACGTCTACCCATTAAAAGGTACAGACGATCTCAATTAATCCCTTTAGCGATCATATCCTTTTAATCTTAATGCAATCGTCTAAATGTAGCTCAAAACAAATACAAAAATACTTAGCCGGTACAAAAGGGGTTAATAAATATATATATATATATATTTTTTATCCTTCTATTATACGGGTATCAATCAGGAAAATTTGGTGGAAGGTAAACAGGATGTAATGTGTGCAATCACTTATTAAATGTCACCGATGGTATGACTTTAATGTTAGCTTCAGAATAAAGTATGGCGAGCGTCCCCATTTATATTGATAAGTTATTATTAGCAGTATAAATATTTTATTAAGATTATTCCTTTAACCCTTAAAAAGCGGCTCACCACTTAAGTCGAGTTAAATAAAGCTGGACTATGTGGCGGCGCTCGACATAACTCGAGTGGCAATTTCAGCACGTAATGTGGCTGAGAGAGAGAGACAAGTGGTGGCAGGAGACTAGCGAGCGTATGACTGCTCCAGACCACCGCGGCGAACCTACTGACACAAATCTCAGCTCCCTCCTCCCTCTCTCACTCGCTACATACTCAATTATGTACCGAAAGTACCGAATTACCTGCTTTTTGCACTCGCGTTGCACGGTTATTGCAAGAAAACTATCCATCATACAAGGATCGTTATGGTGTCATTCGAAAGCTCTGTTTATGCCCTTTCAGGGATAGATACTTGTTTTACGTTCTGGGTCTTATTTAGGCATGAAAATGATCACGTAAACAGCCCTATTTTGGCTAAAAACACCCCGCTGGGCGGTACACATAAATAAACCGCATAGGCCGCTCGTAAGGTGTTAAGTATGATGAAATATATTTATCTTAAAAAAAACGTTGGAATCGCAACGACGAGACGATTCCAAATATACCATAATCTTGAATAGTCAAAATGAGACCAAAATCATCGATTTGCCTGGGCTTAATTAAACCCAGGGATTTTGGAAACAAATATTTTCGATTCTGGGCGAATGGCTGGTCGAAAATGCAATCTACGACCATGTATAGAAGCTACTCGTCGAGAAAAATTGAATGGCACCAAGTAGAATTCCCTAGGACTTATATTTTGGGCTACAGAGGACTTTTTAAAGTCCAAAAACTGGTAATTTGGGCCCTTCTGGGAGGCCAAGTCTAATACGAAATCGTAAACTAATTGTCCGATTTTAATTATGTTTGCGCCATTCGATTCAGCGTGTCACAGTGAACTTATGGTTAAAATTTGAACAAAATCCATGCATAGATAACTCGTCTATGGAGTTTTTAAACTTGAAAATAGGCCTATTGGGCCTAAAAATTGGTCAAAATTAAAAAATCCATATGCCGTTGGAATTGTAATGACAAGACGAATCCATTAACCCGGGAACTGCGGGAAGACTCTTAAGAGTTCCCCCGGCGGACTGCGGGAAGACTCTTAAGAGCCAGAGGAAAAAAAAAATCAATTTTAAACATCGAAAAAAAAAAAATTGCCCCTGTGCCATGCAAAATATCACTCCTCTACCTCCCCCACTTTCCTCCCCTCCTTCAGTTATCACCTATTTTCCCTGTTATTTCCTTATTCTGAGGTATATTTTCGTGCTAACATTAGCGAGTTGCAAGCAGGGCATTGTCATCACTGTTAGCAAGCGAGTGCAAGAGAGAGAGAGAGAGAGAGAGAGTATCGATCGGCAGTGTCTCTCCAGCCTTGGGGGAAATTGGCGGGAAAGGAGGTTGCCTCACCCATACATTATGTAACTCCCGCCCTGTATCGCCGATTTTGACCATCCAAACGCTGTTTTCACTTGTTTTATTGTTGTAACAGGTTAATACCTTTATAATCCACCTATAATAGGCGCATATGGATAAGTATTAATGCTATTTATGGTAAAATGAATATTTTAGTGATGGAAACAGCTCAAATACATGCACACAGGCAGAGGTGTCTAATTACCCCCATGCGCACTTCAGAGGTTATAATACCCATGGAAACTCAAAAATCGAAAATCACCCGCCAAGTGCAAAAATTTTCCTGGGCTTTAAAAACGCAGGGATTTTGGAAACAAATATTTTCGATTCTGGGCGAATGGCTGGTCGAAAATGCAATCTACGACCATGTATAGAAGCTGCTCGTCGAGAAAAATTTAATGGCACCAAGTAGAATTCCCCAGGACTTATAGTTTGGGCTACAGAGGACTTTTAACCTCTGAAGTGCGCATGGGGGGTATGAGACACCACACTCCTGTGCTGACGTATTAGAACTGTTCCCATCACTAAAATATTTATTTTACCATAAATAGCATTAATACTTATCCATATGCGCCTATTATAGGTTGATTATGTTACAACAATAAAACAAGTGGAAACAGCGTTTGGATGGTCAAAATCGGCGATACAGGCCGGGAGTTACACTATGTATGGCTGAGGCAACCTCCCAGCCCACCACTTTTTTTGGAGAGAGACTGTCGATCGATACTCGCTCTCTCTCTCTTGCACTCGCTTGCTAACAGTGATGACAACGCCCTGCTACCTCGCTAATGTTAGCACGAAAATAGACCACAGGAAAAATAGGTGATAACTGAAGGAGGGGAGGAAACTGGGGAAGGAGGGGAGGTGGAGGACTGATATTTGGCATGGCCCAGGGGGGAAAAAAAACAAAAAAAAACACAAAAAAAAAAGGTTTTAAATTGATTTTTTCCCCCCCCGACTCTTAACCTCTCGGCTGCGCATGGGGGGTATGAGACACCACACTCCTGTGCTGACGTATTTGAGCTGTTCCCATCACTAACCTTGTTATTTTACCATAAATAGCATTAATACTTATCCATATGCGCCTATTATAGGTTGATTATAAAGGTATTAAAGGTGGTGGGGCATGCAAATTTAAAATTAATTTATAATGTATTTAAAGAGATGTTTAGATCTCCAGTAATCAACCTGACTACTCCTTTGTCAAAACTAATCTTCAATATTAGAGAACAAATCAAAAATAGATATTGAATTGCGACCCCTTGCAACTAGTACTCACGTGAGGATGTGACGTAGGCCCAGGCAAACATTTGGGAAGTAAACATCAGCAAGTACAGCAAAAATGGTGAATAGGTGTGCTGTTTTCGGGTGTAGCAACATCCCTGGACCAAACATAGCACTACACAAGTTTCCAAGTGATCCATACCATTGTAACAAATGGGTGAAGTTTATACAAAGAACCAGAGTGTGGGAGGCAAAGCCCAAAACAAGCTTCATATGCAATGGACATTTTCGTGATGAATGCTTTGACAATAAAGTGCGGTGGAGTATGGGTATGGCTAGATGCACCCGCTGATTGCCTATACGGACTGGGGTCTTGTCACGCCCAGTGCCAGGTCCGTATATATACGGACTCGCCGAAATAAAATCGTAGCAGCGAAACGCACTGCACCTATAGCTTTCATATTTCTACCACATGTACCTTACCCTTCTGGCTTCTTGCTACCACCACCCGAACCCCCTCCCCGACCATGTGTCGCCGCATCAGGCCATCACAAAGGAAAAAAAGGAAAATATGTGGCGGCGAAACGACTGCGCCAATTGGTTCCATATTAATTTTGTGTGACAAGTCCCCTACCCTTCTGTCTTCCCCCACCACAACCTCAACTTCCTCCCACCACCCACTTCCAGCCTATCCGTAGATCATCACATAAAAAAATAAAAATCCGTGGTGGCGAAACTACCTCACCAATCGGCTCCATATTTGTAACACAAGTCAATTACCCTTCTACCTTCACCCCACCATCCCCCAAACCACCACCCTCCCACCCATATGTGCTTGCCAATTTCAGGAGTCAGGAGAGTGGATAATATGGGCTAACTTAAGCCTAGCCCAAATTATACAGTCAGCGTCGATGGATATAGGCCTAACCTAGGCTAAAGAAATTTATTGGCTGAAATTCAACTTCTAGCAACTAGGCTAACAAAAAAAAAAAAAAAAAAAAAAAAATGGGAGTGGCACAAACATTGTTGGGAAGGATATGTAGTAACCAGGCATACGGTCATCATGTTTACATAAGTCGATCGCCGCGGTTAAGTTCCCGTCTATTTTTACCACGATTTTTTCTGTTATGTGCACCCTGTTGGCAATGTATATGATGATGACAATAAGTCATGGAGGCGTGAGGGGCGGGCTTTCATTATTGTATCCAAATGCAGTCAAAATAGACGGGGACATGATCGCCAGCGTCCGCCGCGACTCCGAGTAGTGTAAACAAGGCGGGCGGTAATCACAGCTGCTTCTCCCTCCTCTCCTGCTGCTGGATCTCGTCCTACAGGTTCATACATATAAGCCTGGACACCACCAATATCCATCACTTGAGGTTCTTCGCCATAATCACGGTTATCACCCTCAGTATTGGCAAACGAATCGGAACTACTGTCACTATCCTCCATTTCCACCTGTCAGAAGAGCTTGTTGTGTTGCTGGGCATACGTCATCAGAGCGCTTAAACTCCGAATCCAGAAAAGTGTCACCCATATCCTATTTTGGCCATTATATAAATAATTAAGCCATTGTAGCCGAAAACATTGCACCAAAAGCTATAGTGCACACTGCCGGTAATGATTGTGGAGGAAAATAATAGCATGCACACCCACCTTTAACCTGTTACAACAATAAAACAAGTGGAAACAGTGTTTGGATGGTCAAAATCGGAGATACAGGCCGGGAGTTACATAATGTATGGTGGAGGCAACCTCCCTGCCCTCCACCCTTCCCCTTGTCTGGAGAGACACTGTTCCGCAATAGTCCTCTCTCGCTCTTTCCCACGCTTGGTAACAGTGATGACAACGCCCTGCTACCAACTCGCTAATGTTAGCACGAAAATTAACCACAGAATAAGGGAATAACAGGGAAAATAGGTGATAACTGAAGGAGGGGAGGTGGAAGAGTGATATTTGGCATGGCCCAGGGGCAAAAAAAAAAAAAAAAAAATACAAAACAAAAAAATAATAAAATACAAAAAAATTGGGGTGTTTTAAATGGATTTTTTTTTCCCCTTACTCTTAAGTCTTCCCGCAGTCCGCTGGGGGAACTCTTAAGTCTTCCGGCAGTTCCCGGGTTAAGGTAAAAAAACTGGTCATTTGGGCCCTTCTGGGAGGCCAAGTCAAATACATAACCCTAAACTAATTGTCCGATTTCAATTCTGTTTGCGCCATTCGATTCAGCGTGTCAAAGTGAACTTATGGTTAAAATTTGAACAAAATCCATACATAGATAACTCGTCTATGGAGTTTTTAAACTTTAAAATAGGCCTATTGGGCCTAAAAATTAGTCAAAATTTAAAAAATCATATGCCGTTGGAATTGTAATGACGAGAAGAATCCATATATACCCATGGAAACTCGAAAATCGAAAATCACCCGCCAAGTGCAAACATTTTCCTGGGCAGGGATTTTGGAAACAAATATTTTCGATTCTGGGCGAATGGCTGGTCGAAAATGCAATCTACAATCATGTATAGAAGCTGCTCGTCGAGAAAAGTCAAATGGCACCAAGTAGAATTCCCTAAGACTTATAGTTTGGGCTACAGAGGACTTTTAAAGTCCAAAAACTGGTCATTTGGGCCCTTCTGGGAGGCCAAGTCATATACGAAATCCTAAAATAATTGTCCGATTTCAATTCTGTTTGCGCCATTCGATTCAGCGTGTCAAAGTGACTTATGGTTAAAATTTGAACAAAATCCATACATAGATAACTTGTCTATGGAGTTTTTTAACTTTAAAATAGGCCTATTGGGCCTAAAAATTGGTCAAAATTTAAAAAATCATATGCCGTTGGAATTGGAATTCCGTAGGACTTATAGTTTGGGCTACAGAGGACTTTTAAGGTCCAAAAACTGGTCATTTGGGCCCTTCTGGGAGGCCAAGTCAAATACAAAATCCTAAACTAATTGTCAGATTTCAATTCTGTTTGCGCCATTCGATTCAGCGTGTCAGTGAACTTATGGTTAAAATTTGAACAAAATCCATACATACATAACTCGTCTATGGAGTTTTTTAACTTTAAAATAGGCCTATTGGGCCTAAAAATTGGTCAAAATTTAAAAAATCATATGCCGTTGGAATTGGAATTCCCTAGGACTTATAGTTTGGGCTACAGAGGACTTTTAAAGTCCAAAAACTGGACAAGTCAAATACAAAATCCTAAACTAATTGTCCGATTTCAATTCTGTTTGCGCCATACGATTTAGCGTGTCAAAGTGTACTTGTGGTATAAATTTGAACAATATCCATAAATAGATAACTCGTTTATAGGTTTTTAAGCTTTAACCCTTGTCTAGCGGGGTGTTTTGGGCTCATTTGGGCATATTCAGGCCCTCCTGCATGATAAATCAAGCATCTGCATGAAAAAAAATAATATTTAGCAAAAATCTAGGCACTAAAAGCTTCAAAATGAGACCAGAACGAGCCACGTAGCACTCGTGGTTCTCTTGCAGTGATGCCACGAACATGGAAGTTTAGCATATATCGGTATATTTTTCCCAGCTATGATCACTACTGGCTACACTGCCGGCCTCTCGAGAACACAGGGAACATGAGTTAATGGGCAGCGGTAAGCCCTGGGAGTCGGCTGTCTGGCCCGCTGTGCTCCTGGCCATTTGCACTCAATTTTAACCCTTTAAAAGCCTTAATAATGCTCCTAACTTGCTGCAAATTGGTGCACGACTTAAGTCGAGCGCCGCCAATAAGGGGTTAAAATAGGTCTATTGGGTCTAAAAAATTGTCAAAATTAAAATATCCATATACCGTTGGAATTGCAACGACGTGACGAATCCAGATATACCCTTAAAAACTCGAAAATCGAAAATCACCCGCCAAGTGCAAAAAATGTTGTGGGCTAAAATAAAACTCAGGCATATTTGAACAAATATTTTCGATTATGGGCGAATGGCTGGCCGAAAATGAAATCTACGGCCATGTCTAGAAGCAGCTCAGCGAGAAAAAACGAATGGCACCAGTTAGAATTCTCTAGGACTTATAGTTTGGGCTACAGAGGACTTTTAAAGTCCAAAACACGGTCCCCTGGGCCCTCCAGGAAGGCAAAGTCAAAATCGAAATCCTAAACTAATAGTCCGATTTCAATTATGTTTGTGCCATTCGATTCAGCGTGTCAAAGTGTACTTTCGGTATAAATTTGAACACAATCCATAGATAGATAACTTGTCTACAGAGTTTTTTTAACTTTAAAATAGGCCTATTGAGCCTAAAAATTGGTCAAAATTAAAATATTTATATACCGGTTATCGCAACGACGAGACTACAGTATTTCAAATATACCATCCGCAATTGCATTATTTAATTAATTTTATGTAAACTTAGGTTGGATCGTCTCACTATAAATCTCACCTGCAAGCACTGAAATGAAAATACCCTTTTTGTCATCCATGCTGGTTCAAATGACGTCATGCGCACCAGATCCGAAGAGTTGATGGAGAAATATCGCAAGATGATCCAGCACTACAAAAACAAGTCAAGGAATATCATCATCTCAGGCATTCTCCCCAAGATCGACGCACCTGACAAATTCTACGACAAGGCTTTCAGCACAAATAGCCGACTAAAACATTTGTGTCTGAGGGAAGAAGTTGAATTCATCAACCTCTGGGACAACTTCTACAACCAGCCTACTCTGTTCCGCAAGGATGGCACTCATCTAAACCCTGTGGGTTCAGCACGCATGGGTCGTCTCCTACACGAAGCAGTCCGCAGCCATGGATCAAAAAACGCCATCCGAGAAGAAGCAGCAGTGACATAAATCATCCAACGCCAAGAAAAAAACAGAGGCAACCGAGGACCACCAGCGATAAGGACCGAAGACAGCGAGGACCGAGGACAGCCATGAACATAAATGTAGATCCGACAAGAACCAAAAATATTATTAAAGAGCGTTCCGTGAGTTCTAAAATAACAAATTTAAAGGTTTTCTATGCAAACGCTCGTAGCATACGCAATAAATTTTCAGATTTAGAGGAGCTAGTGTTTACAGAAAATTATGATGTGATTGGCATAACAGAATCTTGGCTCAATACAGAAGATAGAGACTTTTTAGCAGAGTATTCACTTCCCAGTTATGTAATGTTTGAGAAAAGCCGAATAAATCTAAATGGAGGTGGCGTTTTACTTTATATCAAAGAAAGTCTTAACCCTACCCTCTTGTCAAAACCTCAAATTGTGAACGTCGACGCATCTTTTGTGCTAATAAAGAATAATAAAGGTACCAAAATAATACTTGCATTAATATACAGACCTCCAGCTCAATCAGTGCAAACTGACCGAGAAATTTACGAACAAATTGCAGATGTAAGTAACTCACAAGATACCGTAATTTTTGGTGACTTTAATTTACCTGTGACCAAGTGGGGCGATACTCTTACTTCACACTCCGGACATGACTTGTATACGAACTTGCAAGAGAGTTCGCTTTATCAATTTGTTGGAACGCCGACCCATGGTAATAACGTTCTTGACATTGTACTTGCAACAAAAGAAGAATTAATAGAGAATTTGAATGTTGGTGATGAATTCAGTAACAGCGACCATCGTACGATAACTTTCACTTTAAAGTTTACTAGTAACGAACCAAATAGTAGCATCGAAAAAGTCCCTAATTTCAAGAAAGCAAACTTCCATAAACTTAGAGCTATGTTTAAAGAAACTGACTGGAGCTTTTTAATTCACAATAACGACATAAATACATCTTGGAAGTTATTCGAAGCCACTTACCTAAAAGCAGTGCAAGACTGCATACCATCGAAAACTCGGCGTCCAGGCCATAATAATAAGCCCAAATGGTGGAATAAAGATATTTCAAACTGCCTGCTTGCTAAAAAATTTGCTAATGATAGATTAAAATCCTCACAAAATGACGAAGAACGGCTGAAATTTGTAGAGCTACGACGCAAAGCCAAAAAGTTAATTAAGCAAAGTAAAAAGACCTTAGAGTTACATATTGCGAATCAAAGCAAAACAAACCCGAAAGAATTCTATAGTTATATCAGAAAGAAAAAAGTTGTTACTTCAACTGTTGGACCGTTAGTCGATGAAAATGGAGAATACACCAAAGACGAAGAACAAATGAGTAATGCCCTCAATACCTTCTTTGCATCAGTTTTTACAACAGAAGACCTCAGTGATATCCCTACACCATCGCCGATTCAGATTGATAATTCAGATGTTCTAAGCAATATCACCGTTACAGAGAGAGAAGTATTGAATTGTTTAGATAAACTCAAGGTACAGTAAATAAAACGCCAGGACCTGATACAATCTCGCCTAGAGTTCTAAAGGAAGCTAAGGATGAGCTCTCTAAACCACTGACATTACTATTCAATAAATCCTTGCAGTCTGGAACTATGCCCGATCAGTGGAAGCTAGCCAACGTAACACCAATATTCAAAAAAGGCAGCAAATCCCTACCCAGTAACTATCGTCCAATTAGCTTAACCTCAGTTGTATGTAAAATGCTAGAAACGGTCATACGAGACAGACTCGTAAATCACTTAGAGGAAAATAACATACTTAAAGATACTCAACACGGCTTTCGTAAAAAACTTTCCTGTTTAACAAACCTCTTGGACTTCTTCCACGATATCCTCAACCTCTACGATGAGAGTAAAGCTGTAGATATTATATACCTTGATTTTCAAAAGGCCTTTGACAAAGTTCCCCACAAACGTTTACTGCTAAAACTAAAAGCGCATGGAATACAAGACGGTGTGTTGAAATGGATAGAAAATTGGCTCAGCGACAGAAAGCAAAGAGTAGTCATAAACGGTAAGGCTTCAAAATGGACCAATGTAAGTAGCGGGGTACCCCAGGGATCGGTACTAGGACCAATTCTCTTTCTAATTTACATCAACGACATAGATGAGGGTCTCACCTGTACAATCTCAAAATTTGCTGACGATACAAAAATTGCAAATAGCGTACTCTCAAAAGAACAAGTTGACGATATGCAACACAATCTAGATAAATTGTCATGTTGGGCCCAAATTTGGCAAATGAGTTTCAATGCGGATAAATGTAAAGTACTACATATCGGATACCTAAATGAGAAAGCAAACTATTCGATGAATGGCACTCAGCTTAAGAATGTAAACAGAGAAACCGATCTGGGAGTAACAATATCGAGTAACCTAAAACCGAGTCAACAATGTTCAGAAGTTGTTAAGAAGGCAAACAAAATAATTGGCTTTATAGGCAGGTCATTTGAGCATAAATCCAAAGAAGTTATCCTAACCCTTTACAATTCATTAGTCCGCCCTCTTCTGGAATACTGCGTTCAATCCTGGTGCCCTTATTACCAAAAAGATATAAACAAGCTAGAACGAGTTCAACGTAGAGTTACCAAAATGATACCTAGCCTAAAGAACAAACCATACGAAGAGCGTCTTAGAGAATTAAATCTATTTCCTTTAACCCAGCGCAGATTAAGAGGTGACTTAATTCAAGTGTTCAAAATCATCAAAGGCATCGACAATATGAACTGTAGTAAGTACTTCACCATCGACCAATCTAATTACACACGGGGAAACGGTTGCAAAATTATTGGTAAATCTTTTAACTCACACGAATCTAAGAATTTCTTCTTCAATCGAGTTGTCAACTTGTGGAATGGGCTTCCCCGAAACGTTATAGACTGCATCACCGTTGATTCATTTAAACTCCGCCTAGACAAATATCTCGCATCAAACCCGCGACTGACTGCGTTTGTAAATGAATAACTTTATTTTATCCCCCCCTCAGTTACTAACCCATCTGTCCCCTACTAACTTCCTAATCCTGCCACGGACATTAGTTCCAGGGCAGTAATTCCCTTTCCAATGTTCCCTTACCCACTCTAAACCACTGTTTGGATACTTGATCCTCAGTGTTTTGGAGGACAAGCAACCTAGAAGGGTCACTAGACCTGTTGTTGCTTGATTTCCTTTGTACTTTGTACTCTTGATTGAGTACTTCGTATATTGCTCGACAATTTTCAGGAATAGTGCGAGACAAACTATGCTTGGATAATCTTTTAGTATACTGCAAATAAGTGTAGCTGCATCCATTTGAAACAAACATGAGGTGTTGCCTCCAATCGAGCTTCTGCCGATATACACTCCCTCCTATTGGCATCTGCTTGGATATACAGTATAGGTTATATAACTGTCCTGTGATTATTGTTGTTGGGGACCATGGTGATCATACCGGACCCACTGACCCAGCCCTGCCGAGCTCCTACTCTGACCACTGGCAGACTTTGACTGGCCAATCACTGCCCGGCTGCCGTGTGGACAACACCACAAGCGTGTTTAACAGACTTTGCCCGCCGGACACTGCTCGATCGTGTAGACGGGGCTTTACACACGAGGCATACACCTTTCCCTTTAGGGGGAGAGGCATACTTTTCATGGTCAGAATTGGCAGCAGTTCTCTGAACTTCCCCCAGCCACATCTAATTCTAGCGACAGTGGCAGCTTCGGCCCCACCACAGACAGGAATGGTATCTCATAGCTAACAAAACTTGTCTACCAGCTCCAATGACTCATTTCCAAAATTCACAGCCACAGGATCATAATTTAACACAAGCTCGCCCTTGCACACTACGCACTCAAATTTCTCTATTTCTGACTTATCCTTCGGCATGGGTCCTTATATTCTACAGCACTTACTCCCATGGTGCACCCAACATCGACAAACGCTACACCGAAACGAGTTAGCGCCCACACACTCCACATTGCCTCTTCTCAATCTACAATGCATAACCTTGGTTTTGTTAATATGGACTCTTAAACCCTTGCTCGCCATGCCCTCTCTCCATCTACTTTAGTTGAGTGAATCCATAACCCCATATGCTAAGCCCAAGTATGATGGCGCTGTGTTGTGGCAAGTCTTTATTGTACTGTACTACAGTAAAGACTAAAACCACGCTCTCTGTGGATGAAGTGGTCTTTAAATTTGTATGTAAGTAGCAAAACTTGTTCACCTGTTCCAGACTCCCTGTTAAAGTTGACACTTTGGGGGCAGTCATACAACATAAGCTCACATCAAATGTAAACAAATATAAACTAGGAGGTTTTTGCGTACTATATTTATAAAATGGGTACCAACACCATACCTAATGACAAACATTATATGAGTGTGAATATTCCAAGAAGTACCGGTACCTGTACCCGCCCGTACTTTCAATTAATCCTGAGAGTAGTGTGCATAAGTGGAGTGAGAGAATCCTGAACATTGAACATCACTGACAATATTCAGGAAATCAAAGAATAGGCATTATTATAAGTAGTTTTTATTGTGTATCACAAATCATAGGATTATCAATGACACGAAACACTTGCATTAATGTCAAAATTCACTAAAAGATACTTTAATTAAACCTAACCAAATCTATTTCGGTCGAGGTACATAAAAAAATAACTATGGTGGTGTTGTGAATGTGAAGACTGCAGCCTAGTAAAAAAAAACTACTGAAATAAAGTCGCCACCAGTTTACCTTCATAGAAAAAATATAATATAAAATATTCAGTTTATTTAGGTCAGTTTTCATGGTGATTTTGATGATAGGTGTTCAGCCTTTAGTGCAGAGGTGACTTTAAGGTTATGGAGGTTAGGGAGTGAGGTGGTGGTGTGGGACCGAGAGGCCGTATGTGAAGAAGATTGGTCCGCCGCAGCCACCTGTATACGTTCACAAACAAATACTACTTAGGTTACTGAGATACGTTTTAAAGGTGTTTTTTAATTACTGGTGACAACTATAAATCTCAGTATACCAGGACATATTCTTTCAGTTTAATCTGGCTATTATTAGACAATTCTCTTCGGCATAGGAAGGAATTCTACAAATCTGAGGGTTAGCAGAAAGTTATCCTTCAATCCTTCCTAAACTGCATAAAATCACCTATTAACCAGATAAACTATGAAAATAGCATCCTATATACCGAAGGGTTTAATGCACAGGCAACTTTAGTGTTAGAGGGTAGAGTGAGGCTACTGTAGGCCGTATGTGGAGATGAGTTGGTCTGCCTTGGTCACGTATGCCTCCATGGCCGCATCCTTGGACATGCCCTTCTTAGAGCTCCAGGCATCCCACTTGGCCTTGCCCTTGAAGTCCAGCATCCCAGGCCTCTCTATAGTAACAAGGGTGGAATGGGAGAGAATGCTAAGTTGGGATTTTAGAAGTATGGGAAACTAAGTTAACTTAAGATTCTAAAAGTATGAGAAATGAATGCCAGGCTAGATATTTAACACTTACGCTGTGGGCATATTTCCGCTATAATAGGACTCATTCAGGCAGGGGTGTGGAGTCGGAGCCGGAGTCAGGAGTCGGCTACTTTTGGCTGGAGTCGGAGTCGGTAAAAATATCTCGGACTCCTTTCTGTGATAAATTCTTGTGTAAAGTACTTAGGTGTGCTGCTAGGTCAGTGTTGTCACTTCGCGGGAAATTCCCACAAATTTGTGGGAGAAATTTGCATTTGTGGGAGGACATTTCAAGCAAGCTATTTGTGGGAAATTGGGAATATTGATTTGATATTGGAGTCGGAGTCGTATCCTTAACCCCTCAGATCCGGAAGGGCTCTGAGGCACCCATAAAAACCCCCCCCCGCGCAACCCGGTAGGGCTCTGTGGCTCCGGCAGCTTGAAAGCCTGTAAGCTTGGTGTGCGAGGCGTCCGTCCGACGCATGTAAACAACAGCCGGCTGGACCGACGCCGCGCATCTCCGACCACAAGAAGGCGAGGCATCCTTGTTCGTGTGTGCCTGCATGTTATTGTTAACCTCTCGGCTGCGCATGGGGGGTATGAGACACCAGACGCCTGTGCGCACGTATTTGAGCTGTTCCTATCACTAACATCGTTATTTTACCATAAATATCGTTAATACTTATTCATATGCACCTATTTTACCATTAATATGAAGATATTAACCAGTTACAACAATAAAACATGGAAAGCGAGAGAATGACTAAGAGGGTGTACGAGAGCGAGGTGGAGGGACAGAGGGGGAGAGGTAGACCGAATATGAGGTGGAAGGATGGAGTGAGGAACTACATGAACGAAGGCGGTGCTGGTTGGGGGGAGGGGCGTCGACTGACTGGGGACAGAGGTGCATGGGGGCGGTTCGTTCGTGGCCACCCCTTCGGGGATCACGGCGTCAGGCAATAGATAGATAGATAGAACAATAAAACAAGTGGAAACAGTGTTTGGCTGGTCAAAATCGCGAAATGAAAGCGAGTGTGTGTGAGTGAGTGTGAGCCAACCTTCCACTCACGAAGCTTTGAGAGACACTGGAGGTACCTCTCAATTCTCTTCCTGACTTCTCCCCTAATTCCCACGCTTGGTAACACTGATGACAACGCCCTTCTAGCAACTCGCTAATGTTAGCACAAAAATAGACCACAGAATAAGGGAATAACAGGGAAAATAGGTGATAATTGAAGGAGGGGATGTGGAGATGTGATATTTGGCATGGCCCAGGGGACAAAAAAAAAAAAAAATAAAAAAAAAAAATAAAGTTTTTTGGGGGTGTTTTAAATGGATTTTTTTAGGCCCAGGATCTTAAGAGTCTTCCCGCAGTCGCCCGGGGAAACTCTTAAGAGTCTTCCCGCAGCTCCTGGGTTAAGTAGCGAAAAGTAGTGTAAAGTGGCTGATATTACCACAAAGTTATCTCCACGGAAATCGTCATCACAACTGAACCAGTTGACTTAGAGAGCTCTACTTAACACCATTCTACAGGTACGAAACACATCTACGCTTGGGAATGCGGAAGCAGTCAAAATAACAAAGATACGGTAGCCTAGGCGTAGAAGTTTTTCGGCCAAAACCCCCGGGTTTCGGGGAATATATATGGAATACATAGCCGGGGCTGGAGGGTTAAAATTTCCTGGAGTCTGAGTCGGAATTTTTTCAATCTGACTCCACACCCCTGCATTCAGGCACTCCTGAATGATTGAGCAAGTATCTGAATGAAATTAAATGTATTCAGCCAAAAACTAGAAGAAAATAGCTTCAAAATTACACCAGAACGAGCTTCGTAGAGCGCGGGATTCATCCGCAGCGCTACCATAGACATCGGCAAGTATTTGCTAATACTGAGCGAATATCGTTAATGTCGCGCTACATTTGCCTTTGCCAGCGCTGCATATGTCTAGTGGGACATAGCTTATATCCCTCGGTGCCGCAGCCGCCTGGCTGGAGAGGACGGGGGCCTGCCACGCCCCCGCTCACTCTGACTCGTCTACAAAGGCTTTAAAAGCCTGTAAATTGCAATAAATTGCAATGGCGTTCCGGAACGTCCCTCGCAGCCAATGGGTTAAAGTATGTATACTTAGGCAAAATGCCTATTACCCCATAGCTGGGGGTATGTAAAGTATGATATAAATGCCAGGAAAAGTATGAGAAATAAATGCAAAGTCAGATATTAAAATTATGAGACATGAATGCCAGGTTAGATATGAAAAGTATGATAAATGAATGCCTGGTTAGATATTATAAGTAGGCTATAAGAAATAAATGCCAAGTTAGATATTAAAGATGTGAGAAATTAATGCAAAGTTTATAAGTTAAAAATAGTGGAAATGACTGCCAAGATAGAAGTTAAAAGTGCTGGTACAAAAAAGAACGCAAAGTTTGATAAAAGTGTAAGAAATAAAAAGTTAAATGTTAACAATACAAAAAATGAATTAAAATATACAGATAGGGCCTATAGGTAATTTTAGAGAACGAGTAGTCGACATGAGGTTCGGTTTCAGGTTCACGTCTTTATAGTGGCATCCCAATCATGAACATTATTAACCTCTTCTGTACCGGCAACGTATTTTATATTTTAGTATGGTTATATTTAGACGATTTTATGAAGTTTAAGAAGGCTCTGTGGTAGTAAAAAGGGTTAAGTGGGATAGTTCGAAGCCTGTTGATTACTGGGGAGTCCATTTTAAACTGAATACAATCGTCTAATAGTAGCCAGAATGAAGTTAAAAATACGTTGCGGTACAGAAGGGGTTAACATACATGGTCAAATATGACAAGACATCCACAGTATTAGTACAGGTTTAGGTAAGATCCTGTGTAGCGGGGAGAACTTTTTTTCAGATGCCTATTTACTAAGATACCGGTACATTGAACAATATATTTAACCTAACCTAACCAAAACCTAACATAGTATATTAGTAGACTATTTATTAATGTACATAAAATGTAAAAATATATTGTAACTTTACCAAATAATTGAGATATAAGTACCTTTACAGGTCTCCCCCATACACAGGATTATACCCAGGTTTATGTTACTGTATATTATCCAGATTTGTTTATTAAAAAAATCTACTCTTGGAAATGGATAGTATTACAGTACTTCCAAAAGTTGAGTAACAACAGAACAAACTCAGTGTATTTAATGTACCTGTGCTAACATCCCCAACAGTGGCTTGCTTGTAGAGACCATAGAGTTCCTTCAGCTCATCATCAGTAGGGGAGGTCTTCAGCTTCTTCACATCCTCAGCAGACTTGTTGAACTTCTGTAAAGGTAATAGATCTGTTGTAGCTTGTTTTCCTTTGTACTCTGTTGCAAACTTTCAGTATGGGTGAGGTCTTTTGAATTTATTGTGGCTAACATAGGATTTGACTGTTCAGCTAAAAAAAAGATGTAAACAGAACCAGTAGTCAAGAGGTTGTTGTTGTTGTTGTTCCCCAAGCTGCCTGGCCGAACAGCCCCAAGGCCCCGAGTAAGGCCAAGGCCATAAACGAGCGCCCCCACAGAACCCTCCCTGCCGACCACAATAAAGCCTGGGTGACCGAAGCCACTCCATGGCGGGGAGCTGAGAGGGTGCGTAAACGCCCGGGAAACCAAAGCCCCACCCAGGGCCCTGTGCCCCTCAGCAATTATGAAGAGAAAGTTGAGGAGCAAAGGAATAATGTGACGCTTTAGCTTCCAATCTTGGTAGATTGGGAGGTCAATCCACGGAAGAGATGCCGTCACTGGAGATCTAGAAAATATATAAGTAAAAGGAACAGTCAGAGTAAGCTATGGGTATGGCAGAGATCGCTCAGGTCTCACTCTGATAGACCAGCCCATCACCAAAGGTTAAGAGTCAAGTCAAAAGTCAAGTCAAAAGGTTAAAAGCATCAGTGGTGATATATATTCTCTTCTTGCTAAGAATTTAATGTTTCAGATTTTATAGACTATAATTATAATAAGCTTAAAGCTGATTTAATAAATTTACATAAACATTTTGTAATCACTACAGTAGATAAAGCCAGCAATAATTATAGCTTCACATGTAAGAAATTTTATCTTGAAAATATGAAAAAAGAATTAGGTATTAAGGGTAACATATTACGTAAAAATATTTGCGGTAATTCTGTTTATGAAATTCAAAATAATCTGAATATTGATAACTTAATCGATGAACATACCAAGAAAAATATAATATTTGATATTAAACTTTCTGATAAGAACAAGTGCATTGCAAAATTATACATGTTACCTAAATTTCATAAAAGACCTTATAAATATCGCTTTATTGCCGGAGCAAAATTTGCTACCACTAAAACTCTATCAGAACAAGTAGTAAATTGCTTAAAATACATTAAAAGTACTCATAAAAGATATTGTAATACCATCATGAGAAGAACTGGCATTAACTATTATTGGAGTGTTGACAATTCGTTAGAAGTTATTGATAAAATAAATACCATGCCGAAAGTTACCTCGGTACATAGCTTCGACTTTTCAACTTTGTATACCAATTTGCCTTTAGATTTAGTATATTCAGAGCTTTGCTTTATTATAGATTTGCACTTTGACAGGTTCGTTAGGAATGGTAATTATTTCATAAATGTTTATACATATTTTAATAATGCATCACTTAGCTCTACTCCCACTAGTTCTGTATATTTTGATAGAACTAAACTTAAAGATGCCCTTAAATTCCTCCTTTTCAATACTTATGTTAGATTCGGGCCGTACATTTTCAAACAAATATTAGGAATTCCTATGGGTGGAAATGCTAGCCCTTTAATTGCAGACTTATTCTTGCTTGCTTTAGAAT
This sequence comes from Paralithodes platypus, assembly GCA_032716605.1. Classification (NCBI taxonomy): domain Eukaryota; kingdom Metazoa; phylum Arthropoda; class Malacostraca; order Decapoda; family Lithodidae; genus Paralithodes; species Paralithodes platypus. Next base: position 48,510,211 of record CM064496.1, on the reverse strand, counting down.
TTAAATATATAAAAGACTTAGTTGACAGTAGCAAGAAAAATAAAATTCCAGAAAAATTAGCACTTGCTAAACTGTTAAGTAATAATAGTAGATATATTGATGATATTCTTGTTTGCAATTTGTTAAATTTTAATCAAGTTGCTAAACTTATTTACCCTAATTCTATTCCCCTCACACAATGTAACGTAAATTATAAAGTTGAAAATTTTCTTGATATAAATATAGAGATTGTTAATGAACAGTGCATACTTAAAGTATATCACAAAGTTGATGATTTTAATTTTAACGTAATAAACTTTCCTTTCCCTAGTAGTAATATCGATAGTAAAATCACTTATAATTGTTTTTATTCCCAATTAATAAGATTTTGTAAAATCTGCACTAAAGTAGATGACTTTTGGGCTAGAGCTAGGTTACTATACAGACTCTTAGTGGACAGAGGTTTTGAGGCAAGTAAATTGTTCCATAAATTTAATCTTTTTAGGGTCAATTATTGTGACTGTATTCTAAAATTTGACATCAATAATTTTAATCAAGCATTTTTAACTTGAAGTTTCTTGTATAACCTCTGCTTACTTTTTGTCTGTATTTATTGTTTATCTTTTTCTATTATTATTATTATTATTATTATTAATATTGATGATTTTTTAAATTTATTGTTCTTGTTAAAAGAGTACTCTTTGTTTAAATCTGTTGTTACTTCATATTTTGCAATTATTTCTCTTTATATTATATGTATTCATTGTCGATAGTATCAATTGCTTACTTTTGCGATTTCCTTAGTTTATTTGTGCTATAAATGTAGGTTATTTGTAGGGTAGTTATTGATAGGGGTCACTTGAAGCATGCTATGCTTACAGGTACCTACCCGATAGCACTATCGTTAGTGAGTGCTGTACTGTATTTTATATATTATTTTGTAATAGTATAGATATCTTATCAATATTTGTATTTTTTACTATTGTTAATGTCTTGTCATGTTGCAAATTTGGTTTTAAATAATATTTTGACATTTAACATGTAGTTTCTTTATTCATGCAGAGTTTAGTAAAATTTGCCAGAACGTCCCGGACTTCCCAAACTTGACTACTTCCTTTAACGTGACGATAGTGCGTTGTTATATGTGCGATTGGTTTGCTTGGGAAACAGATTAACTTGCTCATGTAGTGATGTACACCCTATGTGGTGGATTGTGTTCTTTTATTTAATAATTTTCATTTTAGTAAGCGTTGTTTCCACATAGCGATTTTGATAATTTAATTTGACTTTATATTGTCCTTGTCCCAATTTTGGTTTGTTTAGTTTGCAAGTTTTACATTTTAATTAGGAGATTCTTCAGGTTATAAGACTTTTTATAGTCTTATCTACTACCAGACGCCTCAATCCCTGAAGGGGTAATCAGAAATTAATTGCCTCCATGCTACTGTCATTGCAGAAATATGAAATTACAGTAATAGGATTAGTGATGTTAGGAAATTTGGATATTATGGAGCGGTGCAATACTCTATCAAACTCTTTCGATATGTCATTGGGTTATAGCATGAGTTTGACCATGAAGATCAATTGTTTTATGGATTTTGTGTGTGACAAGGGCAAATATATCTGCGGTGTAGGGTTCATCTTGGAATCCATATTGTCTGTCATTGATTAGGTTGTTGACCCCTAGTTGGTGTGTACTACAGTATGATTATTTAGGATAATTTTAACTACTTTGCTAAGATAGATGTGATTACATATTAGAAGGGTCTGTAATCAGATGGATCGGAAGAACTTCCCTTATTTGGAATTGGATGGATGTTAGCTTCCTTCCAAGAAGCAGGAAAGGAAGAGGAATGAATACATATACAAAATGTTTTCCCAGCATTGGAGCAAGTTTCAAAGAAAAAAAAATCAGAACCTGGGGGAGGGATTTCATCAGGGCCTGGAGCTTTATCAACTGATTTAGCATGTCTAGTGTGAATTAAACCGTACAGTACCAGCAACGTCCTTTTCATCATATTCTGGCCACTTTTATACAATTTTATTCAGCTTAGGTAGGGTCTCTAGCAATAATAAGGCTTCAAACTATCTCCACCAACCCTTTTGACTACCAAAGATCTCTAAAGCTGCATAATATCATATAGCTAGAATAAAATATAACACACGTCACTGGTACTCAAAGGGTTAACAAAAGAATAAACGGAATGAATTGCGTTACCGGGCGTACATCGTGTAAACACGTGAGTTGATGTCAAACAGCGGGGGTGTGGGGGCACCAGCCCCCACCCATAATACTAGGATAGGTTAGGTAAGGTTGCTAGGTTAGGCTAATGTCCTTTCAAAGGGGTATAGTAAACACTAGGATATACCCGGTCAGAGGTAGGTGATAAGCCCGATAATAAAAATAATAAAAATAGGTCTTTTATTTCTCGCAAGCGCCAGTTCTTCCAGAGGAATTCACTAGCGCTCGTAACACATTGCACCACAATCAAGAGAAGTGTGGTGCAGTTCACCTGTAGTTCAAGCAACAACTATTTAACACTAGCAGGGGTACCCGGCGTTGCCCGGGTAATCACCATAATCACCATCACTACTACCACCACTACTACTACCATAATCACCATCATCAATCACTACTACCACAATCATCACAATACTACTACAGTACTACCATAATCACCGGCCTCTGTTCCTCATTAAACGGCAACCTCGATTTCGGCCGCTAAATTACCTCTGATTTTGGATCTGACCTCATCCGTACCCCCATTTTGGGGAGCTGCGAACAACTTTAGTTCCATACACCTTTACAATTGGAGGCCTCCTTCTGCCCCAAACGGATTTTTTTTTCTAATTTTTTTCGCTCCCGTATACTGTACTACATAAGTTCTGCCGAAAATTTTATTAAACAAAAGTGTCTCGGATTTCCACTAAACTCGCCTAAAACCATCTCCAAAGCCTGGGCTTTCCAACGGTGCCCCACACTCCCACCTGGCACCAAAACTGTGGGAGGAGTTTAGTAACAAAGGTTGGGTAACTGACAGACAAACATTGACCTTTATTTATTAAGATGGCAGCAGTTAGTCTGTAACGATCTGTCACTGTGCCACTTGCAAGATAACACAACTCTTGCCGAATAAACTATTAATGTGCGTAATTTGTCTTATTCTCATCATTACTCATGTAAGTTTATTTGTATTACAACTTAAAAAATACTGTACCAGTAGCTTCTACTATCTATTTTGCATTTAATGAGGTAATATAAAAGGCAATGTGTGCAATGGTTGTCAAGATATTGTGTTATAATAAAATATCCATTATGCGGTTCATGCAGACTACCGCTTAGCTACACAAATACTGTATATCAAAAGGCAGCGTTGCCAATGTCTGGCAGGTGGCGCCACCCTGTATATGAAGGCATAATTACATAGAAGGGTACACTTCATGACAGTTCAGTGACCCCAAGGAAGTGAAGAGAGGCAATAATCTGCCAGACTGACTTTCACTGACAAGCCAAGATACCGGTATTACAACACTGACCCATGGCACTGCTCCAACTTTCTGATTCATCCTTATCCATTTTTATAACCTCGTACTTTTCAAATGGCCATCAATTATTAATTAATTTTTGATTGGAATGGAGACTTATCAGTCGCCAACATTTCACAAATAAACATCTGACTTTCCAAAATGGTTTGACCACAACTGCACAAGAGCAAGTATGCAAAAATCAATAGCTTATATAGAATTAATTTAAAAGAATGTAACTGTAGAAGGCTTTTCTTCAAATTATCACTTATAAATGCTGGGGTTCCACAAAGATCAGTGCTAGCCCCAACTAATTTCCCAATTCACATCAGTGATCAGTCTCATACTCTTAAGCCTATATGCCTCCTAATAATAATAATAATAATAATATTCAGGTTACATATTTTTCAAAAGCGCCGATTCTTCCCAGAGGGAATTCACTAGCGGTAGAACAAAATTCTGCATAATGTTATAATTCAAATAACAAATATTTATATCTACAACCTTTAATTCCATGTGCAGCACGAAGCTGCACAAGTAGCAGTGGCAGCAACTAAACTCTGTACAGTAATCATCTGTCACGGCACGTCTTGCAAGATTATAGCTTCTCGTGAAGAGTAAGGTCTTGAACTGCCTCTTAACCCTTAAAAAGCGGCTCACCACATAAGTCGAGTTAAATAAAGCTGGACTATGTGGCGGCGCTCGACATAACTCGAGTGGCAATTTCAGCACGTAATGTTGCTGAGAGAGAGAGACAAGTGGTGGCAGGAGAGTAGCGAGTGTATGACTGCTCCAGACCACCGCGGCGAACCTACTGACACAAATCTCACCTCTCTCACTCGCTATATACGGAATTGTATCGGGAAAGTGGCTAATTACATGCTTTTTGCACTCGCGTTGCACGGTTATTGCAAGAAAACTAGCCATCATAAAAGGATCGTTATGATGTCATTCGAAAGCTCTGTTTATGCCCTTTCAGGGATAGATACTTGTTTTACATTCTGGGTCTTATTTAGGCATGAAAATGATCACGTAAACAGCCCTATTTTGGCTAAAAACACCCCGCTGGGCGGTACATATAAATAAACCGCATAGGCCGCTCGTAAAGGGTTAAAGGATTCGACGGAAGTCAGCTGTCTCATGGATTATGGATAAGTTCTTCCAAGAGCTTCATAAGCAAGAGCCAGAGCGTAATACAATTATATATCCATGAAAGGGCAATGATAGAGCTTTCCAATGACACCTGAATCATCCTTATAAGTTCTAGGACATCGTGTTATCTTGCAACCGAAGGGGAAAATCGCCGAAAATGGGGTATTTTTAAAGGTTTTTCCTTGTTTGAGAGAGGTAGGAGGCGAGGGAGGTATAAAGTACACCCCAGTGCCGGCCACGAAGCCGTGTTGAACGGTCCAAGGCCGCCTGTCATCCCTGCAACGCTCGGTCTCTCTCTCATCGCTCATACTGGCCTCAAAATGGCACCAGTCATATGACGAGAGAGAGAATATTGGCCAATATTCTCTCTACGGTCTCTCGTCATATGACGGTCGCCGTGAGTTGAGGGTTAATTAGAGAAGGAATAATGGAGCATATGAAATCAAACCAACTTTTCAGTGGGAGACAGTTCGGATTCTTGCCGGGGAGGTCGACGGTACTACAGCTAATTAAGGTGGTAGATGATTGGATGCAAATTCTAGAGGATGGTGATGTAATAGACGTGGTATATTGCGATTTTATGAAGGCCTTCGATAAGGTCACACATAAAAGGTTAATAGAGAAAGTTAGAAGCTATAATATAGGGGAGAAATGCGTGAAATGGATAGAAGCCTTCCTGAAAGATCGGAGACAGAGGATACTGGTGAATGGAATAGGCTCGGGGTGGAGGGAAATTACAAGTGGGGTACCTCAGGGATCTGTGTTGGGACCACTACTGTTCGTTATATTTATCAACGACTTACCGTACCTGAAGTTATAACCAATGGAAGTGAGGTATACCTGTATGCGGATGACACAAAGCTGTATAGAAGATGTGGGTTTGCTTCAAGGAGATGTGGAGAGCATGAAGGGATGGTCTGAGCATTGGTTAATGCCTTTTCATCCAAAAAAATGCAAGTACATGCGGATTGGTACAAGCAAGATAGACACGGTAGGATACAGTATGTATGAAGCGATGGAGGAAGTGAATGCAGAAAAGGGTATAGGACTAGTGATAGACAATAAGTTAAATTTCTCAGAACATTTAGCGGAAAAGATAAACAAAGCCAATAGAATTGTAGGGCTGATAAGGAGGACATTTGTGTCACTTGACGAAGAAATATTCAGGAATCTCTATACAGCGCTGGTTAGGCCGCACCTGGAATATGCGAACCAGGTGTGGGCTCCATATATGGTAAAGGATATAGAAGCAGTGGAGAAAGTGCAGAAGAGAGCTAGCTAGTACCAACGTTGAAGAATGCGGGCTATGAGCAGAGGTTGAGGACACTGGGGCTTCCGACACTGCCATATAGGAGAAAGATAGGGGATATGATAGAGACTTTTAAGATAGTGTCAAGAAAGTATGACGAGGATGTGTGTGAAGGTATCTTCTTGATGCGGGAGGGAACAAGAACGAGAGGACACTAAGAAAATTTACAAAGAAAGAAATAGGTTTGAGAAGGCAAAGAAACCCTGGGTGTTTATGGGTTCGCGAAGGTTTGTAATACTGTACTTCTATTTCAAGTCAAATATACATTTCCGCGCAACATCAAACCATACTAAGTCTACTACTAATAATATTAACCCATTAGTACCAACAGAATAGCGACAAAATAGGGGTAGTATAACTGTAGATTTATCGTCAATTTCCCTCACCTACTGTAGGCTAGGCCTAAAGCGTGATTCACCCAATATATGGCGGCGCGATCTGACGCCGTATCTTCAGATTGATGGATAATGGGTAAGTTAATGCAAATCCTCCACTCAAACGGTCGGAAGTTTTTTTATTTTAATACAGTACCACAAATTTTCCGAGTGTTTTTTATAAAAAAAAAAATCATTCGCATCAATATATAGTTTGTAATTAATTAGAAATCTCGGGAAAACCTATTTTCCCCATTAGGAGGCCTATCGATCGATGTTGAGACACGCCCCAGAAAGTGATTTGAAAAGACATTAGCCTAACCTAACAACCTTACCTAACCTAACCTAGTATTATGAGTGGGGGCTGCCGCCCCCACACCCCCGCTGGTTGAGTACTAATCCCTTAGTAAATAAAAACAAAATATATGGCTGTCGATTATACGAAGATGAAAGAAAAGTCATGAAGTCTACGGTGTTTACTCTGCAATCTTCAGCTTTGATTGTACATTGATAACGGGAAAGTACCGTATTGACAACCTTGTTACGAAAATTAAATGTTAGTACCATACTTTTATATTAGGTTTGATAAATCTACAGTTATACTACCCCTATTTTGTCGCTATTCTGTTGGAACTAATGGGTTAATATTATTAGTAGTAGACTTAATATGGTTTGATGATGCGCGGAAATGTATATTTGACTTGAAATAGATACATTGAAATATTACAAACCTTCGCAAACCCATAAACAGGGAACGTGAGCAGGGTTTAGACCGTCGCGCACCCATAAACAGGGAACGTGAGGGGGAGTTTAGACCGTCGCGGAGACGGGTTACTTTTCGGTTAAGTTAGGTTAGGCTAATGTTAAAAATACTAAAATGCGACGGTCCTTGGTATTAAACAACACTGTAGGCCTATATCAAATAAAAAATAAAAAACAACAAATTACCTGAAAAACTTGTATCTGGTTGGTGATCATTTTTATCAAAATATGTTTGTTTCCAGTTTCGGCGTCTGCTGAACCATCCAAAAACACGCTAAAAGGCGTGTTTTGAAGGGGGGAGGTGGTGGGGGGTAGTATAACTGTAGATTTACCTTAGGTTTTTCCGAGGGTTTAACACATTTTCATATGATCTTTAGAGGTATCGATAACTGGAAGTACCGTATTGACAACCTTGTTACGAAAAAGACATTTTAGTACCATACTTTTTTATTAGGTTTTGCCGAGGGTTATAACAAATGTTCGGAAAAACTAAATAAGATGGTCACCAATTTTCCCATGGATTTTTTCATTTTTCCCTGTTAGTTTTCATCAATATATAGTGTTTGGAAATAATTACAACCCTCGGCGAAACCGTGTTCCCCATTATACAACGATCTTAAGACACGCCGCCCGATAGTGGGGAGGGCTATGAAGTACAGGGAAAATGAGGGGTTAAATGCATAAAACGGCGATTAAAACTTATTTTAGCCAAACTTGGCTCGGGTTTTAAGGTATTTCTAAGGCCTAAAACCCAATATTTCGAAAATCCGAGCCAAGTTTTGGCCAAAGCTGGCTCGGATTTTGAGAGTTTGTAGACAACAAAATTACAGTAACCTCATTTAGAAATTTGGCTCAGGTTTCCCGAAATTGCAAAGCCATAAAACCCGAATACCTGTATTGGAAAACCCGAGCCAAGTTTTGGCAAAACTTGGCTCGGATTTTGCGAATTTTAAGAGTAAACAAATTACAGTAACCTAATTTAGAATTTTGGCTCATGTTTCCCTAAATTGCAAACCCCAAAAAGCATAATTTTGGAAAACCCGAGCCAATTTTTGGCAAAACTTGGATCGTATTTTGAGTCGAAAAAGACTAACTAAATGTCGGAAATCAGCTCATGAATTTCCCTAATTGCAAAGCCATATAACCAGATTTATCGAAAACGTAGCACTTATTTAAATCATAAATATCCAGTAACATAGACCTAGTACATTGGATACAAGCCTAATCCACACCTAACGCCTACAATGTGTCCGTAGTTGGTTACCTAGTAGGCCTACGTGGGATACAACATGGCGGTTGGGCCGGCGCCCATTTAGTAGCCTACCGGTATTCGGCCGTATCTGTAAATACGAATGCGAGTCACTTCGAGCGAATTCCTGATCGAGCGGATGCACAACCTAACCTAACCTAAATGCGCCTCCGCTCGAATATGAATTCGCTCGAAATGTCCAGATACCGTAAATACTACCGCAACTACGAATCTTGTTTCTGAGACCTAGTACTGTATATTAACCTAACCAAACAACCCAACCTATCGACAGAGATGGGCAGGTGGAGTGGACTAAAAGTGGAGTGGACTAAAAAGCTGGTGGACAGACCTCGGGGGACAGGTGAAAATGGCGTGTGTACGAATAGGTGCCGTCTATAGGAAGGTATTGACAACCATGTTACGACAAAATTCCATTTTAGTACCATATATTTTTATTAGGTTTTGCCGAGGCTTAAAACACATTTTCATATTATGTTTAGAGCATATAAAATCCATATTTGTTTTCAAATATTGCAAAATAATTGGTGACCAACTTATTTAGTTATAGGCCTACTAAATGTTCTTATGATCTTTAGAGCATAATTATAGATTCAATATTTACCTTCAAATATATCAACAAAATTCGTGGTATTAAAATAACATTGAACCAAACGGTCAAACCATGAAAAACAACTAGGCTAGGCCTATGAAACTCTAGGCTAGGCTAGGCTATATTCCTTGAAAAACAAAAACATGGTAGCCTAGCTTAAATAAGGCCGATGTAGTCTTGTTGATTGTTACCAATAGGCCTAGGCTAGGCTACATACAAAATGTTGTGGGGGAACATTTGTATTCTCTATATTTTCAACATCCATACAGGCTAGGCTACAGTACAAACTTACAGAGGCAGACTGCATTGTGCCGTAGCCTACATACCATCCAAATAATGCGCCTGGTAATTTACGGCCCTACATTCAACATTTGGGCCTAATTTGCACTTTAGGAAATCAAACAATACTCTAGGAACTACAATAAGGCCAGACACAATGAAGTAAAAGGCTAAGTACCTCTTCAGTAGACATGGTTGTTGGTGGGTGAGAGATCTGCGATGTACCGGTTACTGAGGCGATCAGGCGTCTGCTGACGGTCTGCAAGAGCAAGAAGAGAGGGCCGGTTTGCAAGCTACGAATCCGATACCGACTGACGGAAGGGGGGGCGGGGCTAGCGGTGTGCGAATACTTACCTTCCATTAATATATCATTAAACATCGCTCGTAATTGTGGGAGTATATATATATATATATATATATAACGTATCCATCATCGGTAACAAAATACGCGCGTACTGCATCCAAATTGATTGACGTTGATTTCCGTGGTCATAAATTAGTTCATGACTGAAATATTATGAAGACAAAGACAACTCACCATCAATCGGACGCAGTCACGTGTTAAATCACACATTCGTCTGTCTGGCCCGCTGTTTTCTGTTTGTTTTTGTCTCCACAAGAATTTAGTGGATATATATATATATATATATATATATATATATATATATATTGCCTGACGGTGTGATCCCCGAAGGGGTTGGCCACGAACAAACCGCCCCATGCACCTGTCCCGTCAGTCGACACCCCTCCTCCCAACCAGCACCGCCTTCATCCATATACTTCCTCACTCCATCCTGCCACCTCTTTCAGTTTACCTCTCCCTCTCTGTCCTTCCACCTCGCTCTCGACTCTCGTACACCCTCTTACTCATTCTCTCGCTTCCCATACGTTCCACATGGCCGAACCATCTCAAGGTGTTCCTTTTCAGACATATATATATATATATATATATATATATACACACAATTTAGGTCAATCATAATACTAAATGTGGAAGTATACCTACTGTATAGCCTGTTTGTTTTCAGTTGATTGAAATTAGCTTGTCATCACCCCATTTTGATTACTCGAGCCCTCCCTCTCAGCAGCTGCCTCTTCACACTTTCCAGTACATCCATCATTCACACCACGGTCTCGCACTTCCACATTTGACTATACTGTACTGTATAATGTTATCTCTCACAATGCATGGACGTAATTGAATGGAATTTGATGACTGGATTTAGTGCAATTAGGTAGCTAGGTCAATTAAACTGTTCAACTAATTTTGACAGGGCGGGTGCCCAACCCCGAAAGGGGTTGAAATAGGGGAGCTATCCCCCCGCCAAAGGCGGCTTTCTAGGGCCTTTCCTAGCTGATGCTGAGAGGATTGGGTTCTAGTCATGTGGTGATGGGCTGGTCTATCAGAGTGAGAGCTGAGCGATCTCTGCCATACCCATAGCTTACTCTGACTGTTCCTTTAACTTATATATTTTCTAGATCTCAAGTGACGGCGTCTCTTCCGTGGATTGATCTCCCAATCTACCAAGATTGGAAGCCAAAGCATCACATTTTTCCCTTGCCCCTCAACTTTCTCTTCATAATTGCTGAGGGGCACAGGGCCCTGGGTGGGGCTTTGGTTTCCCGGGCGTTTCCGCACCCTCCTCAGCTCCCCGCCATGGAGTGGCTTCGGTCACCCAGGCTTTATTGTGGTCGGCAGGGAGGGTTCTGTGGGGGCGCTCGGTTATGGCCTTGGAATTGCTCGGGGCCTTGGGGCTGTTCGGCCAGGCAGCTTGGGGAACAACAACAACAACAACTAATTTTGACTACTCAACCCATTAGGCCAATAGGCATGCTCACAGATGCAAAGATTGTATATGAATCATGTGAAAAAATTAAATGGCTTGAAATGAGGCACAGGTTATTTCCATTCAAAAAGCTTATATTTGCTCAATGACACCTTGTAAGATAAACAGGTAGAAACTACCGATATAGACTTAACAGACCTCGCCTGATACAATTAACCTAATCTCTGGAAATATGCCAATCATACACTACCTTATACACTGTATTAATTTTTGTTTACGTATACCCTGTACAGTATAGTGCATTGTAGTGTAACAATCTGACTCTGTATGGCTGGAAATCCTATTGCTTATATCTTACTTGTTGTATATTACAGCAGTACACATCTTTACACAACTGTATTGATCAGAGAGCCTCATCAGATATCTATACTTTTCTCACGCTTTCAGGAGCTGGGAACAAAGTCTTCCAGTAATTACAGAGTACAGTAATTTGAACGTTGCGGGGTAGGTGAGCTTAGAACACGTCTCCCAGAGTCCTGAGGCATATTCCATACATTTTCTCATACATAGATCACTCTAGCTTCCCCTCTTGCACTTCACACCAACCATGGCCATCTCCCAGTACTAATTCCATTCTTGCTTCCTTTTACAAAGGACGCTGAAAATTCGCCCATGTTAATGTGTCTGCCATTATCTATCTCCCTATTGCCAGGTGCCTTGATCCCCTAAGGGCTGGCCACAAATAAATTGCATCCATATTCTGAGGCAATTAATAAAATTCTCTAGCTTGTTTTCAGGGGCAGGGTTGCTAGCCCAACTGCCCATTCTTAATACATACATACAGTATGTCTATGTGACACTTTCTTCTCAGTTCAGTTCAGTAAGTCTACTGTCCAACACACAGAGGGCTCTTCTCAAGCATGTTGCATGGTGCTCCTTCCTCCTCCTGCATAACCTGATATCCGACACTGTGTCAACCCAGAGTAGACATAAGCCACATCAGATATGTCAACCATATCCACTTTGTTCAAGTTGTACAAATAGATAGGAACTTTCATGGGGTGGAAATTATTTGGCATACCTATTAAAAAACAATTAACAAAATAATAAATAAATGAAAATTTATTATAAGATCATTCGTCATATTGTTTCTGTACTAACAATTCAAATGTATGTACAAATAATTTTTAGACTGTAACAACTACAGTAGTTTATTGTTCGCATCCTTGCTTGTTTCCAGTCCTTCCACATTACTCGGCCTCAATACTTACACAATTTTTGACTATGCTCCTATACAGTACTATAGTCTAATCATTATGATGGGTCTTGAAATTCCAAACCCAAACCTCTCCTAATTAAAATGTAAAACTTGCAAAACTGTTCAAGCAATTTGGGAAGAGTGAAACAGTAAATCGGTGTAGAAATTTACAACCTGTTTGCTCCAGCCCTCCTTGAGTTACATAAGGCTAGGTGTCACAATTTCTAGACTACAGTAGTCATAATTAATAAACAAAATTCTTGCATATATTTTTACTAATTGGTAGGATCATTTGACAGTTGCCAAGCTTAAACAATAAACAAGTAACAGGGGAGAAACAAATACATACAAAATAAATAAAAGTAGCATGATGCAGATGATGCCCTTTTTAACGCTGTGCACTCTCTTGGTTGACGGAGCTATAGTCTATTCGCTGTAAGTAGGCGAGAAATCATGACCTCTATCTTCTGTAACTCAAAAGGGGCTAGAGGAAATTGGCTGTAAATTTCCACATCTATTCCTTGACTGAATCTTCCCAAATGGTAGAAATATTTGCTCGATTACTCTAGTCATTTTTTTAGTTACAAAGGTTAGAGGTCATGATTTCTTGCCTACTTACAGCGAATAGACTATAGGGCATTCCTTGTTACAGGGATTTTACAGGACCAAGAATCGCTAGACCTGAGTGTCCAAACTCTTGACGTCTACCAATGGCACGAGGTGGGATCGAATTGACGACCCTTCGATAAGCAGTTAGACGCGCTACTGACCATGCCACGGCCCGTGAGTATAGCAGGTTGTAGCATACAAAAAAAACAAAAATATATATATATACAGTATATATATATATATATATATATATATATATATATATATATATATATACCAGTATACTGTATATAAATATATAAATAAATTAATAAAATTAATAAATAAATTAAATAATAATCATAAAAATATTAATAAAATACTGTAAATATAAAAAGGAAAGAAAGAAGTGGGAATGGGCCCGAGTAAATTATAATGTAAAACTTGCAAAATAAACAAACCAGAACTGGGACGACACAAGATAAACGCAAAGGAACTAATCAAAATCGCTGTGGAAATAACGCTTAATAAAATCAAATTTAAATACATACATACAAGAAAGAAGTAACCATCAAATCTCACTCATTCTGTTGGATGTCAAAACTGCAGATACAAAGTTGCAACTGAAGGTTTTATTATACAGGGTCCACTGCCACCACATCCACATCTCTCTCTCGGGGTAATCATGAATGATCAATGTTGTGAAATGAAAGTGAAATGATGCAATATGAAATTTTTACTCGTGCCGATCTAATGTATATATATTCCTAAAGCTGGTATCACACGAGCGCTTTTTCACTCAACATTTATCCTTAACACTGGTCTGGCAGTATTCCACACTTATGTGTGGAATACTCAGTCTTAAAATTTTATGTATGTAATATGGTCAACATATACATTATTTCGGTTGCCTAAATTCATCTATCATCAGTCTAGTTTCCGATACCAGAGCAAAATATTCCAGAAATGTTGCTGGAAAAATTTTGATCATTGAATGTTGAGTATAAAAGCTCTCGTGTGATACCGGCTTAATAAATAACAATAACACCAATGTTTTCAAATAACTGACTGAGAGCCAGCAATGTAACAGGGAATTTGACATCAAATGAAATGAAAGTTTTTTATATGATGCTATAAACCAGGTGATAATGTATGATATGAAATGAGTCCCTCTTTTTACCCAGGCAGTGTTAAGGGGAGGCTGGCCGTTTGTTTGGTCTATTAATTCATTTATTCATATATTTTTTTAGTTTCCTCCCTAGACCTCCATGAAGCTTAGAAAAACACTCCCTAGACCCCCCTTTAAGATAAATTTGTACATTTTTCGGTAGAAAAATGTCCCGGCCGAAGGCCGATCCTCTTAAAATTGCAGGCTCGCTATCGTTCGCCAGGAAATAATCGACACCTAAATGGCACGAAAGGTCTTAAAATAGACAACGAAATGGGGCGAAAGGTGTTAAAATCGCCAAACTAATGGGCCAAACGTCTTATAATCTCAAAACTAGTGGGGCTAAACATTAGGGAGAAGGGGGTCCAGAAAAACGGTCTTCCTCCCCTTAACACAAAAACTAGAAAGTACAATTAAGTTTTTACAAATCTTTTACATAACTTAATAGTATGAGTATATTTAATTAACTAAAAATATGTTAAATGTCTTCGTGGTGCAATGCATAAGTGTGTTGATTTTCGGTGAGCGTCCTGGGTTCGAATCCCCGGACTGCCACATGTGTTTGTTAATTTCATTAATCGAGTTTAGGAGTAAAGTTGGTTAGTGGAGAGAACATAATAATAAATAAGGTTCCTTACACAAAGGAGAGTAAATGTACTTTTGAAAACAAATATTAAAACAAATATTAGTCCAAATTTTCTACTATAGTCCGTTCATTCTAGGTTGGGCAGAAATCGTAACCTCTAACCTATGTAACTCAAAAAGTGCTAGAGCAAATGAGCTGTCAATTTATACACATATTCCCTAGCCAAGTCTTCCTATTTGGTAGAAATATTAGCTCGATTACTCTAGTTCTTTTTGAGTTATGAGAGGTTAAGGGTTACGATTTCTGCCCAACCTAAAATGAACGGACTATAGTACACCAAAAAAAGGTTCTCAAAATGTATAGGAACCTTTTGTTTTTTCTCTCTCATGATTCTATCTACCACATCCAATAAAGTTTGTCACCCGGAGAGTACAAAGTATTCTCCAGATTAAATACCCAACCTATTATGGAGATTTTAGTCTTATACATTTCACATAAAGTCTATTGTATAAACAATCTTATCAAAAACACGAAATACTTCAAGAATTTTTTTTTTATAAATTTTATTTTATCAATATTTGTTTTGTAATGATCACATTAGGTTTTGAGATGATCAATCAAAAGTCAAACATATAAGCGAGTCAGTGTGTATCCCGTGGCTGGATGCTTTTAAGGGTCGAGATTTCCACTCGAGAATTTTTTTTTCTTAACCCCTCTCTCCCTCATGTTTAGCCCCATTGCTTTTGAGATGTTAAGAAGTTCGCCCTGTTAGTTTGGCGATTTTAAAAACTTTCGCCCCATTTCTGTCAATTCTAAGACCTTTTGTGTCATTTAAGTGTCAATTTTTTTCCTGGTGAGCAATAGCGAGCCTGTAATTTGAGAGGAACCGGCCTTTGGCCGAGAAATTTTTCTACTAAAAAATTTACAAATTTATCTTGAAAGGGGTTCGAGGGGGTGTAATTTTAAGCATGATGGAAGTCTAGGGAACAAACTAAAAACCTTCCCTTAATGTTGCCAACCAGCACACACAAATCTGCTCGTAAGGAAATACTTGGTTGACAATGATGCTTCTGCCCAACCTTCCCTGGTCTTAAGGGTAACACAGTCAATCACACCACGCCAACTTCTGTTTTCTACCTCCACACTGTTTTAAGCTTAGGACCGAACTCTAGACCAACCTTTTAACCCTAAGAGACAATGTTCAAGTTCAGTTGAACCATTTGGGGGTAACTAAATAATAAGTGGGATTGTACTAAAGTTGACAAAACACTGCTGATTTGCTTATATAAATTGTATGTATGTATGTATGTGGTGTGCCCCATGGTTCCCCAGTGTCTTATCTCTCACAGCCCACTAACATAAGTCGGCCTTTCTCTCTCTGGCGTAGGGATGCGGCGACCCCACCGCCCACCACTTTGGTGGTGCAATCACCTTTTGGAGCAGTGGACCACTGGTTCCTATCTTCAGAAAATTCCTGTGCTTGGTATGCTTCCAGCCAGGGCCCCACTGGGGTAAATAAAATAACAAAACAGTGGTGGAACTGCCATCCAGGTGAGGGACTGCTCTGGGTCTGCTCCTTCAGTGCTAAGGGTCATATGATGCAGTTTTTACCACCATACACTCCCTGCTGAATAGCAAGGCTAGGATGGGTGCCCTGATGAATCAGGGACTTAGTGAATAGTTGCCACAGATTGCTAGACCGCACCGTTCACCAACAGCACTGACATCTGCCAATAACTCACTGGCTGGCCCGAGGCTTGAACCGTCAACCTCACGGTTAGCAGGCGAACGCTCTACCAATCGAGCTACGGCCTGTGGCCGTAGCTCATAATCCACTTAAGTGGAAATGACACTGTGGAGTGGGTCAGTGGAGGCATGTCTGGAAGCCTGGAGGCAGTTTCTGCCATGGCCATCCCTTTTGGGGCGCTTCCTCTTGAAGCGGGGCATCAGATTGATGATGATATGATGTATGTATGTGAAAGTGTCTCCTGATTGAAAGGATTAACTACCCAAGTGTTATCAAACAGATAACAAGGGCATTGAATGAAAACTGTTTGTGCTGGTCATTTAATGCTGAACTGCACTGGTTTACTGTGGATGATGGAGAGCCCCACCTACCACTTACAAAAAATGTCTTATTTAATATTATATCCTTATATACATGTCAAGTGATAAAGCATAATATTCTACCTTTAAAAATGTCCTAAGTTTAAATGTATAGTAGAATATTTGTTATTGCATAATTTTGCATTACTGTATGTCAATGATTTTACAACAACTAATGTTGAAAATATAATGCCAATCACACAAAATGCCTGTCCAACCTTGCCCCAAAATCAAGTCTGAATAATTTATTACTTTACTTTTCAACACTGTAATCCTAAGTTATGTATTAGCCTTTCATTATTTCACTTTGTTCGCTTTGCCTCATGACTGAAGCTTCCTTGACATAAAAATGTTCCGTCAGTATTGTAACTCCATCCCTTTATCTGATTTATTAATGCTCAGCAAATACTGTACACTCATATTAAAAAGTTAATCGACAACCTAAATAACAAACTGTATATTAAAGATAAAACGATACACTATGGTCTTCACTAAATTTCAATCATCCTTCATATGTTACTCTTTAGATTTACCCAAAGGACTGTCATACTAATATGATCCCCTCTGGAAGTTGTATGATTTCTCATCAAGATTGTCAACAAAATGTTGAATCCGACTGAATATACAGTAATTTTTTTGACACAACTTAGGGTTAAGATAGGTCAAAATACGGTCCAGCATCGTCTTCAACTTAGGGCTAAAATGCTTCAATTTACAGTCCACTACCGTCTTATTAGCACAGATTTTCTTTCAACCTAGACCTGGAATTCTTCATATTAGCCCTTTTTTCTTTTTATACTCTTCAAGATTGAGTGAGCGTTTAGGTGCGGCGGCGATGGAGCTTCCGTTGGTGGCACCGCCGAGGTTCCTCGGGCCCAATGGTGCAGATGCTGTTAGAAGGAAGGGGGAAAAGGGGAATAAGATTAAAAAGGTTTATATGGGGAGCAGACTGGAAAACGAGAGACTTATCAAAGCTGGTCCTAAAACATAGTCCCCTTTATTTTGTAATCATTATTAAATATACAAAATAAAATGTATGCTTTACAGTTCCTATTACAGTAGAAGTCCTGTAATCTGAATGGCAGGGAACCGATCGTCATTCGGATTACCATTATTTCAGACTATTTGGGGGGACCTCTGAAAACACTATAAATTTGTAAATAATAATTATATGTACTGTACACATAAAATAGGCTTGCCCTTGGCATGTTTGGCTGTGAACAATTTGTACACTACAGTGGTTCCTATATACGTTGTTAACCCTTTCAGACATGGGGTTGCCGCTTAGTATTCGAAATAGAATTATCTTAATCTCATAATTACCTCTCCAAAAATTAGTTTTCTGCCCACAACTCGCTCAAAGACAACTGTAGAGGTTGAAGCAATTGATCTAAAGGTATATAAACACCCCTGATGGTCACAAAGATTTAAAGTATCCCTGATATACGCGATCGCGTCCAAACTGCGTGAAAGGGCTAACCTGTCAGGTGAGTGAGCTGAGATGTTTAGGTATAAAGAGTATTAGCGAGGTGATGCGTACAAGTAGACTGGGATGGTATGGACATGTGGAGAGAATGGATGAACAAAATTGGGTGAAAAAATGCAGGTCTGTGATTGTGGAGGGAGCTGCACCAAGGGGTGGACCGAGGAAGACCTGGGATCGGACTATACGCGCCGATCTCAAATCCAAGAACTTGACAAGTGAAGCAGCCCTTAACAGGGTTGCCTGGAACGCCGCCATTAGGACAAGAGACTGAAACTGCACTGATGTGTGGAACACTCGGTCTTAAAATTGTATGTATGTATGTATGTAGTGAAGGGGTTTAAATAGACTTATCACTGGTGCGCCAATCCCGTCAAAAATACAACTTTTACAAGTCGGGACAAAAGTATATCAACGCAATGTAAATACTGTACATACCCTCATTCACAATGAGTATATTTTTTGCAGTAAAGACGTGGTTGTGGTCTGAAGTTGAAAGGTTGGATCGCGTAGGCAATCGAGTTAGAGGGTTGAGGAAGGTGGAGGATTTTCGTAATATCTCCCATATATCAAATGCTTTCATTTATTTTATTAGGAGTTAATGATGTTAAGAACGATATTAGTTAATACAGTATCTCCCATATAAAGCAACATTATTGCACCACATGTACATAGGTTTGAAGCACTAAGCACCTGTACAGAATTAGGACCCATAAATTACGTGTAGAGAACCTTTATGCAAGGAATATACCGTAGTCAAATGAACAAATTCAGGACTGAGAGCCTGAGGGAGGAGGGAGGTAACCACGCACTCCTCTGCTGCTTGCATACGAAAGCATCGTAACTGCAGTACAGTAAACACTCGCTATCTCGGACCTCTAGAAGTCGGAAACCCGCACTACTCGGACTGGCATCGGCCTCTTGGAAAGTTCGCCGTATATCTCGGAAAATTCCGAGATGTAAGGGGAAAACTCCGAGGGCCCACATGGTCTGTCGGACAGGTGTCATATATCTCGGAAAATTCCGAGATCTAAGGGCAAATTCCGAGATCTAAGGCTACAGCGAGGTGGAGAAGGACAGTGAAATGGAGAAGGAAAGTGATATTTATAATATATGTCTGCCGGATACTGTACAGGTACTGTAATTTATCTTGAATCTACGTTGTTAGTGATAGGGAAGTCTCCGTTTTCTCTGGTGGCTCGGACTCCCTCTTCCAATTCGGACATTTTCCTCTCTAAAGTCGGACATCTCGGATTTTCGGTCATCTCGGACTGGGTCTCCCCCCAATTAGTCCGAGATAGCGAGGGTTTACTGTATAACCGCGGTGCCCTTTAGTAAACAGAGACCAACTTTGATCCTTCACCAGCTGATCGGTAGTAAACTTTGTAATATTTTTTGGCAGATGTTATAAATCATACTGCCAATATTGATTCCTACAGAATATAATAGCATAAAAATATTAACAATATAGGACTAATATTGGCTACCAAGCAAGTGACCGAGTTCATGGTTGCTGCATACAGTGGGGTAGTTTTGACTATGAGTGAGTGTCGTCAGCAGCTGTGGGCCCAAAAAACAGCTAAGTCCCATGGTGCACCAAAACTCTATTCATTGCCACCGACTACAGAAGCATTCGTGCAGAATGCAAAAAGAGCACACTTTCAAGTTGCACAGTGGTATGCAGCACTGAAATCAGGCCCTCCACCACTCGATCCTTGGAACTTTGGCTGGGAACCCGATGACAGTAACAAATCTCTCTCTCCTACTATTGTGCCAAAAGGTGTTAGTATGGCACCAGATTACGTGCCTTCCACATCATTCACAGCAGGATCTACAAAACTCACGTAAGGAGGCCATAAAACACCTATCTTCTGATCTCTCTACTATCTTTAATTGGGGCAGAGAAAACTTTGTTACTTTCAATGCTTCCAACACTCAATTTCTCCATCTCTACTCGTCGCCCCCTTCCAGAAAACTTTGACTTACTCTTCAACAACATACAAATTAACCCTTTATCTTCTCTTAATATTTTTGGTGTCTCTTTTTCTTCTGATCTCTCTTGGAAAGATCACATTACCACTCTTGCTAAAACAGCTTCCCAGAAGCTGGGTGTGCACAACCGCCTCCGGGTGTTCTTTACCCCTACCGTCCTTCGCAGCTTCTTGCTCTGTACAGGGGCACAGTGCGCCCATGTTCTGAGTATTGTTCACACGTGTGGGGAGGATCCTCTCACACAGCACTTTTAGACAAAGTTGTTGTTGTTGTTGTTGTTCCCTAAGCTGCCTGGCCGAACAGCCCCGAGTCCCTGAGAAAGGCCATGGCCACGATCGGGCTTTCCCACAGAGCTCTCATTGAGTGTAGATTGTGTTGTTGGCGTAAGTGGTTGTGTGAAATGCAGTCTTCTATGATGTGTTTAATGGTATGGGGTGCTGTGTTACATCCCGGGCAGGCGTCGACAACGGAGTCATCCAGTCTCTTCTGATAGCTCAGGAGAGCTGGATGGTGTCCGCATCTCAGCCTGGCCAGGTGGACTCTGTCCTCGCGAGGAAGGGAGGATTCGGAAGGATGGATTTCGGGAGGTCGTTAGACAAAGTAGAAAAGAAAGCCTTCCATCTCATTAACCCGGCAATGGCGAGAAAGCTCTTAAGAAGTTTTACTGGGCAACGGAGGCAAAGCTCTTAACCCTCTCCGACATATGACGCAATTTTGAGCCTATTAGGGATACTTAAAAGCCTTTGTTACCATCAGGGGTATTTAGAAACCTTTAGTTTAGTTACTTCAACCTCTGCAGTTGTCTTTGAGTTAGCTGTGGGCAGAAAACTAATTATAAGAGTGAGAGAACTCTATTTCTTATTGCTAATCTGGCAACCTCTGCGTCATATGAGCGTGAAAGGGTTGAGAGGGAAGGCCTAAAAAATTTTTTTTAAAAGGCCCCAGTAGCACTTAACACACAAAGAGCGGGTGGTAGGGTAATTTACACTGTGCCGCCCAGCGTTTTTTTTTTACCCTAAATAGGGTTGTTTCCGTGCTCATTTTCATGCATAAACAAGACCCAGAGCGTAAAACAAGTATCTATCCCTGAAAGGGCGTAAACAGAGCTTTCCAATAACACCCGAACCATCCTTCTACGACCACTGGTTCTCTTGCAACGATTGTGCAACACGAGTGCAAAAACCCTAAAATAAGGTAATTTCCGTACATAATTCCCTGTGTAGCGAGTGAGAGAGGGAGGAGGAGGGTGGAATACAGCTCGGTACACCCACGGCGGTGGTGGGGAGCGGTCATAAGGTTACTACGCTCGTCCCACCGCTCAGCTCTCTCTCGGAGCAAATTTACGTGCTGAAAATTGCACTCGACATATGTGGAGCGCCGCCACATAGTCCACATTTATTTAACTCGACATATGTGGTGCGCTGATGGTTAAGGGTTAAAACAATTTTTTGTTTTTTGTTTTTTTTATCCTCTATACTTCATATCACTCCTCCACATCCCCTCCTTCCCCCCTCCCCTTCAATTATCACCTATTTTCCCTATTATTCCCTAATTCATTGGTATATTTTCGTGTAAGCATCTCCAAGCCGGTTCTATGGTGTGGTCATGTGACTAGCGAGTGTGTTGCGTAAGGGAGAGTGTGAGTGAGTCAGTCAGTCAGGCTTGAGGCCTCGCGAAGGGAGGGGCTGCCTCACTTTGCTTCACAATTCATGAATGGGCTGCTCCATGTTTATTCGCGATTTTGACCATAAAAACATTATTCCCACTTGTTTTATTGTTGTTACAGGTTACTATATTCATATTGAAGGTAAAATAGGCGCATATGAATAAGTAATAACGATATTTATCGTAAAATGATGATTATAGGCATGAATGGAGCCTAATATCGTCGCCCAGAACAGTGGTGTTCAATACACACAGCTCGCCTTTTACGGGTTAACTCACGTCCACTCGCCAATTCTCTGCAGTCTTTCTCTCTTCGCCGCAATGTTGCATCTCTCACTATTCTACCTCTATTAAAATAATCAGTGTTCCTCAGAGCTCTCTAAGTGTATACCACAAGAGTGAAACGTTATTCTGTCTTTCTTCTATTCAACAGCTGAGCTCTGGAACTCTCTCCCAGAATCAGTCTTTCCCTCTTCCTATGACTTAAATTGCTTCAAACACTGTGTGTCCAGGTATTTTGGAGTGCCACATGTATTTGTTTATTTCATTAATTGAGTTTAGAAATGAAGTTGGTTGGTGAAAAAAAAATATCTATATATACTGTACAGTATATAATTATATAACTTTGGCTCGAACATCGCTTGATTTTTATTTTGGTCCTGTTACTCTTTCAACTCTGAGGGAGGCACTCATCACAGGCAGTTCTGCCTTTTGTCTCCCTCACTCACATAGAAAAAAAAAGAAAAAAAAAGGCAGTGAGACAACCTTAAAAAAATCCCAGTGGATGGGACTTGTCAGCCTCGGTCGGCAACCAGTCTACATACAGTACATACTGTACATACATAAATTAAAAGATTGAGTGTTCCACACGAAGTGCGGTGTCGGTCTCACGTCCTAATGGCAGCGCTCCAGGCAGCCCTGTTCAGAGCTGCCTCGATTGTCAGAGTTTTCAATTCAAGATCAGACGGTAAGGTCTGATCCCACATCGTTCTTGGTCTGCTCTTTGGTGAAGCTCCTTCCACATTCACAGACTTGTATTTTTTCACCCATCCTCTCCACATGTCCAAACCATCAAAATCTGCTAGTGAACATCTCATTACTGATACTCTTGATACCTAACTGTCTCCTCAGCTCTCACTAGATATCCTATCTTGCAGTTTGGGCCCAACCATCCATCTCACCATTTTCATCTCATTACGTTCCATTCTCTTGATATCATCCGCTTTGACAGACCATGATTCTGAAGCATATGTCATTGCGCTTCTATCGCATGAAGCGCACACCTTTCCCTTCAAGGGGAGAGGGAGTCTTTTCATGGTAAGTAGTGGCAACAGTTCTCTGAACTTTCCCCAGCTATATCTTATTCTGGCTATAGTGGCGGCCTTATTGTCAAAGTTAAGTCTCTCAAGCCGATCATTGAACACAAGCTCACCTTTGCATACTGTGCATACAGTTTTCTCAACTTCGGACTTCTTTCTCGGTAGAGGCGCCTTTATTCTAGTACAGTACAGCACTTTTTCCTGTGGTGTACCCAACAGCAGTAGGCACTACACTGTACTGAAATTCCCGGCGCGACCGAAGCCGCTCCAAGGACCCGTGCCCCCAGGGAGGGGGCAGGGGATGGTTGTGACGGTTTGGCTCCCGAAACTGCTCCCCGCGGCCGGCATCCGGTTGTCCTCCAATGGTCGTTGATCTTGTCTCCGGCCGTGGAGGGTCGGCAGCCATCCGCGGTTGGCAGCTCCGGGAGGTGGTCCTACGGCGTAGACGCCGCCACATCAGGAGAGGCACTCAATTCCTGGCAGCAGCCTCCACGAACCAAGACCACCCACTAAACTACATGGCAACACACCCACAGACACCAAGAAATATCAAAACAACACCCAGCACACGGTATCACACACAATTATTGTCCTCTCTCCCTCCCTGCCCACCCCGAACCAACTTCCAGAAGCACATCCATACTCATATCTCTCGCTGATCCATCCACTCACTCACAGACAACACGCAGCTGCATGCACGACCTCCCGAAATCCATCCTTCCGAATCCTCCCTTCCTCGCGAGGACAGAGTCCACCTGGCCAGGCTGAGATGCGGACACCATCCAGCTCTCCTGAGCTATCAGAAGAGACTGGATGACTCCGTTGTCGACGCCTGCCCGGGATGTAACACAGCACCCCATACCATTAAACACATCATAGAAGACTGCATTTCACACAACCACTTACGCCAACAACACAATCTACACTCAATGAGAGCTGTGTGGGAAAGCCCGATCGTGGCCATGGCCTTCCTCAGGGACTCGGGGCTGTTTGGCCAGGCAGCTTAGGGAACAACAACAACAACACTGTATTGAGTTTGCGCCCACCCCTTTTCTGCATATTGTGCATGGGTATAAACAATTTTTTTTTCTACCTTTCAAAGCCCCAATCTACTGTGTAAAACCTTGGTTTCATTTATACTGTATTAACTCTAAACCTTAACTTGCCATGCTCTCTCTCGATCTTCTGAACTTGGCCTTGGCTAGGGGCGTAAATAATAATAATAATATTTTTTTTGTTTTTTTTCAAAAGCGCCAGTCCTTCCGGAGGAATTCCCTAGCGCTTGGAACCTGTTAGACCACTATTAAGAATAGTGTGGAATTTGTTATGTGCAGTATGAGCTGTAACCATGGAAATGGAAGCAGCTAAAGCCTGTAATAATCAGTCACTGTGCCACTCGCAAGATAATAACTTTTCTGGAAGATAAAGGTCTTGAGCTGCCCCTTAAAAGAATTAACGGAATTCAACTGTCTCATCAACAGTGGCAATTGATTATACAACATAGGAAAAGGACCGATCAGAGGAGGATTGCTGGCTTCCGGTTCCTTGAGACGCAGAGGATCATCATTGCTTCGCAAGATCGCACCTGGGTGTGTTGGCGGATGTTATAACAATTCAGCAAGACTTAAGAGCCTTGAAAGTCATGAAACGGTTTAAATTTTATCCTAACTTTAACCGGCAGCCAGTGCAACTCTATTGGATATAGAGAAGTAGGGGTTCTCGGTGGAAGACCATAAATAACCATTTATGGTCATAAACATCACTGTTCTGAATAAACATCACTGTTCTGTTTAACACTGATTAAACTTTCTGCAGTAGATAATTAGGGAGGCCAACCCATAAAGCATTACAATAATCTATGCAAGACAGGATGATTGAATGAACTAATGTTGGGAGGCAGAGTCTGTTTAGAAACTGTCTCGTGGAGTACCGGTATAATTTTCTAATATGCAGAATAAAACTTTTGACGACCAGGTCTATATGGTCCTTATAATTTAATTTTGAGTTAAAGTATACTGTACTCCAAAATTTTGAACTATCCTCACTGGACGAAGTTGAGATTCGCCCATATCCAGGGTCAGTGCGTTCTCAGCATCATTACCCCTTCTGTTTCCATGGATGATGGTGATCTCAGTTTTGCCGTCATTCAACTTAAGCTTCCTCACTGCCATCCAGATCTTTATATTGGACAATAGAGATTCCATTTTTATCTTTGTATCATTACTAATTGTCATCTTTACATACAGTTGTGTCATCAGTGTAGAAGTGATAGGCAACATCATGAAAATCAAGTAAGGATGATAAGCTGCTAGTGTAGGCTATGAAGAGAATCGGTCCCAGAACTGATCCCTGAGGGACTCCAAACAGTAGTGGAGCTGGGTCTGAAATGGCCCGGCTCATCACCACATGCTGAGATCAATTCGATAGATATGAACAAATAGATATAAATAGAAGACTTGGTAGACATGGTAATAGAAGACTAAATGCTTTTAATAAAAAGAAAAACGTGGTGCGATGCATAAGGTGTTGATTTTCGGTGTGAGCATCCTGGATTCGAATCCACGGACTGCCACATGTGTTTGTAAATTTCATTAATCGATTTTAGGAGTATAGTTGGTTGTTGGAAGGAACATAATAATTGATATTGGTTCAGGGGTAATTTATCGAGAGGACTTCCCTAGTAGTTAAGGCCCCATTAATTGCTCTTTCCATTCACATATGCATAGCCTACGTGAGTTGCAGTTGGGATGTGTGTACATGCTTAGATTGATATGCAGGATTCGAAGTTGCATAATAAATCGTAGGCAGTGTCCACCATTCTTTAACTGTCTACGTGGTGCGATGCATAAGGTGTTGATTTTCGGTGTGAGCATCCTGGATTCGAATCCATGGACTGCCACATGTGTTTGTAAATTTCATTAATCGATTTTAGGAGTATAGTTGGTTGTTGGAAGGAACATAATAATTGATATTGGTTCAGGGGTAATTTATCGAGAGGACTTCCCTAGTGGTTAAGGCCCCATTAATTGCTCTTTCCATTCACATATGCATAGCCTACGTGAGTTGCAGTTGGGATGTGTGTACATGCTTAGATTGATATGCAGGATTCGAAGTTGCATAATAAATCTTAGGCAGTGTCCACCATTCTTTAACTGTCTACGTGGTGCGATGCATAAGGTGTTGATTTTCGGTGTGAGCATCCTGGATTCGAATCCACGGACTGCCACATGTGTTTGTAAATTTCATTAATCGATTTTAGGAGTATAGTTGGTTGTTGGAAGGAACATAATAATTGATATTGGTTCAGGGGTAATTTATCGAGAGGACTTCCCTAGTGGTTAAGGCCCCATTAATTGCTCTTTCCATTCACATATGCATAGCCTACGTGAGTTGCAGTTGGGATGTGTGTACATGCTTAGATTGATATGCAGGATTCGAAGTTGCATAATAAATCGTAGGCAGTGTCCACCATTCTTTAACTGTCTACGTGGTGCGATGCATAAGGTGTTGATTTTCGGTGTGAGCATCCTGGATTCGAATCCACGGACTGCCACATGTGTTTGTAAATTTCATTAATCGATTTTAGGAGTATAGTTGGTTGTTGGAAGGAACATAATAATTGATATTGGTTCAGGGGTAATTTATCGAGAGGACTTCCCTAGTGGTTAAGGCCCCATTAATTGCTCTTTCCATTCACATATGCATAGCCTACGTGAGTTGCAGTTGGGATGTGTGTACATGCTTAGATTGATATGCAGGATTCGAAGTTGCATAATAAATCGTAGGCAGTGTCCACCATTCTTTAACTGTCTACGTGGTGCGATGCATAAGGTGTTGATTTTCGGTGTGAGCATCCTGGATTCGAATCCACGGACTGCCACATGTGTTTGTAAATTTCATTAATCGATTTTAGGAGTATAGTTGGTTGTTGGAAGGAACATAATAATTGATATTGGTTCAGGGGTAATTTATCGAGAGGACTTCCCTAGTGGTTAAGGCCCCATTAATTGCTCTTTCCATTCACATATGCATAGCCTACGTGAGTTGCAGTTGGGATGTGTGTACATGCTTAGATTGATATGCAGGATTCGAAGTTGCATAATAAATCGTAGGCAGTGTCCACCATTCTTTAACTGTCTACGTGGTGCGATGCATAAGGTGTTGATTTTCGGTGTGAGCATCCTGGATTCGAATCCACGGACTGCCACATGTGTTTGTAAATTTCATTAATCGATTTTAGGAGTATAGTTGGTTGTTGGAAGGAACATAATAATTGATATTGGTTCAGGGGTAATTTATCGAGAGGACTTCCCTAGTGGTTAAGGCCCCATTAATTGCTCTTTCCATTCACATATGCATAGCCTACGTGAGTTGCAGTTGGGATGTGTGTACATGCTTAGATTGATATGCAGGATTCGAAGTTGCATAATAAATCGTAGGCAGTGTCCACCATTCTTTAACTGTCTACGTGGTGCGATGCATAAGGTGTTGATTTTCGGTGTGAGCATCCTGGATTCGAATCCACGGACTGCCACATGTGTTTGTAAATTTCATTAATCGATTTTAGGAGTATAGTTGGTTGTTGGAAGGAACATAATAATAAACTTGACTGTCAATTATTTGTATTCGTTATATGTAAATTTCAGAATTGAAAACAAATAAAAGATTCATTGAAAGGCCTACAAAAGAAAAGTTTTGCTCTTTTGATAGAAAATATTCAAAACAATATTAATAATTTTACCAATAAATTTAAGAATATTGTGTTTGCTTTTATGCGATATATTAGAGCTACTGTAATGCTAAGAAATCCATTGATAACCCTATTAACCCCTTCTGTACCGGCTACGTCTTTTAAACTTTATTCAGGCTACTATAAGACGATTTGTGTGCAGTTTAAAAAGGGCCTCCAGCAATTAACAGATTCGAAGTATCTCTCTTAACCCTTTATACTACTAGATACTTCTTAAACTGCACAAAATCGTCTAAACATAGCTACAACAAAATCGAAAGAGGTCGCCGGTAAGGAAGGGGTTAAAGATAAAGTTATACTGTATCCACTTTAAATTATTCCTCTAAAATTCAAGTGAGGCATCAAGCAAAAGATAGATAGACAGAAAGGGGAATAATATTATTAGTTCATTAAATCTGGTACTGTATATATATATTAGCTATATATATATCATTGGGGGTGTTTGGTGTTGTGGTGAAATTAATAAAATATAGATTACACATAGGCCTACTTCACATATCTCACAAAGCAAAGCCTTTATTGAAATAATACAAAATTATAATTTGAGGATACTGTAGTTTAGTACTGTATATTATTATAAACCATTTTTCTATAGCCTAATGGTATACTGTACAGTCCACATAAGGATGGAATTTTTAGTATATTTTATATAGTAATGTACTGTATATAGATGAAAAGGATTTGATATACCGGTTGTTATGGTAAAACCGTTGAACCCCGAGATAATTTATAACCTGGCATCATACAAGATGCCTTATCTTTACCCTGGCCACTTAGTTACCGTACAAAGCTTATCAAAGATAAGATCTAGACTGACTGTTGCCACATAAAGAAGTAATTAAATAATCTTCACTTTTGAGATAATTCAGTAACAATATCAGAATTTTTCATCTTTATCTCCAACTCCTTGCTTTATACATACAGTAGGATCTTAAATCCTGCATGTTTTTCCCGCGATTTTCAGTCCCACAACATCTCCCAATATCTATCCATTCATGTCCTGCGGCCAGTTTCACCTATCCCAAGAACGCGGATAGGTGAAATCTATAGTACATATCTTGGGTGAATCTATCTCTATTAAACCGAATATGACATCTATCTATCTATCTATTGCCTGATGCCGTGATCCCTGAAGGGGTGGCCACGAACGAACCGCCACCATGCACCTCTGTCCCCAGTCAGTCGATGCCCCTCCTCCCAACCAGCACCGCCTTCATTTGTATACTTCCTCACTCCATCCTTCCACCCCTCCTTCGGTCTACCTCTCCCTCTCTGTCCTTCCACCTCGCTCTCGTACACCCTCTTAGTCATTCTCTCGCTTCCCATACGTTCCATATGGCCGAACCATCTCAAGTTGTTCTTTTTCACACTTTCCAGCACATCTACCTCCACACCACACCTCCTTCTTACTTCCATGTGCTTAAAATATGTGGCCTGTCAAAGCGGATGATATAAACAGAATGGAGCGCAAAGAGATTAGAATGGTGAGATGGATGTGTGGAGCCAAGCTGCAAGAGAGGATACTTAGTGAAGAGCTGGAGAGAAGGTTAGGTATCAAGAGTATCAGTGATGAGATGTGTACCAGCAGGCTTGGATGGTAGAAGCAGTAGTCGTTCCCTAGGCTGCCTGGCCAAACTTGACTTGGATGGTTTGGACATGTGAAGAGGATGGATGAACTAAGTTGGGTGAAAAGATGTAAGTCCATGAACGTGGAGGGAGCTTCACCAAGGGGCAGACCAAGAAAGACGTGGGATCAGACCTTGTGGTCTCATCTTGAATCAAAGAACCTGACAAGTGAGGCAGCTCCGAACAGGGCTGCCTGGAACGCCGCCATAGGGACATAAGACCGGAACTGCACTTTATGTGGAGCACTCGGTCTTAGTTTGTGTACAGTATGTATGTATGTATGTATGTATGTAAGCTAGACCAAACTGATTTGTGAACCTCACATCTATTGTATTTTGTGTACTGGTATAAAGGTACTAATGTACTGGTAAGATCAATCATTTTCAAGTGGGAGACTAAACCCTTGGTCATCTCTGCCGCTTTCATTTACGTAATAGAATATTGTTAAAGATAATCAACTTACCATGTTTTAATATAGATTAATAGGGTTATGAGAAAATTAAAATTTAAAATAATAAAAGTAAAGGAAGAAAACTCCATTAAACTGTAAACCGTGGAAATGTTACTGACATCGGTATATTGGTGGCCGGCTTAGCAATACAACAACGCACACAAGCCGAACCTTAGCCATTTCTGTCTGTCTCTTTAACTGTACTACTGGTGATGGGCTGGTCTATCAGAGTGAGAACTGAGCGATCTCTGCCATACCCATAGCTTACTCTGACTGTTCCTTTTACTTATATATTTTCTAGATCTCAAGTGACGGCGTCTCTTCCGTGGATTGACCTCCCAATCTACCAAGATTGGAAGCCAAAGCATCACATTCTTCCTTTGCCCCTCAACTTTCTCTTCGTAATTGCTGAGGGGCACAGGGTCCTGGGTGGGTCTTTGGTTTCCCGGGCGTTTCCGCACCCTCCTCAGCTCCCCGCCATGGAGTGGCTTCGGTCACCCAGGCTTTATTGTGGTCGGCAGGGAGGGTTCTGTGGGAGCGCTCGGTTATGGCCTTGGCCTTGCTCGGGGCCTTGGGGAACAACAACAACAACAACAACAACTGTACTACTTTTTATTCTAGGTGCTGGCGAGATCGCCCGATTGAATATAACTGCAAGGGGGGCTGTGGACAATGGGGGCATTGGCCCGGGGGCGCAAGACCGTGGGCCGATGATCTCCTCTCCCGCTGCCCTCTCAGAGACAGATCTCATCTCACCCTGGCCCCTTCGGGGGCCCGAGCATCTGGAGCAACTTCAGTCTACCAGACTTGGGACTGTTCGACCTGACAGTCTGGGGAGCTACAACACAGCACGTGAGTGTGAATCACCAGTCTGTTTTGTTTTGTCCAAGTAAAGATGCTTTATGTATTTTATTGGCCAGTTGCAGTTATATCGTAGATGTACTTGTAGATTAAGTGTTAGGAAGTCATAAAATACACAAATATTGATTCAAATTGTCTTCGGTAAAGTTTATAAAAATCAAAACTCCCGGACCTCATTTGTATTTTCCCCATTTGTTCAATGTTGTTTATCCAGCAAAAAAAAATCCAGCGGCAAGGCTACGGTACGGAATTACCGTGAGATTTAAGATCTTACTGTACACAGGGGTGTAAAGGCAACAAATTACACTTACTCAAGTACAGAACTTAAGTACAGTTTCTCAGTATCTACTTTTTAAACAGATTTGTTGTCCAGTATTTTTACTCTCACTTGAGTAGTATTTAGAAGAATTAATTCTACTTTTACTCCACTAAATTTAATTTACTTCTTTCAATTTTGTAGAGTACAACTTCAGCAAATTTCCAAAATCTTCTTTCCTATAGATTTGAAATTTCAGGTAGCATTTACATGGACATGGACATGCCTGAGTGTAGGTGTGTCATTCCTTGGCTAGTGCAAAGGTCACCACTATATTTATATAGCTCTGATAATCCTCCTCAAACCCACACACATCCTAATGACTCTTCCTTTGTACCACCTGATCCCACAGGTTTAACACTTCATGCTTTCCACCCATGACTCAGCATGTATGCATATGTATGTGTATGTATTGGAGGGAGAGAGAGATGTGAAAGGTTAGATGGATATAGATGGGTAGATAGATCAATAGATAGATAGTGATAAATATTAAGCACACTCTTCTCCCACTCCTCGGCCACCAGTAAAACACCCAGTCCTCCTTTTGCTTTTCCAAACTCATATCCTTTCCAATAGGTCCTGCATCTCTTTCTTTTTCCAACTATCCACTGCACACCACACCCCATCCATTGGGTTTCCTGGATGCAGCACACATCCACTCTTCTTCTTTCAAGCACTTCCACAACTAAATTGATACTACCTACATTCATACTGGCAAGCCTGAACGTGTGGGAGGCTGTAACCCGTCTCTGGTGTGGTTTTCTGTCACCAGACTTGCGTGGTTTTAGTGATGCTGTGTACGTCATAATAGGTAAGAAAAAACTGAGAAAAAGAAAAATTACAATCTTCACAATAATGGCTCCAGACTGTGCCGGAGGCCGGTCCTAGCACCTACCTATGTTACCTATGTGGAGTTCACCACTCTGCTAGCGGCACCAAGGAGCGCACCGCCCTTCGTTGTTGTTTAAAAATTGGTGCAGACGCCTGTTTGAAAGGGCGGAGCCCTCCCCTGCGAAGATGGGCTTGTCTGACACTTTTTGTAGTTCGACGTCGAGGGCTCTCTTGAAGCTGAAGATGCCCCTCATGTCTCCTACTCGCCGTGGGAGTTTGTTGAAGAGACGTGCTCCTCTATGTGATAACCAGCTCTCTCGCAGAAAGCCTATAGCACCCCGATTTTTCATCTTGGGGATATCGCATTCCCAGCCTCTCCTATCACTGAACTTCATTGCTATTGGGGTATGTAGATTCGGTACAAAACACTCTGCGATTTTCCATGTACAGGTACAGTGGCGCACCAACGTTCGCTTCATCTTCTTTCGCGGCAGGCTCTAAATATTCCACCGATTTGACTTACAGGGTAAAAACTCGCATTTTCGCGGGCGAGCTTCGAAATAATATTGAAGACCTGATCAGCCCCAAGCAAGAGGATTCGGTAGAGGAAACATCAACTTTTGAGTCGGAACACGACCCGATACCAGTAGTCACCTAATGACTATAACTAATGTTACGAATCTGGACCTCAGTTGTTTAGAGACGGTATACGAAAATAATGACTAATGCCAATGCACCTTGTCTCTCTACCAAACAACACCACGACGCAACAGGTAAGAGCTTTATGAACGCTTCCAGACTCTTCTCAGGGCTTAAGGTGCACACTGCCCTGCTCCTATTCTGAATAATAAGTAGAACAGAAATAATCATGTAACTTACTAGCTACGAGAACTCGAAACCAACACCGGGATTAGCAATGCTGGGTTGGATAATCAAAACAGTTAAATACATATAGGCTACCAGCAGACATCAACGAAAAAAAGAGTGCAGGTGTACTTCGAGCATAACAGGCTATGCGCGCCCTCGACAATACTAAACCGGGCACAAACCAGCCAACGGTAATCCACTCTCAACCCAAGAGAGTTGCACATAATAATATTGCATGCATATAATGAACTAAAAATACATGGCAGTGTCCTAATATGACTACTAACCTCGGGGTGATTTTAGTGGAAGCAAGTTGTCCTGACCACCTCTAATATCACACCTGGGCCCCCCAGTGAGTTACCGCCCAAACAATGAACTCTTAGAGTCCACCTCCCACACTCACTTAACTATGGGGGGGGGGGGGGTCCAGACTGAAGCTGGATTCCTAATTAATATTAAACACTCCGTTGCCTCAGTTCGAAACACGAGATAGGGAACAAACAATGGCTGGGGCAGAACCGTCAAGGCTGCTGCCGGGTCATAAGCACAAACACTGGGAAAAATATGTAGGGGTTATGGATGTGTGTGTGTGGACTGTCTATGGGATTAACAGTGCTTATTAGTAAGGACCCCAGCAAACCTCCCAGCTCTTCCCTATCACGAATTCCGAAGTAGCCACCGGAGGTTCAGAATATATGATGAAAATGGAAAGATAGTAAAATGCTGATCAGAGGAAAGGAATAATAAAAGAATGAACAAATGTCTAGGATTCTCTGTTAATTACGTTACGTTGCTATTATGCAAGCAAGGAAATAAACAGGGGGCCGACTGGGGTGCCACAAGAGAGAGCTACCACCACCTATACTGTCTGGCCGCCCACGAGAGAATGATGAGGCCTGGCCCTGGCGTAGCTAGCGGGAGCCAAGCTCAAACTAAGGGGGTTGCAATATCTCACCACACGATATGATATGACTAAGACACTTCACAAGAATAACTTGTACTAAAGTATTCCTGTGTTAACAAGTTAACTAAAACAGTGTGGCAGATAAAATAAAGTACATCTTTATATTGTAACACAACTGAACTTGCAATGGTCACACAATTAATTAAACTCGTGTTACTCAGCAACAGCGCCTCCACCTCCCCCCGCGAGAGTAACATTCCGTCCTCCCCTTCCTCACTTGACCAGCCACGCCTAGCAGCAAAATACAGCGCTGCCACTACCTAACAACTGGTTAGACGAAACTAGTAACACTCTATTGGCTCATTCTACACAAATGTTTATTGAGACAAAAATGCTTAGAGGCACGGCAAAACTAGTCATGCCCAATTGGAAGGGTATCGGAGAGAAACTCACAATGCCAGGTCTTTCTAATAGACTTGGCACAGCTGCTCTCAGGAAGTCTGGCGCCACTACAGTCTATCTACTCCTAAAAGACCCTAAAAGACCCTGGTCATTGTGACACTAATCAATACACATACAATACTTACAAATACTCAATAAAATTATTTGTAATTACAAATACTCATGTTGAACATACCTAGGCCTAGCCTAGTCACCCAATGACCCAGAATTGCTACACCAACTAAAACTGGAATTGGTACACTTACTTACAGATATTCAATACTTTAACCCTTCCTGCCCGAGCAGCATTTTAAATTGCCGCAAATTGAGAAAGCCAGGAGCCCGGGTGGCATTTAGAAATCTGTTTGGTTGAAAGCATCCTTAACCCTCCAGCCCCGGCTATGTATTATATATATATTCCCCGAAACCCGGGGGTTTTGGCCGAAAAACGTCTACGCCTAGGCTACCGTATCTTTGTTATTCTGACTGCTTCCGCATTCCCGCGCATCCCCAAGCATAGATGTGTTTCTTACCTGTAGAATGGCGTTAAGTAGAGCTCTCTAAGTCAACTGGTTCAGTTGTGATGATGATTTCATTGGAGATAACGTTATGGCAAACACAGCCACTTTAAACTACTTTTCGATACTTAACAACAACATACAGGCACACACGAACAAGCGACGTACTCCTTCTTGTGGCCGGAGATGCGGGGCGTCGGTCCAGCCGGCTGTTGTTTACATGCGTCGGACCGGCGCCTCGCACACCAAGCTCACAGGCTTTCAACCACTGGGCGTTCAAGAGCCCTTCCGGGCAGCTTGGGTATACTTTTTTATGGGCGTTCAAGAGCCCTTCCGGGAAGGAAGGGTTAAACGTGCTTTGAAAGCCGCGCGGCGAAACGTTTGTAAACAAAGTCGATCGGAGCGCCACCAAGCCTCAACAAGAAGAAGTCCGACCTTGTCCGCCATTGGCAGTTATAGCGAAAATTAGTCTTCCATAGTGTCTGATATGGCTAAATCCGAGGCTTCTTGAACAAAAATTGCCAGAGAAAGTGGTAGTGTGAGAACCATTTAATAAAAATACCCACTTAGGTTCTGTCTCTGGTTTATCCAAACCCAACCATTTCATAAAACATGTCTTGCATCTGAACAATTATAAGAGTAAAAAAGGAACCTGCAAAAACTGCTATATTAAACTGAAAACAAGAACTACAGGTCAATACTGTACTGTAGTTCTAAATTCAAGGGTAGAAGATGATGGCCATCCATTAATGAGTATCTTAGAAGGAAACAAGGCATCGGATATGATTATGATAATGAATGATTAAAATGACACTGCAAGAGAGTTTTTTTTTTTTTTATATACAGTATACTGTATATATATACTGTACGGTATATATAATTATATACCGGTATATATATATATAAAAATAAGAAAATCATATAATAATAGTACAGTACAGGTATGTCTATTAACCCGTCAGACCCGGTTGGGCTCTGAGGCATCCATAAAAAACACCCCCGCGGAACCCGGAAGGGCTCTGAGGCTCCGGCAGTTTGAAAGCCTGTAAGCTTGTTTTGAAAGCCGTCCGTCCGACGCATGTAAACAACAGCCGGTTGGACCGATGCCGCTTATCTCCGGCCACAAGAAGGAGAGGCGTCCTTGTTCGTGTGTGCCTGTATGTTATTGTTAACCCTCTGTTCCCGGAAGGGCTCTTGAACGCCCATAAAAAAAGCATACACGAGCTGCCCGGAAGGGCTCTTAAACACCCATGAGGTCAAAGCCTGTGAGCTTGGTGTGCGAGGCGTCGGTCCGACGCATGTAAACAACAGCCGGCTGGACCGACGCTCCGCATCTCCGGCCACAAGAAGGAGAGCGTCGCTTGTTCGTGTGTGCCTGTATGTTGTTGTTAAGTATCGAAAAGTGGTGTAAAGTGGCTGTTTTGGCCATAAAGTTATCTCCAATGAAATCATCATAACAGCTCAACCAGTTGACTTAGAGAGCTCTACTTAATGCCATTCTACAGGTAAATAACACAGCTACGCTTGGAGATGCGCGGGAATGCGGGAAGCAGTCTGATTAACGAATATACGGTAGCCTAGCCTAGACGTTTTTCGGCCAAAACACCCGGGTTTCGAGGAATATATATATAATACATAGCCGGGGCTGGAGGGTTAAGTAGTGAAAAGTAATGATAAGTGGCTGATATCGCCACAAAGTTATCTCCACGGAAATCGTCATCACAACTGAACCAGTTGACTTAGAGAGCTCTACTCAACGCCATTCTACAGGTACGAAACACATCTACGCTTGGGGATGCGTGGGCATGCGGAAGCAGTAAAAAAACAAAGATACGGTAGCCTAGGCGTAGACGTTTTTCGGCCAAAACCCCCGGGTTTCGGTATGGAATACATAGCCGGGTCTGATGGGTTAATATAATTAATATTACCTTTACATTTATATCAAACTATTTATAAGTTAAAACTATAAATACAAAACAAATACTGTATAGAAAATACAAAACAAATAAATAAATTAACTTGAATGTCTCTCACCGGGTATAGTAACATCCAAGTCAATCTTAACATCAAAGTCGTGAGCAGCAAAGAGGTCCTCGGCCTGCACTCTCTTACGCTCCTCGTCCTTCTTACGCTCATCATCCTGACGCTTCTTACTCACTTCATCGTCCTGAAACAACCAGTCAGTAGATACAGTCAGGTCACAATGCAATGCTAAAAAAAGTAAGGATCAGGAAGAAGTGGTCAAAGGAAAGAAAAGAAGGGACTGACCGTAGAGAACATTGATTTATTATGTTTTTTACACCAACCAACTTCACATCTAAACTCAATTAATGAAATCAACAAATACATAGAAGAGCTTACAGTAATACAACCAAATATAGGGCTTCGCTAAAAGAGACTAAAAGATATTATGTATGTAGGAAATACTGTAGAAAAAGTATGGAAAGGTACAAAAGATTCCATGTGAAAAGCAGCTATAAATGTATGTGACCAAAGAAATGTTAGAATGTGGAAAAAACAAAAAATTTAAGAGTAACTCCTCTATCAATGACGTACTGCCTATACAGTACTGTATTCATATTTGGCGCCATTGCTAACCTTCATAGGGACCATCTCACTTGTCCACATTGATCAACGAACTTCATTGGCAACGTTAAAATACCCAAGAAACCTCATTTGAATTAAAAAAATAAAAGATTCATTGAAAGGCCTACAAAAGAAAAGTTTTGCTCCTTTTATTGAAAATATTCTAAACAATAAAAATAATTTCACAAATAAATTTAAGAATACATGATTGTATAGTCTTTGCTTTTATGGGATATATTAGAGCTAATTCTAAGAAATCCAAAGATAACCCTAAAGATAAAGTTATATCCACTACCCTCTGTTCCCGGAAGGGCTCTTGAACGCCCATAAAAAAGCATACACGAGCTACCCGGAAGGGCTCTTAAACACCCATGAGCTCAAAGCCTGTGAGCTTGGTGTGCGAGGCGTCGGTCCGACGCATGTAAACAACAGCCGGCTGGACCGACGCCCCGCATCTCCGGCCACAAGAAGGAGAGCGTCGCTTGTTCGTGTGTGCCTGTATGTTGTTGTTAAGTATCGAAAAGTAGTGTAAAGTGGCTGTTTTTGCCATAAAGTTATCTCCAATGAAATCATCATCACAACTCAACCAGTTGACTTAGAGAGCTCTACTTAATGCCATTCTACAGATAAATAACACAGCTACGCTTGGGGATGCGTGGGAATGCGGGAAGTAGTCAGAATAACAAATATACGGTAGCCTAGCCTAGACGTTTTTCGGCCAAAACACCCGGGTTTCGGGGAATATTTATGTAATGCGTAGCCGGGGCTGGAGGGTTAAATTATTCCTCTAAATTTTTAGACAAAATTAATGTTAATAGTCTTATTAATTCAAAGAAAGTTAAGTCCATATTACCAGATGGTTATAAAGATTTCAAACCATTAATAGTGTATTCATATGAACGACCTGTTGGGTCTATTATTTGTAATTACAATAAAGTTTTAGGAAATCTTTCAGATAATTATATTTTCAATAATAATAAATGTGTATGTGAAAGAGTGATGGATATGCCAGCTAGCAGACGTGATGCATTAGCAAAGTTCATTTATAGTCCGATATGTCACATATTAACAGGTGATGTAGAACTAGTTAAACATTTTGCAAACGACAAATTAGCGGAGCTATGTCGTAAAGGGTTAAATTTAGAATAGGGAATAATAAGGTAACATGGGACATAATTTTAAAAGATATTGTTTTTTCAGTCAATAAATTAAAAGAGAAATTGTTAAAAATTGTGCGCTGCGATGCGAGAGAGCTAGAAGCATGGTCTAAATTATTATTAATTAAGTTAATTAGAACTAAAATGTTCTTACTTAAAAATGAATTTAATCTTTCAGATTTTGTAGACTATAATTACAATAAGCTTAAAGCTGATTTAATAAATTTACATAAACATTTTGTAATCACTACAGTAGATAAAGTCAGCAATAATTATAGCTTCACATGTAAGAAGTTTTATCTTGAAAACATGAAGAAAGAATTAGGTATTAACCCGGCAACGGCTGCAAAGCTCATAAGAAGTTTTACTGGGCGAGGGCGGCAAAGCTCTTAAGAGGGAGGCCTAAAAAAAACATTTAAACGGCCCCAGTAGCACTAATTTTTGTTTTTTCTTTCCCTATACCTCATATCACTCCTCCACATCCCCTCCTTCCCCCTCCCCCTTCAATTATCACCTATTTTCCCTGTTATTCCCTAATTCGATGGTATATTTTTGTGCTAACATTAGCAAAATGTGTGGAGGATGTGCTTACGTGCCTAGCGAGTGGGTTACATAAGCGAGTGTGTGTATGAGTAGACTCAGTGTGGCTTGAGGCCTCGTAGAGGGAGGGGTTGCCTCAATTTTCTCCATAATTCATGAATGGGCTGGTCCATCTATATTCGCAATTTTGACCAGAAAAATTATATTTTCACTTATTTTATTGTTGTTACATGTTACTATCTTCATAGTGAAGGTAAAATAGGCTCATATGAATAAGTAGTAACGATATTTATCGTAAAATGACGATTATAGGCCTGAATGGAGCCAATATGCTCGCCCATGGGGAGCTAGTTCAATACCCCCCCCTCGCCGTTTTCGGGTTAAAGGTAACATATTACATACAAATATTTGTGGTAATTCTGTTTATGAAATTCAAAATAATCTGAATATTGATAACTTAATCGATGAACATACCAAGAAAAATATAACATTTGAAAAAGAACAAGTGCATTGCAAAATTATACATGTTACCTAAATTTCATAAAAGACCTTATAAATATTGCTTTATTGCTGGAGCAAAATTTGCTACCACTAAAACTCTCAGAACAAGTTGTAAATTGCTTAAAATACATTAAAAGTACAGTACTCATAAAAGATATTGTAATAATCATGAAAAGAACTGGCATTAACAATTACTGTATTGGAGTGTTGACAATTCGTTAGAAGTTATTGGTAAAATAAATACCATGCCGAAAGTTACCTCGGTAGCCTACATAGCTTCGACTTTTCAACTTTGTATACCAATTTGCCATTAGATTTATTATATTCAGAGCTTTGCTTTATTATAGATTTGCACTTTGACAGGTTCGTTAGGAATGGTAATTATTTCATAAATGTTTATACATATTTTAATAATGCATCACTTAGCTCTACTCCCACTACCTCCCGAAATCCATCCTTCCGAATCCTCCCTTCCTCGCGAGGACAGAGTCCACCTGGCTAGGCTGAGATGCGGACACCATCCAGCTCTCCTGAGCTATCAGAAGAGACTGGATGACTCCGTTGTCGACGCCTGCCCGGGATGTAACACAGCACCCCATACCATTAAACACATCATAGAAGACTGCATTTCACACAACCACTTACGCCAACAACACAATCTACACT
Source organism: Paralithodes platypus (assembly GCA_032716605.1). Classification (NCBI taxonomy): domain Eukaryota; kingdom Metazoa; phylum Arthropoda; class Malacostraca; order Decapoda; family Lithodidae; genus Paralithodes; species Paralithodes platypus. The sequence goes on along the minus strand of CM064496.1, from coordinate 48,470,005 downwards.
CAATGAGAGCTCTGTGGGAAAGCCCGATCGTGGCCATGGCCTTCCTCAGGGACTCGGGGCTGTTCGGCCAGGCAGCTTAGGGAACAACAACAACAACAACTCCCACTAGTTCAGTATATTTTGATAGAACTAAACTTAAAGATGCCCTTAAATTTCTCTTTTTCAATACTTATGTTAGTAATAGGGAAGTGTACGAGTCCTTTGGAATGGAAGAGCAGGCTTTGGGCATTGATTGTGGTGTGGTTGAGTGGATAAAGAGAAGTACTTTGAGGTGGTATGGTCATGTTCAGAGAATGGATGAAGACAGAATGCCAAGAAAGATATATGGGAGTCAGGTGAGTGGAACCGCTAGTAGTGGAAGACCACCAATGGTATGGGAAAAGAAAGTGGAAAAATATATTGAAGAAAAACTTCCACGTAGTGGAAGGGGCATTGTGGCACGGGCAAAGGAGGCATGTCTTGACAAAGTAGCTTGGAGACGTTTCTGTCATGGCCATCCTCTAGTGGGGGTTTCCCAGGGGGAAGCAAGGCGTCGGAGATGATGATGATGATGATGATGATTATGTTAGATTCGGGCCTGATATTTTCAAACAAATATTAGGAATTCCTATGGGTGGAAATGCTAGCCCTTTAATTGCAGATTTATTCTTGCTTGCTTTAGAATTTAAATATATAAGACTTAGTTGACAGTAGCAAGAAAAATAAAATCCCAGAAAAATTAGCACTTGCTAAATTGTTAAGTAATAATAGTAGATATATTGATGATATTCTCTTTTGCAATTTGTTAAATTTTAATCAAGTTGCTAAACTTATTTATCCTAATTCTATTCCCCTCACACAATGTAACGTAAATTATAAAGTTGAAAATGTTCTTGATATAAATATAGAGATTGTTAATGAACAGTGCATACTTAAAGTATATCACAAAGTTGATGATTTTAATTTTAACGTAATAAACTTTCCTTTCCCTAGTAGTAATATCGATAGTAAAATAACTTGTAATTGTTTTTATTCCCAATTAATAAGATTTTGTAAAATTTGCACTAAAGTAGATGACTTTTGGGCTAGAGCTAGGTTACTATACAAACTCTTAGTAGACAGAGGTTTTGAGGCAAGTAAATTGTTACATAAATTTAATCTTTTTAGGGTCAATTATTGTGACTATTCTAAAATTTGACATCAATAATTTTAATCAAGCATTTTTAACTTGAAGTTTCTTGTATAACCTCTGCTTACTTTTTGTCTGTATTTATTGTTTATCTTTTTCTTTTTCTAATATTAATATTGATGATTTTTTTTAAATTAATTGTTCTTGTTAAAAGAGTACTCTTTGTTTAAATCTGTTGTTACTTCTTCATATTTTGCAATGATTTGTCTTTATATTATATGTATTCATTGTCGATGGTATTAATTGCTTGCTTTTGCGATTTCCTTAGTTTATTTGTGCGATAAATGTAGGTTATTTGTAGGGTAGTTATTGATAGGGGTCATTTGAGGCATGCTATGCTTACAGGTACCTACCCGATAGCACTATCGTTAGTGAGTGCTATATATGTATTTTTTGTAATATTACATATATCTTATTAATTTTTATTTTGTACTATTGTTAATGTCTTGTCAAGTTTCAAATTTGATTTTAATATAACATTTTAACACTAACTGTAGTTTCTTTTATTCATGCAGAGTTTAGTAATATTTGCCAGAACGTCCCGGACTTCCCAAATTGACTAATTCCCTGAACGTGACGATAATAATAATAATAATAATAAGCATGTTACTTATTTCTCATAAGCGCCAATTTTTCCGAAGAATTCACTAGCGCTCGGAAAGAGAAAGAAAAAAGAACAAAATCAATGCATCAAAAGAAGGCTTATATACAACACACATTTAACAATCACTAGCAGTGGCAAAATAGCCTAAACTCTATAGCCATCTGTCATGACACCTCTCTCAAGATCATAGCTTCTCTCAAAGAGAAAAGTCTTAAGTTGTCTCTTGAAGCATTCAACAGAACTCAGTTGTCTCATGGACAGCGGCAACCTGTTATACAACCTCGGAGCCATGTAGGAGAATGACCTCTCAAAGAAAGAAGACTGCTGGAAAGCCCTTGGTTCATCAAGACGAAAAGGGTCATTGTCATGACGCACAACTACACCATGGTGTGCCGGTGGGCGCCTGAGCAGCTCCGCAAGGTACCTAGGCTCACCAAATTTGAGAACCTTAAAAGTCACCAAACACAACTTAAATTCTATTCTTGCTCTTACTGGCAGCCAGTGCAGTTCTATGTGAAGAGATGTAGTAGGAGTTCTAGGTGGAACACCAAAAATTAGTCTTGCGGCCCTGTTAAGAACAGACTGAACTTTCTTCAAAATATAATTTGGAAGACCCACCAACAGGGCATTGCAATAATCAACACGAGAGAAGACCAATGAGTGAACCAACGTCAGGAGGCAACGTCTGGTTATAAACGGCTTCACCAAATAGAGATTTCTGATGTGCAAGTAACAACTTTTAACTATCTGGTTTACATGCTCTTTGAAATCTAATCGGGAGTTCACATATACACCCAGATTTCGAACAGAGTTGGCCGGTCGCAGCTGAGATCCACCCACATTGATGGAGAGGGCACCCACTATATCATCAGCTCTTCTATTTCCTCGGATGGTGAGAATATCAGTTTTACCATCATTTAGTTTAAGTTTTCTCGCTCTCATCCACTTCTTGATATCAGACATCAACAATTCCATCTTACTCCGTATATCAACTATATTTGTGATTCTCACATAAATCTGGGTGTCATCTGCATAAAAGTGAAAGGTGACATTATGTGCACGAAGCAGAAGAGACAAACTGCTAATATAAATTATAAATAGGATAGGACCTAAAACTGATCCCTGCGGAACACCATACTGCAGGGGTGTCGAGTCCGAGACCACTTGATTTACCATCACACTCTGGGATCTACCTGACAAGTACGACCCAAGAAGCAAGAGAGCGGAGTCACGCACACCACAATCATAAAGATCACTCAATAACAACTCGTGATCCACTGTGTCAAAGGCCGCAGAGAGATCAAGCAAGACCAATAGTGAGGCCACACCATTGCAAATGTTCTCAACTAGATCATTATGTACTCTAATCAATGCTGTTTCAGTTGAATGATGCTGTCGGTAAGCAGACTGAAAAATTGGGATAGTTTCATTCTGCTGAAGTAGTGGTTGTAATTGGTCAAGTATTGCACGCTCTAATATCTTTGATATGAAGGACAGGTTGGAGACAGGACGATAGTTCAACATGTTCTCAACATCAAGTCCAGGTTTCTTTAGAGTAGGTCGGAGTAGTGCATGCTTTTCAGAATGTGGGAAGCTACCTTCAGAGAAGCACTTATTAATTATTTTGGAAATAAACTCAACTGTGTGATCATAGACTCTTGGTAGCTTGGAAACATTTATGGGATCCAACGGGCAAAATGTTTTATTGAGGTTTCTTATGTAGGACGAGATCATGTCCACCTCTACTGAGTGAAAGGATGAGAGGACATTATTAGGAATGTGTCGGGGTTGGAGTACAACTGAAAGTTCTTCACCAACAGAAGCATCATCCAGTTCCTGTCTTATGCGAGTTATCTTGCCAGCAAAAAATGCCACAAAGTTGGCAGCCAACTCGGCATCGGGTACAGAAGGTCTTAAGCTGACTCTTGTTTTTCCAAGTAAACTGTTTACAATTGAAGCCAACCTCCTCTGGTCGTTACCACATGAGTAAACTTTTCCCTGATAATACACTTTCTTTTCATCTTTGATTGTGTGGACCACAGCTCTTCTGGCTGACAGATATTGCAACCATGTAGAGTCTGTTTTATTTTTCCGATAGTGCGTTGTTATATGTGCGATTAGTTTGCTTGGGAACCAGATTAACTTGCTCATGTGGTGATGTGCACCCTATGTGGTGGATTGTGTTCTTTCATTTCATAACATTTTATTTTAGTAAGCGTTGTTTCCACATAGCGATTTTGATACTGTATGTTGTTTTGACTTTATATTGTCTTTGTCCCAGTTTTGGTTTGACTTTGTTTGCAAGTTTTACATTTTAATTGAATTGGATACCCCTATGAAGAAGTAAAACACGACCGTCCGTGGTCACGATTGCTCCCGTCCTTCAGTTCATAAAACGAGCATGCCGAGCATGTATTCATTGAGTTTTCTGTGCCTGCTCTCAAACACTATGCACTATGCCCAGTGAAAGTTTTATGTGATTTGTTTAATTGATTGTTCTTGTTAAAAGAGTACTCTTTGTTTAAATCTCATATTTCGTAATTATTTGTCTTTATATTATATCTATTCATTGTCGATAGTATCAATTGCTTACTTTTGCGATTTCCTTAGTTTATTTGTACGATAAATGTAGGTTATTTGTAGGGTAGTTATTGATAGGGGTCACTTGAGGCATGCTATGCTTACAGGTACCTACCCGATAGCACTATCGTTAGTGAGTGCTATATATGTATTTTTTGTAATATTATATATATCTTATTAATTGTTATTTTGTACTATTGTTAATGTCTTGTCAAGTTGCAAATTTGATTTTAATATAACATTTTAACACTAATTGTAGTTTCTTTTATTCATGCAGAGTTTATTAATATTTGCCAGAACGTCCCGGACTTCCCAAATTGACTAATTCCCTGAACGTGACGATAGTGCGTTGTTATGTGTGCAATTAGTTTGCTTGGGAACCAGATTAACTTCCTCATGTAGTAATGTACACCCTATGTGGTGGATTGTGTTCTTTCATTTCATAAATTTTATTTTAGTAAGCGTTGTTTCCACATAGTGATTTTGATATGGTGTTTTGACTTTATATTGTCTTTGTCTCAGTTTTGGTTTGATTCTGTTTGCAAGTTTTACATTTTAAATTATATGCTGGTGGCGAATCCCATTAATGACTTCTATTTGTGGGTTTCCCCGACCATACAGACAAGATTGTGAAAGAAACAAGTGGCGGCAATGAATGTAGATGTTATCAGAGGCTAACTCTCGGGTTCATTGTCGAGCTCATGATCTGTGCAAGTGAGCGGCGTCCATTCGCTTCCTGCACAATTATTCTTTAGACAACGTAGTTAGTATAACTTGTAGCTGTTGTCTCACATTTCCCTTTCTTGATACTTGTTTGTTAATCTGGAGAAGCCATATCTACTTGTGTGGCACTCCGTCAAAGAATAAATTAAGCACAGGATACTGTACTGTAATGATTGATTCTACAATAAGTTAAAGGAAGGGGGGCACCCAATGAAGGAACCCGGCTCCCCTATCTCAATACCTGTATATTTTTAGGAAAACTTAATTTTAAATTTGTACATACTGATGTAAATAAGAGTTACTAATTCACTAAGTAGAATTTAGTGTTTGTATAATGTCTAATATATTTATTTTCTCATATACCCTTCCCAACCGACCTAAAATCAGCTTCATCTCTTGCGTCATGCAAATATAGAGCTAAACAATATTATATTTTGCAATATCTATACCCTTTTACTTTTCTTTATTGATGTTAACTAAGCAAATTTCATAATTTAGAGTAGGTATGAAAACGGTCTTGGTCGTGGCCTTCCTTAGGAGCTCGGGGCTGTTCGGCCAGGCAGCCTTGGGAACGCTTACTACTACTGTACTAGTAATATATTTCATCTGTAAATACGTTAATCTATCTATCTATCTATTGCCTGACGCCGTGATCCCCGAAGGGGTGGCCACGAACGAACCGCCCCCATGCACCTCTGTCCCCAGTCAGTCGACGCCCCTCCCCCCAACCAGCACCGCCTTCGTTCATGTACTTCCTCACTCCATCCTTCCACCTCTCATTCGGTCTACCTCTCCCTCCACCTCGCTCTCGTACACCCTCTTAGTCATTCTCTCGCTTTCCATACGTTCCATATGTTCAAGTTGTTCCTTTTCACACTTTCCAGCACATCTACCTCCACACCACACCTCCTTCTTACTTCCTCATTAGTCTGTCTATCCCTCCACGTAACTCCGCACGCACTCCTTAAGTAATTAATTTCCACTGCTCTCACTCTTGGTCTGAGTCTCTCAACCAACGTCCATGCTTCGCTTCCGTAAGCCAGTGTCGGGATTACCACACTGTCATGCAAGGACTTCTTCACTTCCATACTGACCACCCTATTTCTTGTTACTGCTTTTAGCGTTCCTACAACCCTCTTCCCCTGTTGTACCCTCTCCCGCACTTCTTCATCCATAGTCCCATCTTTACTCAACACACTGCCCAGATACTTAAAAGAGTTGACGATCTCCATAGCCTGACCGTTCAGCTTCACCTCACACTCTGTGACTTCACCCCTTTCTAAGACCATAACCTTGCTCTTCCCCGTATTTACCTTCAAATTCCGTTTTTCGCACACTGTTCCAAACTCATTTACCAGACCCTGCAACTCCCATTCATTATCACTCATCAGAACTGTATCATCCGCAAACAGCAGTATAGGTAGCTTCCACTCAATTCCCTCCCTTTTCAGCGATACACCAACATCCACTGCTCTTGATAGTATTTCTTTCATGACTCCATCCATATATACAGTAAACAACCACGGGGACATCACACACCCCTGTTTCAAACCAACATTCAGGTCAAAGAACTCGCTCTGCTCACTCTCCACACGTACTGCCGCCTTTGCACCCTCATACATGCTCTTCACTGCTTTCAGCAACTTGCCCTCTACTCCGTATATTCTAAGTACTTTCCACAAACCTTCTCTATCCACTCTGTCATAGGCCTTCTCCAAGTCCATAAAGGCAACATACACCTTTTGTTTCTTCTCCAGATACTTCTCCACACAACACAATTCAGGGTAAAAATCTGATCTACACATCCTCTTCCCTTCCTAAAACCTCCCTGCTCGTCGCCTATCCATAATAATATATATTTTTTTTTTCAATTTCCTTATACAGTATTTCTAAAGAAAGCATGAAAGTTGAATGTCATTAGTTTTATTATATATTTTAGGTTGCTCAAATGCTTTTAACTAATTTGTAACCCTAACATATGTAATAAATAATTTAATAATTATAGATGATTTATGAGTCTTCCAATCACTCAATAATTGTTGGGGCAAATAATCTAATCATTCTGTAATCTTATCAAGTACTGTACTTACCCAACGAACATACAGGGTCAAAGATAAGTCAAAGATTGAAGGGCACAGTTCCAGTGTATAAACTTAACTAAAACTCATACTGTAATTCCTTTTTTAATAACCCACCTTAAAATTATATTTATAATCTTATTTTTTACCCTAGCAACAATAATCAACTATCAATCTTGTTTTTATATTTATAATTGTGTATAATTATATTAATGATATTTCATCTAAACCATGATATAATTATCACATGCTAAATATATATACAGTATACAAGTATATATTTTTTTTGTTATGAATAGTTTAACCAGACCACTGAGTTACAATATGTAACTCTCATAGGGCTCATGCTAAATATAAGTTAATGACATTTTAAATAAATGCTATGGATGTATGTATTTTATGTAGTTAACACTACTGTTTTGTATCTCACTATCACAGAGAGCAGCACAGCTAGCTCTCAGTAAATATTCCTCCTCTCAACACATCACAAGCACATTATACCTTATTGTAAACGGTACACAGGGTGTCAGAGTAAGACGCAACAGCCCTGTATTTGGGAGTATTTGCTGCTCCCAACACTACCACATGAATCATAGAGATGGTAAGGTGGTGCTGGAATGGGAGCTTCCACATAAATGTGAGATGCAATTAGGAGTTTCCCTCTCAGTTTCCACAACGTAGTGCATAGCCATAAGGTCGTAGTGCGGTTGGCAGAGCACTCACCTGCAAACCGAGAGGTCGAGGGTTCGAGGCTCGGGCCAGCCAGTGTGCATTATTGGCAGACAACAGTGCTGTGGAGGACGGTGCGGTCTAGCAATCTGTGGCAACTGTCCACTAAAGTCCCTGAAACATCAGGGCACCCTCCCTAGCCACGCTCTTTGCGCAGGGAGTGCATGGTGGTAAAAAACGCATCACACATATATATATATATACAGTATATGTATGTATATACTCAGGCACATACCCCATAGCTGGGTGTGGCAGATTCGAGACTAAGCCCGAACAGAAACAATTTATGTTTCAGTTCTTAGGGTCCGGGATCACTTTTGCGTTCCCTCACCCCTTACTCTGTCTCATCTAGTAGGTGAATTTTACAAGGAGGGAATGATTCCTAGCCCCCTGCCCGAAGAAGGAAAAGTAGGACAGTAAAAGAGACAGACAGAACGGCTAAGGTTGGGTAGAGGATGGCAAACCTCACTCTGGATAATATACTGTATATGTATATATATATATAGAGAGAGAGAGAGAGTGAGTTAGGTTACTATACAGACTCTTAGTCGACAGAGGTGGCAATATAAGTAAATTGTTGCATAAATTTCATCTTTTTAAGGCCAATTATAAGAACATAAGGAAACGGGAGTCTGCAGAAAGCTGATTGGCCCACACTAATCTTAATTTGATATCAATAATATTTATCAAGCATTTTTAACTTAAGTTTCTCATACCGGTATAGCCTTTGCTTATTTTTTATTTATTTTTATTTTCCTATATATGTAATTAGTTTAACCAGACCACTGAGTTCCACAAAAGAACTCTCATAGGGCTGGCTCGAAGGATTAGATCAAGATGGACAACTAATCAAGTCAAGAGATAGGGAAGGGCAGGAGATTCTTACAGTTTCTTATAGTAGATCCTCTGGAAAAAGGCAAACTAGGCCTGTGTATCCAGCTCAGTACCAGTACTTGCACTGCTGCGGTCGTTCACGGTGTTGGCGGCGGCGGTAGCAGACGCAATTTTTTTTACTATTCTGTATTTTTGCTTTATAATCAAACTTCAAATCTTGTCTTCCCCATGCTTTATCAAGATTACTCTCAAAATCCCTTATTGATTCGGAATCGACTACATACTGGGACAGTGCGTTCCACTCATTTACCACTATCACAAAATGAGTTCTTTGCCTTCTCAAGCCTATTTCTTTCTTTGTAAATTTTCTTAGAGTGTCCTCTCGTTCTTGTTCCCTCCCGCATCAAGAAGATACCTTCACACACATCCTCATCATACTTTCCTGACACTATCTTAAAAGTCTCTATCATATCCCCTCTCTTTCTCCTATATGCCAGTGTCGGAAGCTCCAGTGTCCTCAACCTCTGCTCATAGCCCGCGTTCTTCAACGTTGGTACAGTACTAGCTTGCTAGCTCTCCTCTGCACTTTCTCCACTGCTTCTATATCCTTTACCATATATGGAGCCCACACCTGGTTCGCATATTCCAGGTGCGGCCTAACCAGCGCTGTATAGAGATTCCTGAAGATTTCTTCGTCAAGTGACACAAATGTCCTCCTTATCAGCCCTACAATTCTATTGGCTTTGTTTATCTTTTCCGCTAAATGTTCTGAGAAATTTAACTTATTGTCTATCACTACTCCTATATCCTTTTCTGCATTCACTTCCTCCATCGCTTCATACATACTGTATCCTACCTTGTCTATCTTGCTTGTCCCAATCCGCATGTACTTGCATTTTTTTGGATGAAAAGGCATTAACCAATGCTCAGACCATCCCTTCATGCCCTCCACATCTCCTTGAAGAAAACCCACATCTTCCTTACTCCTCACTCTTCTATACAGCTTAGTGTCATCCGCATACAGGTATACCTCACTTCCATTAGTTATAACTTCAGTAAGTCGTTGATAAATAACGAACAGTAGTGGTCCCAACACAGATCCCTGAGGTACCCCACTTGTAATTTCCCTCCACCCCGAGCCTATTCCATTCACCAGAGATGAACAACTCTAGGAAGGTGTGAAGACATGCAGACATTTCTTGCCATTTCATCAGTTCAGCCAGACCACATGAGCTTTGTCTGTAGCTATTGAATGGTAATCTACTTCTATCGTGTATTATATATTTTTTATAATTTTTATTGTTCTTGTTACAAGAGTAGCCTACTCTTGTAGGCAATACTACAGTATACAGTATACTCATGTGTTATCACTTCTTTATATTTTGCTATTGTTCTACTTTATTTTATTATAGTTATTCACTTTGGATAGTATCAATTGCTTGCCTTTGTGATTTCCAAACAGTATTATATTTGTACTATAAATTTAGGTTATTTGTAAGATATCAGTTGGTAGGGGTCAAGTGTCCATGCTATGCTCACAGGTACCTGCTCGATAGCACTATCTTCATGAATACCGGTGTGTATTTTATACTATTGCTCATATCTTATCATATTACAAATTAGTTGTATATTTTATGAATTAATATTGCTTACTGTGCAGTTTTATGCATTAATTATCATTTTATAATTTTAACTACATAACAGTAAAAGTCTGATAATCCGACGACCGATAAATGGAATCTCCCAATAGTCCGAATTTTTGAAAATGAGGCCAAATCCGAATTCACCCGATAGTCCGAATTTCAAAAAGTCCCGAAGTCCCCTTTTTGAGGCATTAGGCTACCCAAAACCCACCCAAATAACACATAATGGTAGACACACATATCATATGTTCATGAAATCACTTTAAATGTTTACCATTATGTGTCATATTGGATGTATAGCATTATATTGTGCATATGCATAGCCTATCTTGTGTTCAGGTTTTCGTCAGGCCATTAATAATAATAATAATAATAATAAGCATGTTACTTATTTCTCATAAGCGCCAATTTTTCCGAAGAATTCACTAGCGCTCGAAAAGAGAAAGAAAAAAGAACAAAAATCAATGCATCAAAAGAAGGCTTATATACAACACACATTTAACAATCACTAGCAGTGGCAAAATAGCCTAAACTCTATAGCCATCTGTCATGACACCTCTCTCAAGATCATAGCTTCTCTCAAAGAGAAAAGTCTTAAGTTGTCTCTTGAAGCATTCAACAGAACTCAGTTGTCTCATGGACAGCGGCAACCTGTTATACAACCTCGGAGCCATGTAGGAGAATGACCTCTCAAAGAAAGAAGACTGCTGGAAAGCCCTTGGTTCATCAAGACGAAAAGGGTCATTGTCATGACGCACAACTACACCATGGTGTGCCGGTGGGCGCCTGAGCAGCTCCGCAAGGTACCTAGGCTCACCAAATTTGAGAACCTTAAAAGTCACCAAACACAACTTAAATTCTATTCTTGCTCTTACTGGCAGCCAGTGCAGTTCTATGTGAAGAGATGTAGTAGGAGTTCTAGGTGGAACACCAAAAATTAGTCTTGCGGCCCTGTTAAGAACAGACTGAACTTTCTTCAAAATATAATTTGGAAGACCCACCAACAGGGCATTGCAATAATCAACACGAGAGAAGACCAATGAGTGAACCAACGTCAGGAGGCAACGTCTGGTTAAAAACGGCTTCACCAAATAGAGATTTCTGATGTGCAAGTAACAACTTTTAACTATCTGGTTTACATGCTCTTTGAAATCTAATCGGGAGTTCACATATACACCCAGATTTCGAACAGAGTTGGCCGGTCGCAGCTGAGATCCACCCACATTGATGGAGAGGGCACCCACTATATCATCAGCTCTTCTATTTCCTCGGATGATGAGAATATCAGTTTTACCATCATTTAGTTTAAGTTTTCTCGCTCTCATCCACTTCTTGATATCAGACATCAACAATTCCATCTTACTCCGTATATCAACTATATTTGTGATTCTCACATAAATCTGGGTGTCATCTGCATAAAAGTGAAAGGTGACATTATGTGCACGAAGCAGAAGAGACAAACTGCTAATATAAATTATAAATAGGATAGGACCTAAAACTGATCCCTGCGGAACACCATACTGCAGGGGTGTCGAGTCCGAGACCACTTGATTTACCATCACACTCTGGGATCTACCTGACAAGTACGACCCAAGAAGCAAGAGAGCGGAGTCACGCACACCACAATCATAAAGATCACTCAATAACAACTCGTGATCCACTGTGTCAAAGGCCGCAGAGAGATCAAGCAAGACCAATAGTGAGGCCACACCATTGCAAATGTTCTCAACTAGATCATTATGTACTCTAATCAATGCTGTTTCAGTTGAATGATGCTGTCGGTAAGCAGACTGAAAAATTGGGATAGTTTCATTCTGCTGAAGTAGTGGTTGTAATTGGTCAAGTATTGCACGCTCTAATATCTTTGATATGAAGGACAGGTTGGAGACAGGACGATAGTTCAACATGTTCTCAACATCAAGTCCAGGTTTCTTTAGAGTAGGTCGGAGTAGTGCATGCTTTTCAGAATGTGGGAAGCTACCTTCAGAGAAGCACTTATTAATTATTTTGGAAATAAACTCAACTGTGTGATCATAGACTCTTGGTAGCTTGGAAACATTTATGGGATCCAACGGGCAAAATGTTTTATTGAGGTTTCTTATGTAGGACGAGATCATGTCCACCTCTACTGAGTGAAAGGATGAGAGGACATTATTAGGAATGTGTCGGGGTTGGAGTACAACTGAAAGTTCTTCACCAACAGAAGCATCATCCAGTTCCTGTCTTATGCGAGTTATCTTGCCAGCAAAAAATGCCACAAAGTTGGCAGCCAACTCGGCATCGGGTACAGAAGGTCTTAAGCTGACTCTTGTTTTTCCAAGTAAACTGTTTACAATTGAAGCCAACCTCCTCTGGTCATTACCACACGAGTCAACTTTTCCCTGATAATACACTTTCTTTTCATCTTTGATTGTGTGGACCACAGCTCTTCTGGCTGACAGATATTGCAACCATGTAGAGTCTGTTTTATTTTTCCGCCATTCACGTTCAGCTCTTCTACGCGCTCTTCTAAGAAATTTAACTCGAGTGCTATACCAGGGTGAATCATCTCGTACTATGATTTTCTTCTCTACTTCTGGACAGTGATGATCGAACACTAATTTAAGTGCATTTCCATGTACCTCCACCAGCTCATCTGAAGTAAGGTTGGAAGTATCAATACTTCCCAAGTACTGTTTTACTTCACTGCTAGCCAAATTTTGGTCTGCAGGTACCTACCCGATAGCACTATCGTTAGTGAGTGCTGTACTGTATTTTATATATTATTTTGTAATAGTATAGATATCTTATCAATATTTGTATTTTTTACTATTGTTAATGTCTTGTCATGTTGCAAATTTGATTTTAAATAATATTTTGACATTTAACATGTAGTTTCTTTATTCATGCAGAGTTTAGTAAAATTTGCCAGAACGTCCCGGACTTCCCAAACTTGACTACTTCCTTTAACGTGACGATAGTGCGTTGTTATATGTGCGATTGGTTTGCTTGGGAAACAGATTAACTTGCTCATGTAGTGATGTACACCCTATGTGGTGGATTGTGTTCTTTTATTTAATAATTTTCATTTTAGTAAGCGTTGTTTCCACATAGCGATTTTGATAATTTAATTTGACTTTATATTGTCCTTGTCCCAATTTTGGTTTGTTTAGTTTGCAAGTTTTACATTTTAATTTTTATAATTTCTAAATCTGATTACTTTTTCATGTGTGAGTGGCTTAGGGAAATCAAAGCTGAAAGTAATCAAAGCATGATCAGAGGTATTAGGGTCAGCATTCTCAACATCAACATCCAGAACACCACCACAACCCACAGGAGAGAAAACCAAGTCAAGGGTGTGTCCTAAGATATGAGTTGGGTGGGACACATGGTTTACAAAATTGTTCTGATCAGTCAACTCAAGGAACTCAGGAGAGAATGGCTTCAGATGAGGGCTGTCAACCCAGTAATTAAAATCTCCACATATCAAAAGTCTTCCGGTTTTAGCAGAAAATTCCTCGAGAAACTGCCCAAACTCTTCCATAAAACCCCTATCTGTGCCACGATGGCCAGGCCTATAGACAACTGCCATTCTTAGAATTTGTTGATGGAGTTTTATTTCCACTTCCAACAGTTCATAGTAAAGAGGGGCTGGGTTATGGCTTATTTGCAAGATATTCACCAGAGATGTGGAGTAGACAACTGCCACTCCACCACCCGGATGATCTCCCCTAGGCCTAGGAACATTTATTATGGAATGGGTTTTAGGCAATGCCGCCTGGATAATATTCAGATCTGACTCGAACAACCAGGTCTCAGTGAGACATAATACATCAAGGTTACGTTCATCCAAGATCTCGCAAATATGATCCATTTTGTTACGCAAGGAACGAACATTCAACAGACCCAGTTTCAACCGGCTCCCATGTGCATTTTTCAGTTTTTTGAACCTACAAAATTGGTGTTCTCAATAACTTTATTTCTCTGAGCTGTCATTAGAGGACAATTTCTACTTGAGGCGAAATGATTTGGCGGCTCCGTAACTGATGTGGAGCTCATACAATTTATACATTTGGGGGAAGTCTTGTTGGTGCAGTCTTTTGAGTTATGAGTACCGGCACAGAAGTTGCATTTTGGATCCTCATTTTTCCGATAACACCTGTCACTGGTATGACCAAAGCCCTGGCAATGGTAACATTGTGTTACCCAGAAGCGATCGTATGCACGACATCTCACAAGTCCAACATACACAGAATTGCCATCATCCACAATGGAAGAGCGTATTTCAGGTGACATTTTTACTACCGCAGTCTTTGTGTGTGCATCACTCTTTTGCTTGGTGAATAGCAAATTCATAGCTAAGCCATCGTCGACCAGGGACTTTATTCTTGGGTTCTTGTAGAGGATGCTGGGAATGATCTCATTATCCTCAGCGTCATTAGCAATGCCTATCAGAGTCATTTTTGGCATCATCTTCTTTGGTTCGGAGACACTGAAGGCACTGTCCACCCCCAAACACTGATTGATGGCCCTTCCTGCATCTTCTTTCGCTTTCTTGGATGGAAGTCGTACCACCAGTACACCTGAATCAGTTCTAGTTAACTTGTTAACCGGAACCAAAGCCAAGCAGTCTCGATTGCCTTTGTATCTGGTGGGCTTACTGGCTCGGAGGATCGGTCTTTTGGCTTCACTACCAGGACCTGATGGTCCCAGACAGTTTTTTTCTTTCCACCATCTACCACCTCAGTGGTGCGTTTGGTCGGCTCCTTTTTGGTCTCTTCAAATGTTTGCTGAACTATCTTGGCAAACAAGGGAATGTCGGGGGCAGCAACTTTAGTCTCAAGGATATCCATTCTGTTACCAATACTCTCTATCTCCACAGCCACCGCAGCAAGGGCACCCTTCACTTCGTTTACAATGGCAGTCTTCACTTCACCAACTAGGGCAGCCGTCAGGTCATCCAAGGTCTGCTGACTAATTGCTGCATCCTTTGCAGCCAGGGGGGTGGTATCGCAAACAGTGCAATGCCATTTAAATCCAGGTTTCTTCTTTGCAAGTACTCTGAGGTCCTCATCATCAACATTTATACAGTTAACATGAAATAGGTACCACACGAGTAGCAGCCCAGGTTCATAGGGGTAAATTCCAATAATCCGAAAAATCCGGTAATCGGAACGAGGCCCGGTCCCCTGCTATTCGGACTACAGGACTTTTACTGTAATTTGAATAGAACACTATAACTTGAATTGTAGTTTCTTTATTCATACAGAATTTACCAGAACGTCCTAAACTTCCCATTTGACTAATTCCTTGAATATGACGAGAGTATGTTAATATAATTATGTGCAACTAGTTTGCTAGGGAAACAAATTCACTTGCTCATATAGTGAGGTACAGTATATACATTCCATGTGGTGGGTTTGTGTGTGTGTGTTTTTTTAATAATGTTTTGCTAAATCTTCAATGCGTTATTTCCACAAGGTGATTTTGATAAACTCTTTTGTCTTTATACTGTGGAGTTCCTGATTTTGTTTGTTTGTTTTGCAAGTTTTACATTATAAATAATTAACATATAGTACATACATATATCTCTCTCCCCAATGTTTGCACTCACCTCTCCTTCCTCTCTAAGAGATATCCTTTTGTCCCTAGCCATCACTGCCAACATGCACTCGAACACATACGTCGTAAAGGCCCCCATTTTGCCATCTTCACTGACGAGTCTAAGACTGACTCTGGGGTGGGCCTCGCTGCTGTGTCCTCTACTAAGCTCCTTGAGTTTTCTCTCCCGCCCCAAGCCTCTATCTTTACTGCTGAACTTTTAGCTATCCAATCTGCTATTGACATTATATGTGACACCCCTCAACAGCCCTTTATAATTTACAGTGACTCTCGTAGTGCCCTCGAAGCGCTCCGTGCTTATTCGTTCTCCCACGTAATAGTTTTAGCCATAAAACACGCTCTCCACGAGATGAGCCTACGTGGATTCCAGGTCCAGTTATGTTGGATTCTTGCTCACATCGGTGTCCGTGGCAATGAAGACGCCGATGCTGCGGCTAAGAATGCTATTTTAATGATCCCTCGCCAGCCCCACCTTCCGTTAGGTGATTGGCTGTCCTTACTCAAGCCTTCTATTCTTTACACGTGGCAATCTCATTGGGATGCTCTACCCTGCAATAATAAACTCCGTGCAATCAAACCTTCTGTCCGTCCTTGGCCCTCGTCTTCCAGGTCTCACAGGTGTGAGGAAGTTTTTACTAACTAGACTTAGGATAGGCCATTCCCGGCTGACTCACGGTTATTTTGATGTCCACTCCCCGCACTCCGCCCCCTACCTGCTCCTCCTGTCATTCCCCTCTAACTGTTCGCCACGTCTTGACTGCCCAGATACTGCCCGTCTGCGTACGGTTTGTTTTGGTACTAAATCATTCACTGACCTTTTATCCGATTCTCCGTCATTTTCCTTCCCCCCTATCGTCCGTTTTTTGCGTCGCCTTAAGCTCCTTTCAGTAATCTGATCCAATCCTTCGGGCCAGACCTATGAGAGTTCCGTATGGAGCTCAGTGGTCTGGTTAATCTGCTCTACATAACTAACTAACTACATACATACCGGTACATAAAAAAAATGTAGGGACCGAGTGCTCCACACGGAGTATGGTACCGGTCTCATGTTCTAATGGCGGCTCTCCAGGCAGCCCTGTTCAGAGCTGTCTCACTTGTCAGTTTTTATTTTAATTCAAGATCAGACCGTAGGGTCTGACCCACGTCTTTCCTTGGTCTGCCCCTTGGTGCATCTCCCCCCAAGTTCACGGACCTGCATCTTTTCACCCAACTTAGTTCATCCATCCTCTCCACATGTCGAAACCATCAAAGCCTACTAGTACGCATCTAGATTAATTGTTGAGCTTTAGTGAACATGTACTGTAATTATGATATTGGCTTACCAACAAAAAAGGAGACATAATGCACTGCAGTGCAGCCAATTGACCACTTGCGAATTTCGGGCTATAAGGAAGTTGGAGCTGTAGACATAGATATTTATTATTTATTACTAGCATTACCACCTAAAATGCGGGTGGATGGGACTTCCGGGTGGATGGGACTCGTTAGCCTTCGTCGGCAACTCATCTAGGGGAGACAACCTTATACAAATCCGGGTGGATGGGACTCGTCAGCCTTGGTTGGCAACCTGTCTAGGGGAGTAAACCTGATACAAATCCGTACTGCTTACCTAAAGGTAAGGCAGGTTAGTGGATGGATTAGCCGAACACCACTGTAGAAAAATAGTGCTAACAAGATACACAGAGGGCCTCGGAGTCGGACGGATCCTAAATTGAGTGGTCAATCCTGTAAGTCCTTCACTAAACTGGCACGGGTTGTCCCTCTCACAGGGAATAGGTCCGCTTGGGGGCATTCTGTGTATGGCCACCCTCGTAAGGGGAGTAAGGCGTCCGGCGATAGATAGATAAAATATAACAGACATCGCTGGCACAGAAAGGGTTAAAGATATTTCCCCCCTTCTCACCCAAGAAATTCCCTGTTTTCCCCAAATTATACCACTTTACTCCTAAACAACTGATACGTACAGCAGAAAATAGACAATTATAATGTAAAACTTGCAAAATAAACAAACCACAACTGGGATGACACAAGATAAACGCAAAGGAACTAATCAAATTAATCAAACTAATCAATAACGCCAAGGTGGTACAGCTTGTTTTCAATACTGAATGTTTCATGACTTTCATCCCCAGCGTAATTAACCCTTCGGTAATTTAGGAGAATGGATTAAGGGGAGATTTCCACTAGAGGGATTTTTTTCTGAACCCCTTTGTCCCTCATGTTTAGCTCCATTACTTTTGAGATTTTAAGACGTTCACCCCATTAGTTTGGCAATTTTAAGAACTTTTGCTCCATTTCTGTCAATTTTAAGACCATTTTGTGCCATGTAGGTGTTAATTGTTTCCTGGTGAGCGATAGCGAGCCTATAATTTAAGAGGAACCGGATTTTAGCCGGGACATTTTTCTACCGAAAAATGTAAACATTTACAGTAAAAGTCCTTTAATCCGACGACCGATGATTCGAATCTCCCAATAGTCCGAATTTTTCAATTTGAGGCCAAATCCGAATTCACCCGATGGTCCGAATTTCAAGAAGTCCCAAAGTCCCCTTTTTGAGGCATTAGTCCACTCAAATGACACATAATGGAGCACACACATATCATATGTTCATGAATTCACTTTAAAAGTTTACCATTGTCATTGTAACCTATTACCTACTTCAAAACATTCAGATTAATGGTCAAAGGAAGCTACTGATATAAACGTAAACACCACATCGTCTGCTAGAGAGTTTGTTTTGCTCTTGAACGCATCCTTGGGACGCTCCGAAGCGCTACTGGCTTGCACCACATTTTCTGCAAGCGCATTCAGTCTTGAGCTTGAAAACGCACCTTTGGACGTTCCGATACGCTACTATTTATAGTTCAGTGATCGGAGCGTCCCAAGGGTGCTTTCAAGACAACAAGACAAGGGTGCTTTCAATACAATATAATATAACAGAGCACGTCACAAAAGGAAAATCACAAAAGGAAAATTACAAGAACCTCTCAGGGAAGTGCCGTTGTTAAGGCATTACTTCCCGAACCACATCTGATCTGATCTTCAAGAGCAAGACAAACTCGCTAGTAGACGATGCGGACATATGGTGTTTACGTTTATATCAGCAGATTCCTTTGACCATTAATCTGAATGTTTTGAAGTAGGTAATAGGCTACAATGACAATGGTAAACTTTTGAAGTGATTTCATGAACATATGATATGTGTGTGTCATTTGGGTGGCCTAATGCCTCAATGTTTTCGTCAGGCCATTAATACACAGGTTCATAGGGGTAAAGTCCGATAATCCGAAAAATCCACTAATCCGAACGAGGGCCGGTCCGCTGCCCTTCGGATTAACGGAAGTTTACTGTATCTTGAAAGGGGGTCTAAGGGGTGTAATTTTAAGCTTGATGGAGGTCGGTACAAACTAAAAATCTCCTCTTAAGGGGACCGACCGGTTAATTACAAACTTCCAGGTCTTACTTTCAATTTAAATTAAATTTGGCACAGGTGTATATGACCATAAAACTAGATCAAAATGTTTTTTTTTTTTTTTTTTTTTTTTCCTTGGAATTTAGGTAAAAAAAAAATTTAAAATCATAGCACTGCAGAAAATGATAAACTCCTACAGAAATCCCTATAGCACATGTTTTATGTGATCAAACAACTCACAAAAGGTGTATCTGTAGTTTCTATAAAACACATTTTATATATTTTGTGTATTTGTTCGATTTAGGTGATTACGGATTCAGGCGAATATATTTATAGAAAATTACAACTTTGACGACATATTGTGATTTTTTTTTAATTACTACAGAAAATTGGCTTTATAGGCCTTTTAGTGTTTTTAATTACCTTTCCAATGGTATATACACCATTCCTATAGGTCCAATAATAACTGTAGAATAACATCCGATAGTGCGGCAATATAGGTTCTGAGAAAAACAGGTGAAAGTCCAAGGTTATTAGGTGAACATTTGTACTTTCGTTTTTTAGATTTACAATATTTTACGCAGGAACATGGCAAAGTAGAAGATAAAGCGTATTGGAGGTTGTAGAGTAGCTTACGCTCTTTTCGATTTATATAGGTATGCTCCTCGTACGACCAGTAGTTACTGAGCATGTTAATTTCAAAGTTCGCTATATAACATTTTTAGAATTACAGGAAAAGTTTGGAAAAAAAAAAAAAAACGATTTCCAATGGGTTTTCACTAATAACATTTCACTGGCTTATGAAGGGATGTTGACTCTTGTTGAGTAAACACCTATTGGTATTTTCAGGATTTCGAGCTTTATTAACCTGTTACAACAATAAAACGAGTGAAAACAGCGTTTGGATGGTCAAAATCGGAGATACAGGCTGCGAGTTACATAATGTATGGGTGAGGCAACCTCCTTTCCCGCCAATTTCCCCCAAGGCCACTGAGACACTGTCGATCGATACTCTCTCTCTCTCTCTCTCTCTTGCACTCGCTTGTTAACAGTGATGACAATGCCCTGCTTGCAACTCGCTAATGTTAGCACGAAAATATACCTCAGAATAAGGGAATAACAGGGAAAATAGGTGATAACTGAAGGAGGGGAGGAAAGTGGGGAAGGAGGGGAGGTAGAGGACTGATATTTTGCATGGCCCAAGGGCAAAAAAATAATAAAAAATAAAAAAATATTATTATTTTTTTTTTCGATGTTTAATTTTTTTTTTTTTTCTCTGACTCTTAAGAGTCTTCCCGCAGTCCGCCGGGGGAACTCTTAAGAGTCTTCCCGCAGTTCCCGGGTTAAGAAGGATCTGGGGTAGTATAAATAGTTTAGTGAGATAGTTCGAAGCCTGTTAATTGCCGGAGGCCCTTGTTAAACTGAATAAAATCATCTAATTAAAATGTAAAACTTGCAAACTAAACAAACCAAAATTGGGACAAGGACAATATAAAGTCAAATTAAATTATCAAAATCGCTATGTGGAAACAACGTTTACTAAAATGAAAATTATTAAATAAAAGAACACAATCCACCACATAGGGTGTACACTACTACATGAGCAAGTTAATCTGTTTCCCAAGCAAACTAATCGCACATATAACAACGCACTATCGTCACGTTAAAGGAAGTAGTCAAGTTTGGGAAGTCCGGGACGTTCTGGCAAATTTTACTAACTTGCATGAATAAAGAAACTATATGTTAAATGTCAAAATATTATTTAAAATCAAATTTGCAACATGACAAGACATTAAAATAGTACAAAATACAAATATTGATAAGATATCTATACTATTACAAAATAATATATAAAATACAGTACAGCACTCACTAACGATAGTGCTATCGGGTAGGTACCTGTAAGCATAGCATGCCTCAAGTGACCCCTATCAATAACTACCCTACAAATAACCTACATTTATAGCACAAATAAACTAAGGAAATCGTAAAAGTAACGAATTGATACTATCGACAATGAATACATATAATATAAAGACAAATAATTACAAAATATGAAGTAACAACAGATTTAAACAAAGAGTACTCTTTTAACAAGAACAATAAATTTAAAAAATAGTAGCCACAAAAAATTAAAAGGACTGCACCGGTACAGAAGGGGTTAACTAGATATGAGCTTGTTACGGACACGGTGATGGTTGTTGTTGTTGTTGATGGTTAGTGTGTAGAGCTGCTAGATTTCGTTGAGGATATTCTCTTATCCATTATGGTGTAAAACTTGCAAAATAAATAAACCAAACCTGGGACGACACGAGATAAACGCAAAAGAACTACTGTAATCAATATCGCTGTGTGGAAATAACGCTTAATAAAATAAAATAAAATAAATAAAAGAACACAATCCTCCACATAGGGTGTACATCACTACATGAACAAGTTAATCTGATTCCCAAGCAAACTAATTGCACATTATATCAATGCACTATCCAAACTAATCGCACATATAACAATGCACTATCGTCATGTTCAAGGAATTAGTCAATTTGGGAAGTCCGAGACGTTATGGTAAATTTTACTAAATTCTGTATGAATACAGAAACTACAATCTATATCATATTTTAAATTAAGATAAATTTGCAATTTGACAAGATATTAAGAATAGTACAAAAAACATACAGCACTCACTAATGATAGTGCTATCGGGTAATAATACAGTAATGATAATAAGAAGCATGTTACTTATTTCACATAAGCGCCAATTTTTCCGAAGAATTCACTAGCGCTCGGAAAGAGAAAGAAAAAAGAACAAAATCAATGCATCAAAAGAAAGCTTATATACAACACACATTTAACAATCACTAGCAGTGGCAAAATAGCCTAAACTCTATAGCCATCTGTCATGACACCTCTCTCAAGATCATAGCTTCTCTCAAAGAGAAAAGTCTTAAGTTGTCTCTTGAAGCATTCAACAGAACTCAGTTGTCTCATGGACAGCGGCAACCTGTTATAACAACCTCGGAGCCATGTAGGAGAATGACCTCTCAAAGAAAGAAGACTGCTGGAAAGCCCTTGGTTCATCAAGACGAAAAGGGTCATTGTCATGACGCACAACTACACCATGGTGTGTCGGTGGGCGCCTGAGCAGATTCGCAAGGTAACTAGGCTCACCAAATTGGAGAACCTTAAAAGTCACTAAACACAACTTAAATTCTATTCTTGCTCTTACCTGGCAGCCAGTGCAGTTTCTATGTGAAGAGATGTAGTAGGAGTTCTAGGTGGAACACCAAAAATGAGGTCTTGCGGCCCTGTTAAGAACAGACTGAACTTTCTTTAAAATATCATTTGGAAGACCCACCAACAGGGCATTGCAATAACCAACATGAGAGAAGACCAATGAGTGAACCAACGTCAGGAGGCAACGTCTGGTTATAAACGGATTCACGAAATAGAGATTTGTGATGTGCAAGTAACAACTTTTAACTATCTGGTTTTTACATGCTCTTTGAAAATCTAATCGGGAGTTCACATATACACCCAGATTTCGAACAGGGTTGGCCGGTCGCAGCTGAGATCCACCCACATTGATGGAGAGGGCACCTACTATATCATCAGCTCTTCTATTTCCTCGGATGATGAGAATATCAGTTTTACCATCATTTAGTTTAAGATTTCTCGCTCTCATCCACTTCTTGATATCAGACATCAACAATTCCATCTTACTCCGTATATCAACTATATTTGTGATTCTCACATAAATCTGGGTGTCATCTGCATAAAAGTGAAAGGTGACATTATGTGCACGAAGCAGAAGAGACAAACTGCTGATATAAATTATGAATAGGATAGGACCTAAAACTGATCCCTGCGGAACACCATACTGCAGGGGTGTCGAGTCCGAGACCATTTGATTTACCATCACACTCTGGGATCTACCTGACAAGTACGACCCAAGAAGCAAGAGAGCGGAATCACGCACACCACAATCATAAAGATCACTCAATAACAACTCGTGATTCCACTGTGTCAAAGGCCGCAGAGAGATCAAGCAAGACCAATAGTGTGGCCACACCATTGCAAATGTTCTCAACTAGATCATTATGTACTCTAATCAATGCTGTTTCAGTTGAATGATGCTGCCGGTAAGCAGACTGAAAAATTGGGATAGTTTCATTCTGCTGAAGTAGTGGTTGTAATTGGTCAAGTATTGCACGCTCTAATATCTTTGATATGAAGGACAGGTTGGAGACAGAGACGGTAGTTCAATATGTTCTCAACATCAAGTCCAGGTTTCTTTAGACTAGGTCGGAGTAGTGCATACATACATACATACATAAAATTTTAAGACTGAGTGTTCCACACATCAGTGCAGTTTCAGTCCTCTTGTCCTAATGGCGGCATTCCAGGCAACCCTGTTAAGGGCTGCTTCACTTGTCAAGTTCTTGGATTTGAGATCGGCGCGTATAGTCCCATCCCAGGTCTTCCTCGGTCCACCCCTTGGTGCAGCTCCCTCCACAATCACAGACCTGCATTTTTTCACCCAATTTTGTTCATCCATTCTCTCCACATGTCCATACCATCCCAGTCTACTTGTACGCATCACCTCGCTAATACTCTTTATACCTAAACGTCTCCTCAGCTCAACATTTGTTATTCTATCCTGTAGCCTGGCCCCACACACCATTCTCATCTCATTACGCTCCATTCTGCATGCTTTTCAGAATGTGGGAAGTTACCTGCAGAGAAGCACTTATTAATTATTTTGGAAATAAACTCAACTGTGTGATCATAAGAGTCTTGGTAGCTTGGAAACATTTATGGGATCCAACGGGCAAAATATTTATTGAGGTTTCTTATGTAGGACGAGATCATGTCCACCTCTACTGAGTGAAAGGACGAGAGGACATTATTAGGAATGTGTCGGGGTTAGAGTACAACTGAAAGTTCTTCACCAACAGAAGCATCATCCAGTTCCTGTCTTATGCGAGTTATCTTGCCACCAAAAAATGACCACAAAGTTGGCAGCCAACTCGGCATCGGGTACAGAAGGTCTTAAGCCGACTCTTGTTTTTCAAGTAAACTGTTTACAATTGAAGCCAACCTCCTCTGGTCGTTACCACATGAGTCAACTTTTCCCTGATAATACACTTCTTTTCATCTTTGATTGTGTGGACCACGGTACCTTTAAGAATAGCATGCCTCAAGTGACCCCTACCAAAAGGGGGAAGGGGGGGGGGGGGGGGGGGCCGTATTGGCTTTTCGTTAACTAAGCTACTATCTATTTCCACTAAAATTCCACGTTGAGTAATCTTTTGTGGTGTACTTTCCAAGCATCTCTAACTTTCCCTGTTGTCGGTTATAAACAATTAGTTCCCATTATCCATTCCTGACGACACGGCAACTCCTACATCTCTACATCTAACTTGCCTAGCTACATTGAGATTGGGATACCTATAGTAATCTACTAGGTATGAATATCGTACCACACTTTCTCTATATATAATATACTGGGTATATATTTCTAATTTTTTCTTGGAACGTGACGATAGTGCGTTGTTATGTGTGCGAATTAGTTTTGCTTGGGAATACAGATTAACTTGCTATGTTAGTAATGTACACCCTATGTGGTGGATTGGTGTTCTTTTATTTCATAAAATTTTACTTTAGTAAGCGTTAT
>CM064496.1:48376884-48444859 GCA_032716605.1 Paralithodes platypus | reverse complement strand
GAAGTTATTGGTAAAAATAAATACCATGCCGAAAGTTACCTCGGTAGCTACATAGCTTCGACTTTTCAACTTTGTATACCAATTTGCCATTAGATTTATTATATCAGAGCTTTGCTTTATTATGATTTGCACTTTGACAGGTTCGTTAGGAATGGTAATTATTTCATAAATGTTTATACATATTTTAATAATGCATCCCTTAGCTCTACTCCCACTACCTCCCGAAATCCATCCTTCCGAATCCTCCCTTCCTCGCGAGGACAGAGTCCACCTGGCTAGGCTGAGATGCGGACACCATCCAGCTCTCCTGAGCTATCAGAAGAGACTGGATGACTCCGTTGTCGACGCCTGCCGGGATGTAACACAGCACCCCATACCATTAAACACATCATAGAAGACTGCATTTCACACAACCACTTACGCCAACAACACAATCTACACTCAATGAGAGCTCTGTGGGAAAGCCCGATCGTGGCCATGGCCTTCCTCAGGGACTCGGGGCTGTTCGGCAAGGCAGCTTAGGGAACAACAACAACAACAACTCCCATAGTTCAGTATATTTGATAGAACTAAACTTAAAGATGCCCTTAAATTTCTCTTTTTCAATACTTATGTTAGTAATAGGGAAGTGTACGAGTCCTTTGGAATGGAAGAGCAGGCTTTGGGCATTGATTGTGGTGTGGTTGAGTGGATAAAGAGAAGTACTTTGAGGCGTATGGTCATGTTCAGAGAATGGATGAAGACAGAATGCCAAGAAAGATATATGGGAGTCAGGTGAGTGGAACCGCTAGTAGTGGAAGACCACCAATGGTATGGGAAAAGAAAGTGGAAAAATATATTGAAGAAAAACTTCCACGTAGTGGAAGGGGCATTGTGGCACGGGCAAAGAAGGCATGTCTTGACAAAGTAGCTTGGAGACGTTTCTGTCATGGCCATCCTCTAGTGGGGGTTTCCCAGGGGGAAGCAAGGCGTCGGAGATGATGATGATGATGATGATGATTATGTTAGATTCGGGCCTGATATTTTCAAACAAATATTAGGAAATTCCTATGGGGTGGAAATGCTAGACCTCTAATTGCAGATTTATTCTTGCTTGCTTTAGAATTTAAATATATAAGACTTAGTTGACAGTAGCAAGAAAAATAAAAATCCAAGAAAATTAGCACTTGCTAAATTGTTAAGTAATAATAGTAGATATATTGATGATATTCTCTTTTGCAATTTGTTAAATTTTAATCAAGTTGCTAAACTTATTTATCCTAATTCTATTCCCCTCACACAATGTAACGTAAATTATAAAGTTGAAAATGTTCTTGATATAAATATAGAGATTGTTAATGAACAGTGCATACTTAAAGTATATCACAAAGTTGATGATTTTAATTTTAACGTAATAAACTTTCCTTTCCCTAGTAGTAATATCGATAATAAAATAACATGTAATTGTTTTTATTCCCAACTAATAAGATTTTGTAAAATTTGCACTAAAGTAGATGACTTTTGGGCTAGAGCTAGGTTACTATACAAACTCTTAGTAGACAGAGGTTTTGAGGCAAGTAAATTGTTACATAAATTTAATCTTTTTAGGGTCAATTATTGTGACTATTCTAAAATTTGACATCAATAATTTTAATCAAGCATTTTTAACTTGAAGTTTCTTGTATAACCTCTGCTTACTTTTTGTCTGTATTTATTGTTTATCTTTTTCTTTTTCTAATATTAATATGATGATTTTTTTTAAATTAATTGTTCTTGTTAAAAGAGTACTCTTTGTTTAAATCTATTGTTACTTCCTTCATATTTTGCAATTATTTGTCTTTATATTATATGTAGTCATTGTCGATGGTATTAATTGCTGCTTTTGCGATTTCCTTAGTTTATTTTGTGCGATTAAATGTAGGTTATTTGTAGGGTAGTTATTGATAGGGGTCATTTGAGGCATGCTATGCTTACAGGTACCTACCCGATAGCCACTATCGTTAGTGAGTGCTATATATGTATTTTTTGTAATATTACATATATCTTATTAATTTTTATTTTGTACTATTGTTAATGTCTTGTCAAGTTTCAAATTTGATTTTAATATAACATTTTAACACTAACTGTAGTTTCTTTTATTCATGCAGAGTTTAGTAATATTTGCCCGATCGTCCCGAACTTCGCAAATTGACTAATTCCCTGAACGTGACGATAATAATAATAATAATAATAAGCATGTTACTTATTTCTCATAAGCGCCAATTTTTCCGAAGAATTCACTAGCGCTCGGAAAGAGAAAGAAAAAAGAACAAAATCAATGCATCAAAAGAAGGCTTATATACAACACACATTTAACAATCACTAGCAGTGGCAAAATAGCCTAAACTCTATAGCCATCTGTCATGACACCTCTCTCAAGATCATAGCTTCTCTCAAAGAGAAAAGTCTTAAGTTGTCTCTTGAAGCATTCAACAGAACTCAGTTGTCTCATGGACAGCTGGCAACCTGTTATACAACCTCGGAGCCATGTAGGAGAATGACCTCTCAAAGAAAGAAGACTGCTGGAAAGCCCTTGGTTCATCAAGACGAAAAAGGGTCATTGTCATGACGCACAACTACACCATGGTGTGAAGGTGGGCGCCTGAAGCAGCTCCGCAAGGTACCTAGGCTCACCAAATTTGAGAACCTTAAAAGTCACCAAACACAACTTAAATTCTATTCTTGCTCTTACTGGCAGCCAGTGCCGTTCTATGTGAAGAGATGTAGTAGGAGTTCTAGGTGGAACACCAAAAATTAGTCTTGCGGCCCTGTAAAGAACAGACTGAACTTTCTTCAAAATATAATTTGGAAGACCCACCAACAGGGCATTGCAATAATCAACACGAGAGAAGACCAATGAGTGAACCAACGTCAGGAGGCAACGTCTGGTTATAAACGGCTTCACCAAATAGAGATTTCTGATGTGCAAGTAACAACTTTTAACTATCTGGTTTACATGCTCTTTGAAATCTAATCGGGAGTTCACATATACACCCAGATTTCGAACAGAGTTGGCCGGTCGCAGCTGAGATCCACCCACATTGATGGAGAGGGCACCCACTATATCATCAGCTCTTCTATTTCCTCGGATGGTGAGAATATCAGTTTTACCATCATTAGTTTAAGTTTTCTCGCTCTCATCCACTTCTTGATATCAGACATCAACAATTCCATCTTACTCCGTATATCAACTATATTTGTGATTCTCACATAAATCTGGGTGTCATCTGCATAAAAGTGAAAGGTGACATTATGTGCACGAAGCAGAAGAGACAAACTGCTAATAAATTATAAATAGGATAGGACCTAAAACTGATCCCTGCGGAACACCATACTGCAGGGGTGTCGAGTCCGAGACCACTTGATTTACCATCACACTCTGGATCTACCTGACAAGTACGACCCAAGAAGCAAGAGAGCGGAGTCACGCACACCACAATCATAAAGATCACTCAATAACAACTCGTGATCCACTGTGTCAAAGGCCGCAGAGAGATCAAGCAAGACCAATAGTGAGGCCACACCATTGCAAATGTTCTCAACTAGATCATTATGTACTCTAATCAATGCTGTTTCAGTTGAATGATGCTGTCGGTAAGCAGACTGAAAAATTGGGATAGTTTCATTCTGCTGAAGTAGTGGTTGTAATTGGTCAAGTATTGCACGCTCTAATATCTTTGATATGAAGGACAGGTTGGAGACAGGACGATAGTTCAACATGTTCTCAACATCAAGTCCAGGTTTCTTTAGAGTAGGTCGGAGTAGTGCATGCTTTTCAGAATGTGGGAAGCTACCTTCAGAGAAGCACTTATTAATTATTTTGGAAATAAACTCAACTGTGTGATCATAGACTCTTGGTAGCTTGGAAACATTTATGGGATCCAACGGGCAAAATGTTTTATTGAGGTTTCTTATGTAGGACGAGATCATGTCCACCTCTACTGAGTGAAAGGATGAGAGGACATTATTAGGAATGTGTCGGGGTTGGAGTACAACTGAAAGTTCTTCACCAACAGAAGCATCATCCAGTTCCTGTCTTATGCGAGTTATCTTGCCAGCAAAAAATGCCACAAAGTTGGCAGCCAACTCGGCATCGGGTACAGAAGGTCTTAAGCTGACTCTTGTTTTTCCAAGTAAACTGTTTACAATTGAAGCCAACCTCCTCTGGTCGTTACCACATGAGTAAACTTTTCCCTGATAATACACTTTCTTTTCATCTTTGATTGTGTGGACCACAGCTCTTCTGGCTGACAGATATTGCAACCATGTAGAGTCTGTTTTATTTTTCCGATAGTGCGTTGTTATATGTGCGATTAGTTTGCTTGGGAACCAGATTAACTTGCTCATGTGGTGATGTGCACCCTATGGTGGATTGTGTTCTTTCATTTCATAACATTTTATTTCAGTAAGCGTTGTTTCCACATAGCGATTGTGATACTGTATGTTGTTTTGACTTTATATTGTCTTTGTCCCAGTTTTGGTTTGACTTTGTTTGCAAGTTTTACATTTTAATTGAATTGGATACCCCTATGAAGAAGTAAAACACGACCGTCCG
This sequence comes from Paralithodes platypus, assembly GCA_032716605.1. Lineage (NCBI taxonomy): Eukaryota > Metazoa > Arthropoda > Malacostraca > Decapoda > Lithodidae > Paralithodes > Paralithodes platypus. The sequence goes on along the minus strand of CM064496.1, from coordinate 48,440,286 downwards.
TGGTCACGATTGCTCCCGTCCTTCAGTTCATAAAACGAGCATGCCGAGCATGTATTCATTGAGTTTTCTGTGCCTGCTCTCAAACACTATGCACTATGCCCAGTGAAAGTTTTATGTGATTTGTTTAATTGATTGTTCTTGTTAAAAGAGTACTCTTTGTTTAAATCTCATATTTCGTAATTATTTGTCTTTATATATCTATTCATTGTCGATAGTATCAATTGCTTACTTTTGCGATTTCCTTAGTTTATTTGTACGATAAATGTAGGTTATTTGTAGGGTAGTTATTGATAGGGGTCACTTGAGGCATGCTATGCTTACAGGTACCTACCCGATAGCACTATCGTTAGTGAGTGCTATATATGTATTTTTTGTAATATATATATCTTATTAATTTTTATTTTGTACTATTGTTAATGTCTTGTCAAGTTGCAAATTTGATTTTAATATAACATTTGAACACTAATTGTAGTTTCTTTATTCATGCAGAGTTTAGTAATATTTGCCAGAACGTCCCGGACTTCCCAAATTGACTAATTCCCTGAACGTGACGATAGTGCGTTGTTATGTGTGCAATTAGTTTGCTTGGGAACCAGATTAACTTCCTCATGTAGTAATGTACACCCTATGTGGTGGATTGTGTTTTTCATTTCATAAATTTTATTTTAGTAAGCGTTGTTTCCACATAGTGATTTTGATATGGTGTTTTGACTTTATATTGTCTTTGTCTCAGTTTTGGTTTGATTCTGTTTGCAAGTTTTACATTTTAAATTATATGCTGGTGGCGAATCCCATTAATGACTTCTATTTGTGGGTTTCCCCGACCATACAGACAAGATTGTGAAAGAAACAAGTGGCGGCAATGAATGTAGATGTTATCAGAGGCTAACTCTCGGGTTCATTGTCGAGCTCATGATCTGTGCAAGTGAGCGGCGTCCATTCGCTTCCTGCACAATTATTCTTTAGACAACGTAGTTAGTATAACTTGTAGCTGTTGTCTCACATTTCCCTTTCTTGATACTTGTTTGTTAATCTGGAGAAGCCATATCTACTTGTGTGGCACTCCGTCAAAGAATAAATTAAGCACAGGATACTGTACTGTAATGATTGATTCTACAATAAGTTAAAGGAAGGGGGGCACCCAATGAAGGAACCCGGCTCCCCTATCTCAATACCTGTATATTTTTAGGAAAACTTAATTTTAAATTTGTACATACTGATGTAAATAAGAGTTACTAATTCACTAAGTAGAATTTAGTGTTTGTATAATGTCTAATATATTTATTTTCTCATATACCCTTCCCAACCGACCTAAAATCAGCTTCATCTCTTGCGTCATGCAAATATAGAGCTAAACAATATTATATTTTGCAATATCTATACCCTTTTACTTTTCTTATTGATGTTAACTAAGCAAATTTCATAATTTAGAGTAGGTATGAAAACGGTCTTGGTCGTGGCCTTCCTTAGGAGCTCGGGGCTGTTCGGCCAGGCAGCCTTGGGAACGCTTACTACTACTGTACTAGTAATATATTTCATCTGTAAATACGTTAATCTATCTATCTATCTATTGCCTGACGCCGTGATCCCCGAAGGGGTGGCCACGAACGAACCGCCCCCATGCACCTCTGTCCCCAGTCAGTCGACGCCCCTCCCACCACCGCCTTCGTTCATGTACTTCCTCACTCCATCCTTCCACCTCTCATTCGGTCTACCTCTCCCTCCACCTCGCTCTCGTACACCCTCTTAGTCATTCTCTCGCTTTCCATACGTTCCATATGTTCAAGTTGTTCCTTTTCACACTTTCCAGCACATCTACCTCCACACCACACCTCCTTCTTACTTCCTCATTAGTCTGTCTATCCCTCCACGTAACTCCGCACGCACTCCTTAAGTAATTAATTTCCACTGCTCTCACTCTTGGTCTGAGTCTCTCAACCAACGTCCATGCTTCGCTTCCGTAAGCCAGTGTCGGGATTACCACACTGTCATGCAAGGACTTCTTCACTTCCATACTGACCACCCTATTTCTTGTTACTGCTTTTAGCGTTCCTACAACCCTCTTCCCCTGTTGTACCCTCTCCCGCACTTCTTCATCCATAGTCCCATCTTTACTCAACACACTGCCCAGATACTTAAAAGAGTTGACGATCTCCATAGCCTGACCGTTCAGCTTCACCTCACACTCTGTGACTTCACCCCTTTCTAAGACCATAACCTTGCTCTTCCCCGTATTTACCTTCAAATTCCGTTTTTCGCACACTGTTCCAAACTCATTTACCAGACCCTGCAACTCCCATTCATTATCACTCATCAGAACTGTATCATCCGCAAACAGCAGTATAGGTAGCTTCCACTCAATTCCCTCCCTTTTCAGCGATACACCAACATCCACTGCTCTTGATAGTATTTCTTTCATGACTCCATCCATATATACAGTAAACAACCACGGGGACATCACACACCCCTGTTTCAAACCAACATTCAGGTCAAAGAACTCGCTCTGCTCATCTCCACAAGTACTGCCGCCTTTGCACCCTCATACATGCTCTTCACTGCTTTCAGCAACTTGCCCTCTACTCCGTATATTCTAAGTACTTTCCACAAACCTTCTCTATCCACTCTGTCATAGGCCTTCTCCAAGTCCATAAAGGCAACATACACCTTTTGTTTCTTCTCCAGATATTTCTCCACAACACAATTCAGGGTAAAAATCTGATCTACACATCCTCTTCCCTTCCTAAAACCTCCCTGCTCGTCGCCTATCCATAATAATATATTTTTTTTTTTTCAATTTCCTTATACAGTATTTCTAAAGAAAGCATGAAAGTTGAATGTCATTAGTTTTATTATATATTTTAGGTTGCTCAAATGCTTTTAACTAATTTGTAACCCTAACATATGTAATAAATAATTTAATAATTATAGATGATTAATAATTCTATAATTAAAATGTAAAACTTGCAAACTAAACAAACCAAAATTGGGACAAGGACAATATAAAGTCAAATTAAATTATCAAAATCGCTATGTGGAAATATAATATTTCCAAAGGTCAAACAATTAAGGTATATCAGTATGAGTCTTCCAATCACTCAATAATTGTTGGGGCAAATAATCTAATCATTCTGTAATCTTATCAAGTACTGTACTTACCCAACGAACATACAGGGTCAAAGATAAGTCAAAGATTGAAGGGCACAGTTCCAGTGTATAAACTTAACTAAAACTCATACTGTAATTCCTTTTTTAATAACCCACCTTAAAATTATATTTATAATCTTATTTTTTACCCTAGCAACAATAATCAACTATCAATCTTGTTTTTATATTTATAATTGTGTATAATTATATTAATGATATTTCATCTAAACCATGATATAATTATCACATGCTAAATATATATACAGTATACAAGTATATATTTTTTTTGTTATGAATAGTTTAACCAGACCACTGAGTTACAATATGTAACTCTCATAGGGCTCATGCTAAATATAAGTTAATGACATTTTAAATAAATGCTATGGATGTATGTATTTTATGTAGTTAACACTACTGTTTTGTATCTCACTATCACAGAGAGCAGCACAGCTAGCTCTCAGTAAATATTCCTCCTCTCAACACATCACAAGCACATTATACCTTATTGTAAACGGTACACAGGGTGTCAGAGTAAGACGCAACAGCCCTGTATTTGGGAGTATTTGCTGCTCCCAACACTACCACATGAATCATAGAGATGGTAAGGTGGTGCTGGAATGGGAGCTTCCACATAAATGTGAGATGCAAATAGGAGTTTCCCTCTCAGTTTCCACAACGTAGTGCATAGCCATAAGGTCGTAGTGCGGTTGGCAGAGCACTCACCTGCAAACCGAGAGGTCGAGGGTTCGAGGCTCGGGCCAGCCAGTGTGCATTATTGGCAGACAACAGTGCTGTGGAGGACGGTGCGGTCTAGCAATCTGTGGCAACTGTCCACTAAAGTCCCTGAAACATCAGGGCACCCTCCCTAGCCACGCTCTTTGCGCAGGGAGTGCATGGTGGTAAAAAACGCATCACACATATATATATATATACAGTATATGTATGTATATACTCAGGCACATACCCCATAGCTGGGTGTGGCAGATTCGAGACTAAGCCCGAACAGAAACAATTTATGTTTCAGTTCTTAGGGTCCGGGATCACTTTTGCGTTCCCTCACCCCTTACTCTGTCTCATCTAGTAGGTGAATTTTACAAGGAGGGAATGATTCCTAGCCCCCTGCCCGAAGAAGGAAAAGTAGGACAGTAAAAGAGACAGACAGAACGGCTAAGGTTGGGTAGAGGATGGCAAACCTCACTCTGGATAATATACTGTATATGTATATATATATATAGAGAGAGAGAGAGAGTGAGTTAGGTTACTATACAGACTCTTAGTCGACAGAGGTGGCAATATAAGTAAATTGTTGCATAAATTTCATCTTTTTAAGGCCAATTATAAGAACATAAGGAAACGGGAGTCTGCAGAAAGCTGATTGGCCCACACTAATCTTAATTTGATATCAATAATATTTATCAAGCATTTTTAACTTAAGTTTCTCATACCGGTATAGCCTTTGCTTATTTTTTATTTATTTTTATTTTCCTATATATGTAATTAGTTTAACCAGACCACTGAGTTCCACAAAAGAACTCTCATAGGGCTGGCTCGAAGGATTAGATCAAGATGGACAACTAATCAAGTCAAGAGATAGGGAAGGGCAGGAGATTCTTACAGTTTCTTATAGTAGATCCTCTGGAAAAAGGCAAACTAGGCCTGTGTATCCAGCTCAGTACCAGTACTTGCACTGCTGCGGTCGTTCACGGTGTTGGCGGCGGCGGTAGCAGACGCAATTTTTTTACTATTCTGTATTTTTGCTTTATAATCAAACTTCAAATCTTGTCTTCCCCATGCTTTATCAAGATTACTCTCAAAATCCCTTATTGATTCGGAATCGACTACATACTGGGACAGTGCGTTCCACTCATTTACCACTATCACAAAATGAGTTCTTTGCCTTCTCAAGCCTATTTCTTTCTTTGTAAATTTTCTTAGAGTGTCCTCTCGTTCTTGTTCCCTCCCGCATCAAGAAGATACCTTCACACACATCCTCATCATACTTTCCTGACACTATCTTAAAAGTCTCTATCATATCCCCTCTCTTTCTCCTATATGCCAGTGTCGGAAGCTCCAGTGTCCTCAACCTCTGCTCATAGCCCGCGTTCTTCAACGTTGGTACAGTACTAGCTTGCTAGCTCTCCTCTGCACTTTCTCCACTGCTTCTATATCCTTTACCATATATGGAGCCCACACCTGGTTCGCATATTCCAGGTGCGGCCTAACCAGCGCTGTATAGAGATTCCTGAAGATTTCTTCGTCAAGTGACACAAATGTCCTCCTTATCAGCCCTACAATTCTATTGGCTTTGTTTATCTTTTCCGCTAAATGTTCTGAGAAATTTAACTTATTGTCTATCACTACTCCTATATCCTTTTCTGCATTCACTTCCTCCATCGCTTCATACATACTGTATCCTACCTTGTCTATCTTGCTTGTCCCAATCCGCATGTACTTGCATTTTTTTGGATGAAAAGGCATTAACCAATGCTCAGACCATCCCTTCATGCCCTCCACATCTCCTTGAAGAAAACCCACATCTTCCTTACTCCTCACTCTTCTATACAGCTTAGTGTCATCCGCATACAGGTATACCTCACTTCCATTAGTTATAACTTCAGGTAAGTCGTTGATAAATATAACGAACAGTAGTGGTCCCAACACAGATCCCTGAGGTACCCCACTTGTAATTTCCCTCCACCCCGAGCCTATTCCATTCACCAGAGATGAACAACTCTAGGAAGGTGTGAAGACATGCAGACATTTCTTGCCATTTCATCAGTTCAGCCAGACCACATGAGCTTTGTCTGTAGCTATTGAATGGTAATCTACTTCTATCGTGTATTATATATTTTTTATAATTTTTATTGTTCTTGTTACAAGAGTAGCCTACTCTTGTAGGCAATACTACAGTATACAGTATACTCATGTGTTATCACTTCTTTATATTTTGCTATTGTTCTACTTTATTTTATTATAGTTATTCACTTTGGATAGTATCAATTGCTTGCCTTTGTGATTTCCAAACAGTATTATATTTGTACTATAAATTTAGGTTATTTGTAAGATATCAGTTGGTAGGGGTCAAGTGTCCATGCTATGCTCACAGGTACCTGCTCGATAGCACTATCTTCATGAATACCGGTGTGTATTTTATACTATTGCTCATATCTTATCATATTACAAATTAGTTGTATATTTTATGAATTAATATTGCTTACTGTGCAGTTTTATGCATTAATTATCATTTTATAATTTTAACTACATAACAGTAAAAGTCTGATAATCCGACGACCGATAAATGGAATCTCCCAATAGTCCAATATTTTTTAAATGAGGCCAAATCCGAATTCACCCGATAGTCCGAATTTCAAAGTCCCGAAGTCCCCCTTTTGAGGCATTAGGCTACCCAAAGCCCACCCAAATAACACATAATGGATAATGGTACACACTCATATTATATGTTCATGAAATCACTTTAAATGTTTACCATTATGTGTCATATTGGATGAATAGCATTATATTGTGCATATGCATAGCCTATATTGTGTTCAGGTTTTCGTCAGGCCATTAATAATAATAATAATAATAATAAGCATGTTACTTATTTCTCATAAGCGCCAATTTTTCCGAAGAATTCACTAGCGCTCGAAAAGAGAAAGAAAAAAGAACAAAAATCAATGCATCAAAAGAAGGCTTATATACAACACACATTTAACAATCACTAGCAGTGGCAAAATAGCCTAAACTCTATAGCCATCTGTCATGACACCTCTCTCAAGATCATAGCTTCTCTCAAAGAGAAAAGTCTTAAGTTGTCTCTTGAAGCATTCAACAGAACTCAGTTGTCTCATGGACAGCGGCAACCTGTTATACAACCTCGGAGCCATGTAGGAGAATGACCTCTCAAAGAAAGAAGACTGCTGGAAAGCCCTTGGTTCATCAAGACGAAAAGGGTCATTGTCATGACGCACAACTACACCATGGTGTGCCGGTGGGCGCCTGAGCAGCTCCGCAAGGTACCTAGGCTCACCAAATTTGAGAACCTTAAAAGTCACCAAACACAACTTAAATTCTATTCTTGCTCTTACTGGCAGCCAGTGCAGTTCTATGTGAAGAGATGTAGTAGGAGTTCTAGGTGGAACACCAAAAATTAGTCTTGCGGCCCTGTTAAGAACAGACTGAACTTTCTTCAAAATATAATTTGGAAGACCCACCAACAGGGCATTGCAATAATCAACACGAGAGAAGACCAATGAGTGAACCAACGTCAGGAGGCAACGTCTGGTTAAAAACGGCTTCACCAAATAGAGATTTCTGATGTGCAAGTAACAACTTTTAACTATCTGGTTTACATGCTCTTTGAAATCTAATCGGGAGTTCACATATACACCCAGATTTCGAACAGAGTTGGCCGGTCGCAGCTGAGATCCACCCACATTGATGGAGAGGGCACCCACTATATCATCAGCTCTTCTATTTCCTCGGATGATGAGAATATCAGTTTTACCATCATTTAGTTTAAGTTTTCTCGCTCTCATCCACTTCTTGATATCAGACATCAACAATTCCATCTTACTCCGTATATCAACTATATTTGTGATTCTCACATAAATCTGGGTGTCATCTGCATAAAAGTGAAAGGTGACATTATGTGCACGAAGCAGAAGAGACAAACTGCTAATATAAATTATAAATAGGATAGGACCTAAAACTGATCCCTGCGGAACACCATACTGCAGGGGTGTCGAGTCCGAGACCACTTGATTTACCATCACACTCTGGGATCTACCTGACAAGTACGACCCAAGAAGCAAGAGAGCGGAGTCACACACACCACAATCATAAAGATCACTCAATAACAACTCGTGATCCACTGTGTCAAAGGCCGCAGAGAGATCAAGCAAGACCAATAGTGAGGCCACACCATTGCAAATGTTCTCAACTAGATCATTATGTACTCTAATCAATGCTGTTTCAGTTGAATGATGCTGTCGGTAAGCAGACTGAAAAATTGGGATAGTTTCATTCTGCTGAAGTAGTGGTTGTAATTGGTCAAGTATTGCACGCTCTAATATCTTTGATATGAAGGACAGGTTGGAGACAGGACGATAGTTCAACATGTTCTCAACATCAAGTCCAGGTTTCTTTAGAGTAGGTCGGAGTAGTGCATGCTTTTCAGAATGTGGGAAGCTACCTTCAGAGAAGCACTTATTAATTATTTTGGAAATAAACTCAACTGTGTGATCATAGACTCTTGGTAGCTTGGAAACATTTATGGGATCCAACGGGCAAAATGTTTTATTGAGGTTTCTTATGTAGGACGAGATCATGTCCACCTCTACTGAGTGAAAGGATGAGAGGACATTATTAGGAATGTGTCGGGGTTGGAGTACAACTGAAAGTTCTTCACCAACAGAAGCATCATCCAGTTCCTGTCTTATGCGAGTTATCTTGCCAGCAAAAAATGCCACAAAGTTGGCAGCCAACTCGGCATCGGGTACAGAAGGTCTTAAGCTGACTCTTGTTTTTCCAAGTAAACTGTTTACAATTGAAGCCAACCTCCTCTGGTCATTACCACACGAGTCAACTTTTCCCTGATAATACACTTTCTTTTCATCTTTGATTGTGTGGACCACAGCTCTTCTGGCTGACAGATATTGCAACCATGTAGAGTCTGTTTTATTTTTCCGCCATTCACGTTCAGCTCTTCTACGCGCTCTTCTAAGAAATTTAACTCGAGTGCTATACCAGGGTGAATCATCTCGTACTATGATTTTCTTCTCTACTTCTGGACAGTGATGATCGAACACTAATTTAAGTGCATTTCCATGTACCTCCACCAGCTCATCTGAAGTAAGGTTGGAAGTATCAATACTTCCCAAGTACTGTTTTACTTCACTGCTAGCCAAATTTTGGTCTGCAGGTACCTACCCGATAGCACTATCGTTAGTGAGTGCTGTACTGTATTTTATATATTATTTTGTAATAGTATAGATATCTTATCAATATTTGTATTTTTTACTATTGTTAATGTCTTGTCATGTTGCAAATTTGATTTTAAATAATATTTTGACATTTAACATGTAGTTTCTTTATTCATGCAGAGTTTAGTAAAATTTGCCAGAACGTCCCGGACTTCCCAAACTTGACTACTTCCTTTAAAGTGACGATAGTGCGTTGTTATATGTGCGATTGGTTTGCTTGGGAAACAGATTAACTTGCTCATTAGTGATGTACACCCTATGTTGGTGGATTGTGTTCTTTTTATGTAATAATTTTCATTTTAGTAAGCGTTTGTTTCCACATAGCGATTTTGATAATTTTAATTTGACTTTAATATTGTCCCTTGTCCCCAATTTTGGTTTGTTTAGTTTGCAAGTTTTACATTTTAATTTTTATAATTTCTAAATCTGATTACTTTTTCATGTGTGAGTGGCTTAGGGAAATCAAAGCTGAAAGTAATCAAAGCATGATCAGAGGTATTAGGGTCAGCATTCTCAACATCAACATCCAGAACACCACCACAACCCACAGGAGAGAAAACCAAGTCAAGGGTGTGTCCTAAGATATGAGTTGGGTGGGACACATGGTTTACAAAATTGTTCTGATCAGTCAACTCAAGGAACTCAGGAGAGAATGGCTTCAGATGAGGGCTGTCAACCCAGTAATTAAAATCTCCACATATCAAAAGTCTTCCGGTTTTAGCAGAAAATTCCTCGAGAAACTGCCCAAACTCTTCCATAAAACCCCTATCTGTGCCACGATGGCCAGGCCTATAGACAACTGCCATTCTTAGAATTTGTTGATGGAGTTTTATTTCCACTTCCAACAGTTCATAGTAAAGAGGGGCTGGGTTATGGCTTATTTGCAAGATATTCACCAGAGATGTGGAGTAGACAACTGCCACTCCACCACCCGGATGATCTCCCCTAGGCCTAGGAACATTTATTATGGAATGGGTTTTAGGCAATGCCGCCTGGATAATATTCAGATCTGACTCGAACAACCAGGTCTCAGTGAGACATAATACATCAAGGTTACGTTCATCCAAGATCTCGCAAATATGATCCATTTTGTTACGCAAGGAACGAACATTCAACAGACCCAGTTTCAACCGGCTCCCATGTGCATTTTTCAGTTTTTTGAACCTACAAAATTGGTGTTCTCAATAACTTTATTTCTCTGAGCTGTCATTAGAGGACAATTTCTACTTGAGGCGAAATGATTTGGCGGCTCCGTAACTGATGTGGAGCTCATACAATTTATACATTTGGGGGAAGTCTTGTTGGTGCAGTCTTTTGAGTTATGAGTACCGGCACAGAAGTTGCATTTTGGATCCTCATTTTTCCGATAACACCTGTCACTGGTATGACCAAAGCCCTGGCAATGGTAACATTGTGTTACCCAGAAGCGATCGTATGCACGACATCTCACAAGTCCAACATACACAGAATTGCCATCATCCACAATGGAAGAGCGTATTTCAGGTGACATTTTTACTACCGCAGTCTTTGTGTGTGCATCACTCTTTTGCTTGGTGAATAGCAAATTCATAGCTAAGCCATCGTCGACCAGGGACTTTATTCTTGGGTTCTTGTAGAGGATGCTGGGAATGATCTCATTATCCTCAGCGTCATTAGCAATGCCTACCAGAGTCATTTTTGGCATCATCTTCTTTGGTTCGGAGACACTGAAGGCACTGTCCCACCCCCAAACACTGATTGATGGCCTTTCCTGCATCTTTTTTCGCTTTCTTGGATGGAAGTCGTACCACCAGTACACCTGAATCAGTTCTAGTTAACTTGTTAACCGGAACCAAAGCCAAAGCAGTCTCGATTGCCTTTGTATCTGGTGGGCTTACTGGCTCGGAGGATCGGTCTTTTGGCTTCACTACCAGGACCTGATGGTCCCAGACAGTTTTTTTCTTTCCACCATCTACCACCTCAGTGGTGCGTTTGGTCGGCTCCTTTTTGGTCTCTTCAAATGTTTGCTGAACTATCTTGGCAAACAAGGGAATGTCGGGGGCAGCAACTTTAGTCTCAAGGATATCCATTCTGTTACCAATACTCTCTATCTCCACAGCCACCGCAGCAAGGGCACCCTTCACTTCGTTTACAATGGCAGTCTTCACTTCACCAACTAGGGCAGCCGTCAGGTCATCCAAGGTCTGCTGACTAATTGCTGCATCCTTTGCAGCCAGGGGGGTGGTATCGCAAACAGTGCAATGCCATTTAAATCCAGGTTTCTTCTTTGCAAGTACTCTGAGGTCCTCATCATCAACATTTATACAGTTAACATGAAAATAGGTACCACACGAGTAGCAGCCCAGGTTCATAGGGGTAAATTCCAATAATCCGAAAAATCCGGTAATCGGAACGAGGCCCGGTCCCCTGCTATTCGGACTACAGGACTTTTACTGTAATTTGAATAGAACACTATAACTTGAATTGTAGTTTCTTTATTCATACAGAATTTACCAGAACGTCCTAAACTTCCCATTTGACTAATTCCTTGAATATGACGAGAGTATGTTAATATAATTATGTGCAACTAGTTTGCTAGGGAAACAAATTCACTTGCTCATATAGTGAGGTATATACATTCCATGTGGTGGGTTTGTGTGTGTGTGTTTTTTTAATAATGTTTTGCTAAATCTTCAATGCGTTATTTCCACAAGGTGATTTTGATAAACTCTTTTGTCTTTATACTGTGGAGTTCCTGATTTTGTTTGTTTGTTTTGCAAGTTTTACATTATAAATAATTAACATATAGTACATACATATATCTCTCTCCCCAATGTTTGCACTCACCTCTCCTTCCTCTCTAAGAGATATCCTTTTGTCCCTAGCCATCACTGCCAACATGCACTCGAACACATACGTCGTAAAGGCCCCCATTTTGCCATCTTCACTGACGAGTCTAAGACTGACTCTGGGGTGGGCCTCGCTGCTGTGTCCTCTACTAAGCTCCTTGAGTTTTCTCTCCCGCCCCAAGCCTCTATCTTTACTGCTGAACTTTTAGCTATCCAATCTGCTATTGACATTATATGACACCCCTCAACAGCCCTTTAATTTACAGTGACTCTCGTAGTGCCCTCGAAGCGCTCCGTGCTTATTCTTTCTCCCACGTAATAGTTTAAGCCATAAAACACGCTCTCCACGAGATGAGCCTACGTGGATTCCAGGTCCAGTTATGTTGGATTCTTGCTCACATCGGTGTCCGTGGCAATGAAGACGCCGATGCTGCGGCTAAGAATGCTATTTTAATGATCCCTCGCCAGCCCCACCTTCCGTTAGGTGATTGGCTGTCCTTACTCAAGCCTTCTATTCTTTACACGTGGCAATCTCATTGGGATGCTCTACCCTGCAATAATAAACTCCGTGCAATCAAACCTTCTGTCCGTCCTTGGCCCTCGTCTTCCAGGTCTCACAGGTGTGAGGAAGTTTTACTAACTAGACTTAGGATAGGCAATTCCCGGCTGACTCACGGTTATTTGATGTCCACTCCCCGCACTCCGCCCCCTACCTGCTCCTCCTGTCATTCCCCTCTAACTGTTCGCCACGTCTTGACTGCCCAGATACTGCCCGTCTGCGTACGGTTTGTTTTGGTACTAAATCATTCACTGACCTTTTATCCGATTCTCCGTCATTTTCCTTCCCCCCTATCGTCCGTTTTTTGCGTCGCCTTAAGCTCCTTTCAGTAATCTGATCCAATACCTCGGGCCAGACCTATGAGAGTTCCGTATGGAGCTCAGTGGTCTGGTTAATCTGCTCTACATAACTAACTAACTACATACATACCGGTACATAAAAAAAATGTAGGGACCGAGTGCTCCACACGGAGTATGGTACCGGTCTCATGTTCTAATGGCGGCTCTCCAGGCAGCCCTGTTCAGAGCTGTCTCACTTGTCAGTTTTTATTTTAATTCAAGATCAGACCGTAGGGTCTGACCCACGTCTTTCCTTGGTCTGCCCCTTGGTGCATCTCCCCCCAAGTTCACGGACCTGCATCTTTTCACCCAACTTAGTTCATCCATCCTCTCCACATGTCGAAACCATCAAAGCCTACTAGTACGCATCTAGATTAATTGTTGAGCTTTAGTGAACATGTACTGTAATTATGATATTGGCTTACCAACAAAAAAGGAGACATAATGCACTGCAGTGCAGCCAATTGACCACTTGCGAATTTCGGGCTATAAGGAAGTTGGAGCTGTAGACATAGATATTATTATTTATTACTAGCATTACCACCTAAAATGCGGGTGGATGGGACTTCCGGTGGATGGGACTCGTTAGCCTTCGTCGGCAACTCATCTAGGGGAGACAACCTTATACAAATCCGGGTGGATGGGACTCGTCAGCCTTGGTTGGCAACCTGTCTAGGGGAGTAAACCTGATACAAATCCGTACTGCTTACCTAAAGGTAAGGCAGGTTAGTGGATGGATTAGCCGAACACCACTGTAGAAAAATAGTGCTAACAAGATACACAGAGGGCCTCGGAGTCGGACGGATCCTAAATTGAGTGGTCAATCCTGTAAGTCCTTCACTAAACTGGCACGGGTTGTCCCTCTCACAGGGAATAGGTCCGCTTGGGGGCATTCTGTGTATGGCCACCCTCGTAAGGGGAGTAAGGCGTCCGGCGATAGATAGATAAAATAACAGACATCGCTGGCACAGAAAGGGTTAAAGATATTTCCCCCCTTCTCACCCAAGAAATTCCCTGTTTTCCCCAAATTATACCACTTTACTCCTAAACAACTGATACGTACAGCAGAAAATAGACAATTATAATGTAAAACTTGCAAAATAAACAAACCACAACTGGGATGACACAAGATAAACGCAAAGGAACTAATCAAATTAATCAAACTAATCAATAACGCCAAGGTGGTACAGCTTGTTTTCAATACTGAATGTTTCATGACTTTCATCCCCAGCGTAATTAACCCTTCGGTAATTTAGGAGAATGGATTAAGGGGAGATTTCCACTAGAGGGATTTTATTCTTGACCCCTTTCTCCCTCGTGTATAGCTCCATTACTTTTGAGATTTTAAGACGTTCACCCCATTAGTTTGGCAATTTTATGAAATTTTGCACCATTTGTCAATTTTAAGACCATTTGTGCCATGTAGGTGTTAATTGTTTCCTGGTGAGCGATAGCGAGCCTATAATTTAAGAGGAACCGGATTTTAGCCGGGACATTTTTCTACCGAAAAATGTAAACATTTACAGTAAAAGTCCTTTAATCCGACGACCGATGATTCGAATCTCCCAATAGTCCGAATTTTTCAATTTGAGGCCAAATCCGAATTCACCCGATGGTCCGAATTTCAAGAAGTCCCAAAGTCCCCTTTTTGAGGCATTAGTCCACTCAAATGACACATAATGGAGCACACACATATCATATGTTCATGAATTCACTTTAAAAGTTTACCATTGTCATTGTAACCTATTACCTACTTCAAAACATTCAGATTAATGGTCAAAGGAAGCTACTGATATAAACGTAAACACCACATCGTCTGCTAGAGAGTTTGTTTTGCTCTTGAACGCATCCTTGGGACGCTCCGAAGCGCTACTGGCTTGCACCACATTTTCTGCAAGCGCATTCAGTCTTGAGCTTGAAAACGCACCTTTGGACGTTCCGATACGCTACTATTTATAGTTCAGTGATCGGAGCGTCCCAAGGGTGCTTTCAAGACAACAAGACAAGGGTGCTTTCAATACAATATAATAACAGAGCACGTCACAAAAGGAAAATCACAAAAGGAAAATTACAAGAACCTCTCAGGGAAGTGCCGTTGTTAAGGCATTACTTCCCGAACCACATCTGATCTGATCTTCAAGAGCAAGACAAACTCGCTAGTAGACGATGCGGACATATGGTGTTTACGTTTATATCAGCAGATTCCTTTGACCATTAATCTGAATGTTTTGAAGTAGGTAATAGGCTACAATGACAATGGTAAACTTTTGAAGTGATTTCATGAACATATGATATGTGTGTGTGTCATTTGGGTGGCCTAATGCCTCAATGTTTTCGTCAGGCCATTAATACACAGGTTCATAGGGGTAAAGTCCGATAATCCGAAAAATCCACTAATCCGAACGAGGGCCGGTCCGCTGCCCTTCGGATTAACGGAAGTTTACTGTATCTTGAAAGGGGGTCTAAGGGGTGTAATTTTAAGCTTGATGGAGGTCGGTACAAACTAAAAATCTCCTCTTAAGGGGACCGACCGGTTAATTACAAACTTCCAGGTCTTACTTTCAATTTAAATTAAATTTGGCACAGGTGTATATGACCATAAAACTAGATCAAAATGTTGTTTTTTTTTTTTTTTTTTTTTCCTTGGAATTTAGGTAAAAAATTTTTTTAAAATCATAGCACTGCAGAAAATGATAAACTCCTACAGAAATCCCTATAGCACATGTTTTATGTGATCAAACAACTCACAAAAGGTGTATCTGTAGTTTCTATAAAACACATTTTATATATTTTGTGTATTTGTTCGATTTAGGTGATTACGGATTCAGGCGAATATATTTATAGAAAATTACAACTTTGACGACATATTGTGATTTTTTTTTAATTACTACAGAAAATTGGCTTTATAGGCCTTTTAGTGTTTTTAATTACCTTTCCAATGGTATATACACCATTCCTATAGGTCCAATAATAACTGTAGAATAACATCCGATAGTGCGGCAATATAGGTTCTGAGAAAAACAGGTGAAAGTCCAAGGTTATTAGGTGAACATTTGTACTTTCGTTTTTTAGATTTACAATATTTTACGCAGGAACATGGCAAAGTAGAAGATAAAGCGTATTGGAGGTTGTAGAGTAGCTTACGCTCTTTCGATTTATATAGGTATGCTCCTCGTACGACCAGTAGTTACTGAGCATGTTAATTTCAAAGTTCGCTATATAACATTTTTAGAATTACAGGAAAAGTTTGGAAAAAAAAAAAAAAACGATTTCCAATGGGTTTTCACTAATAACATTTCACTGGCTTATGAAGGGATGTTGACTCTTGTTGAGTAAACACCTATTGGTATTTTCAGGATTTCGAGCTTTATTAACCTGTTACAACAATAAAACGAGTGAAAACAGCGTTTGGATGGTCAAAATCGGAGATACAGGCTGCGAGTTACATAATGTATGGGTGAGGCAACCTCCTTTCCCGCCAATTTCCCCCAAGGCCACTGAGACACTGTCGATCGATACTCTCTCTCTCTCTCTCTCTTGCACTCGCTTGTTAACAGTGATGACAATGCCCTGCGTGCAACTCGCTAATGTTAGCACGAAAATATACCTCAGAATAAGGGAATAACAGGGAAAATAGGTGATAACTGAAGGAGGGGAGGAAAGTGGGGAAGGAGGGGAGGTAGAGGACTGATATTTTGCATGGCCCAAGGGCAAAACAAAAATAAATAAATAAATAAAATAAATAAAAATATTTTTTTGTTTTCGATGTTTAATTTTTTTTTTTTTTTTCTCTGACTCTTAAGAGTCTTCCCGCAGTCCGCCGGGGGAACTCTTAAGAGTCTTCCCGCAGTTCCCGGGTTAAGAAGGATCTGGGGTAGTATAAATAGTTTAGTGAGATAGTTCGAAGCCTGTTAATTGCCGGAGGCCCTTGTTAAACTGAATAAAATCATCTAATTAAAATGTAAAACTTGCAAACTAAACAAACCAAAATTGGGACAAGGACAATATAAAGTCAAATTAAATTATCAAAATCGCTATGTGGAAACAACGTTTACTAAAATGAAAATTATTAAATAAAAGAACACAATCCACCACATAGGGTGTACACTACTACATGAGCAAGTTAATCTGTTTCCCAAGCAAACTAATCGCACATATAACAACGCACTATCGTCACGTTAAAGGAAGTAGTCAAGTTTGGGAAGTCCGGGACGTTCTGGCAAATTTTACTAAACTCTGCATGAATAAAGAAACTATATGTTAAATGTCAAAATATTATTTAAAATCAAATTTGCAACATGACAAGACATTAAAATAGTACAAAATACAAATATTGATAAGATATCTATACTATTACAAAATAATATATAAAATACAGTACAGCACTCACAAACGATAGTGCTATCGGGTAGGTACCTGTAAGCATAGCATGCCTCAAGTGACCCCTATCAATAACTACCCTACAAATAACCTACATTTATAGCACAAATAAACTAAGGAAATCGTAAAAGTAAGCAATTGATACTATCGACAATGAATACATATAATATAAAGACAAATAATTACAAAATATGAAGTAACAACAGATTTAAACAAAGAGTACTCTTTTAACAAGAACAATAAATTTAAAAAATTTAAAAAATTTAAAAAATAGTAGCCACAAAAAATTAAAAGGACTGCACCGGTACAGAAGGGGTTAACTAGATATGAGCTTGTTACGGACACGGTGATGGTTGTTGTTGTTGTTGATGGTTAGTGTGTAGAGCTGCTAGATTTCGTTGAGGATATTCTCTTATCCATTATGGTGTAAAACTTGCAAAATAAATAAACCAAACCTGGGACGACACGAGATAAACGCAAAAGAACTACTGTAATCAATATCGCTGTGTGGAAATAACGCTTAATAAAATAAAATAAAATAAATAAAAGAACACAATCCTCCACATAGGGTGTACATCACTACATGAACAAGTTAATCTGATTCCCAAGCAAACTAATTGCACATTATATCAATGCACTATCCAAACTAATCGCACATATAACAATGCACTATCGTCATGTTCAAGGAATTAGTCAATTTGGGAAGTCCGAGACGTTATGGTAAATTTTACTAAATTCTGTATGAATACAGAAACTACAATCTATATCATATTTTAAATTAAGATAAATTTGCAATTTGACAAGATATTAAGAATAGTACAAAAAACATACAGCACTCACTAATGATAGTGCTATCGGGTAATAATACAGTAATGATAATAAGAAGCATGTTACTTATTTCTCATAAGCGCCAATTTTTCCGAAGAATTCACTAGCGCTCGGAAAGAGAAAGAAAAAAGAACAAAATCAATGCATCAAAAGAAAGCTTATATACAACACACATTTAACAATCACTAGCAGTGGCAAAATAGCCTAAACTCTATAGCCATCTGTCATGACACCTCTCTCAAGATCATAGCTTCTCTCAAAGAGAAAAGTCTTAAGTTGTCTCTTGAAGCATTCAACAGAACTCAGTTGTCTCATGGACAGCGGCAACCTGTTATACAACCTCGGAGCCATGTAGGAGAATGACCTCTCAAAGAAAGAAGACTGCTGGAAAGCCCTTGGTTCATCAAGACGAAAAGGGTCATTGTCATGACGCACAACTACACCATGGTGTGCCGGTGGGCGCCTGAGCAGATCCGCAGGGTACCTAGGCTCACCAAATTGGAGAACCTTAAAAGTCACTAAACACAACTTAAATTCTATTCTTGCTCTTACTGGCAGCCAGTGCAGTTCTATGTGAAGAGATGTAGTAGGAGTTCTAGGTGGAACACCAAAAATGAGTCTTGCGGCCCTGTTAAGAACAGACTGAACTTTCTTTAAAATATAATTTGGAAGACCCACCAACAGGGCATTGCAATAACCAACATGAGAGAAGACCAATGAGTGAACCAACGTCAGGAGGCAACGTCTGGTTATAAACGGCTTCACCAAATAGAGATTTCTGATGTGCAAGTAACAACTTTTAACTATCTGGTTTACATGCTCTTTGAAATCTAATCGGGAGTTCACATATACACCCAGATTTCGAACAGGGTTGGCCGGTCGCAGCTGAGATCCACCCACATTGATGGAGAGGGCACCTACTATATCATCAGCTCTTCTATTTCCTCGGATGATGAGAATATCAGTTTTACCATCATTTAGTTTAAGATTTCTCGCTCTCATCCACTTCTTGATATCAGACATCAACAATTCCATCTTACTCCGTATATCAACTATATTTGTGATTCTCACATAAATCTGGGTGTCATCTGCATAAAAGTGAAAGGTGACATTATGTGCACGAAGCAGAAGAGACAAACTGCTGATATAAATTATGAATAGGATAGGACCTAAAACTGATCCCTGCGGAACACCATACTGCAGGGGTGTCGAGTCCGAGACCATTTGATTTACCATCACACTCTGGGATCTACCTGACAAGTACGACCCAAGAAGCAAGAGAGCGGAATCACGCACACCACAATCATAAAGATCACTCAATAACAACTCGTGATCCACTGTGTCAAAGGCCGCAGAGAGATCAAGCAAGACCAATAGTGAGGCCACACCATTGCAAATGTTCTCAACTAGATCATTATGTACTCTAATCAATGCTGTTTCAGTTGAATGATGCTGTCGGTAAGCAGACTGAAAAATTGGGATAGTTTCATTCTGCTGAAGTAGTGGTTGTAATTGGTCAAGTATTGCACGCTCTAATATCTTTGATATGAAGGACAGGTTGGAGACAGGACGGTAGTTCAATATGTTCTCAACATCAAGTCCAGGTTTCTTTAGACTAGGTCGGAGTAGTGCATACATACATACATACATAAAATTTTAAGACTGAGTGTTCCACACATCAGTGCAGTTTCAGTCTCTTGTCCTAATGGCGGCATTCCAGGCAACCCTGTTAAGGGCTGCTTCACTTGTCAAGTTCTTGGATTTGAGATCGGCGCGTATAGTCCGATCCCAGGTCTTCCTCGGTCCACCCCTTGGTGCAGCTCCCTCCACAATCACAGACCTGCATTTTTTCACCCAATTTTGTTCATCCATTCTCTCCACATGTCCATACCATCCCAGTCTACTTGTACGCATCACCTCGCTAATACTCTTTATACCTAAACGTCTCCTCAGCTCAACATTTGTTATTCTATCCTGTAGCCTGGCCCCACACATCCATCTCACCATTCTCATCTCATTACGCTCCATTCTGCATGCTTTTCAGAATGTGGGAAGTTACCTGCAGAGAAGCACTTATTAATTATTTTGGAAATAAACTCAACTGTGTGATCATAGAGTCTTGGTAGCTTGGAAACATTTATGGGATCCAACGGGCAAAATATTTTATTGAGGTTTCTTATGTAGGACGAGATCATGTCCACCTCTACTGAGTGAAAGGATGAGAGGACATTATTAGGAATGTGTCGGGGTTAGAGTACAACTGAAAGTTCTTCACCAACAGAAGCATCATCCAGTTCCTGTCTTATGCGAGTTATCTTGCCACCAAAAAATGACACAAAGTTGGCAGCCAACTCGGCATCGGGTACAGAAGGTCTTAAGCCGACTCTTGTTTTTCAAGTAAACTGTTTACAATTGAAGCCAACCTCCTCTGGTCGTTACCACATGAGTCAACTTTTCCCTGATAATACACTTTCTTTTCATCTTTGATTGTGTGGACCACGGTACCTTTAAGAATAGCATGCCTCAAGTGACCCCTACCAAAAGGGGAAGGGGGGGGGGGGGCGAGTATTGGCTTTTCGTTACTAAGCTACTATCTATTCCACTAAAATTCCACGTTGAGTAATCTTTTGTGGTGTACTTTCCAAGCATCTCTAATTTCTTTGTCGGTATAAACAATTATCCCATTATCATTCCTGACACACTGCACTCCTACATCTCTACATCTAACTTGCCTAGCTACATTGAAGATTGGGATACCTATAGTAATCTACTAGGTATTAATATCGTACCACCTTTCTCTATATATAATATACTGGGTATATATTTCTAATTTTTTCTTGAACGTGACGATAGTGCGTTGTTATGTGTGCGATTAGTTTGCTTGGGAAACAGATTAACTTGCTATGTAGTAATGTACACCCTATGTGGTGGATTGTGTTCTTTTATTTCATAAATTTTACTTTAGTAAGCGTTATTTCCACATAGCGATATTGATAAGTTATTTTACCTTTATCTTATATCGTCCCAGTTTTGGTTTGTTTAGTTTGCAAGTTTAACATTTTAATACTGGGTATATAAAATGTTCTCAATTTATTTGCCATATACCTGTACAATTAAATCTAGTGGGTATTAACCCCCCCCCCAAAAAAAAAATGGGGAATGTGCCTGAGTAAATAGATAGATAGATAGATTAATCTCCTCTCACCTTCTTTCTCCTATCATCATCCTGTTTTTGCTTGCGTTCTGCCTCCACGCGGATCAACATCTCTGAGGACTGGATGTCAGGGTCCTTATTCTTGGTCACCATAGTCGGCCGCGTCGACCGCCGAGTGAACGGATCCTCAATCTTCATACCTTTTTTCGCTTCTATCTCCGCCTGTGATGAAAAGAGAAAAGAAATCAGATTGTAATGATACAGTACTGTTTTTATATTAACAAGAGTAAATTATTTTTCTTCTACTCTGCCTATAGCCAGCCGGCTGGTCGAGTGGATAGCATCTTGACTTCCTACCCAGGAGGTCGAGCGTTCATGCAGCGCTCGACGTAAAGTTTTTTTCCACTAAACCCTGGTTGGTTATTGTCTCCCTTGAGCACGGGGATGGGGTAATGGTCTCTGTTGGCTATTACAGCGTTATTGAATCTCGAAGGAGAGAAACTGCGCTTAATCTATATTTTATTAATTTCACCACAACACCAAACACCTCCAATGAAATTAATGAAAGCATATACTGTATATGTGATCCACCGGGATTCGAACCTGGGTTATCACACAGATTTTTAAACACTAACTGCAATTCTGTACTGTGCACATTCACAAAACTGACAATATATTAACATACATTTTTTCTTCTGTCAATTCTGAAGAAAAAAAAAGTTTGCAATGGTAATGTTTAATTGGTATACATATATCAACTAGACTGACTCATAAAATATTATAGGCTAAATTAACCATTCAGTATACAATGATACGATTTTTAATTATTATGTGTCATCATTAGATGATTATACTTAGATAAGGAAGAACTTGTGAGAGCTAGAAGGTTAACTGGGATAATTTTCCCCTATTTATTTCTCAAGCTCCTTACTAAACTGTATGGAATCACCTAATAATAACCAGAATCAAGTCAAATCTGTTTTTCAACTCGCCAAAAACTTTTTCATAATATATGTTCTGAACTTTCTAGCTCTAGCTCTGCCCAAGCTTTCTGGCATCTAGCCAAAATCATCTCAAAAATTTTACTTCCTCGTCTTCTCCTCCTCTTTTCCACTCTAATGGCACACTGTCATTTGTTCCTCTGAAAAAGTTGATCTCTTCGAGTCTTCGCTCAAACTTTCACTAAAATCTCCACTTTGGATGCTTTTGGTGCTGTTCTTCCCTCTCCACCCCCTCTCTCCTACTTATGCCTAATATTCTAATTTCTTTTAAGGATGTACTGTCTGCCCTCTCTGAGCTTAATACAAAGAAGGCATGCAGACCGGATAGTGTTCCTCCTGTGGTACTCAAAAACTGTTCTTCCGTGCTGACTCCCTGCAAACTCTTTCATATCAGTCTTTCCTCTAACAACTTCCCATCTTGCTGGAAGTTTGTTCTCATTCAACCTGTCCCAAAGAAGGGTGACCGCTCTCAACCCTCCAACTATTGTCCAATTGCTCTTATTTCTTGCATCTTTAAAGTTTTTTTTAACTACAATATTCTTAATTTCTTAAGCATTCGTCTTCCCATAATCTACTTTCAGATCGCCAGTATGGTTTCTTTAAGGGCCGCTCTACTGGTGATCAACTTTCTTATCTTACAAACTCTTGGTCATCTTCCTTTCGGAACTTCAGTGAGAACTTTTCTACTGCACTTGACATATTGAAAGCCTTCGATAGTCTGGCATAAATCTCTAATTTCTAAACTACCCTCCTTCGGTTTCTATTTCTCCATTTGTGGCTTTGTCTTTAATTTCCTTTCTGTCCGTCCCATAGCTGCGGTTGTGAACGGCCCTCGTTCGCTTCCTCAACCTCCAGTTCTCTTTTGAATATTCATTAATGATCTTCTGAACTGTACCTCTAGTCCTATCCACTCATATGCTGATGACTCTACCTTACACTATTCAACTAGGTTTCCGCAATGACCTATCATGCAATTCCTCCAAAACTCACATGATAAGGGCATAGCACGCCTATCTTCTGATCTATCAACTATTTCCGATTGGGGTAAAGACAATCTTGTTACTTTTAATGCTTCCAAAGCCTAATTTCTCCATCTATCTACCCGTCACATTCTTCCACACGACTATCCCTTACTCTTCAACAATACCGGTACACAAATAAACCCTTTATATTCAGTATTCTTTGTGTTTCTTTTTCTCATGACCTTTCTTGGAAAGATCATAATACAACTTTTGCTAAAACAGCTTCCTAGAAGTTGGGTATGCTAAACAGTCTTTGTGGGTTCTTCAACCCCGCACAGCTTCTTGCTCTATACAGGACAGGGACACAGTGTGCCAATGTATCAAGTATTGTTTGCATATGCGGGGAGGTTCCAACAGTACTGTACTTCTCGAA
The DNA here is from genome assembly GCA_032716605.1 of Paralithodes platypus. Taxonomy (NCBI): domain Eukaryota; kingdom Metazoa; phylum Arthropoda; class Malacostraca; order Decapoda; family Lithodidae; genus Paralithodes; species Paralithodes platypus. Next base: position 48,416,675 of record CM064496.1, on the reverse strand, counting down.
AGGGTAGAGTCAAAAGCACTATCTCCTCAACTCACTTCCTCTTACTAATTCTCTACAATCTCTCTCTACATGCCGCAATGTTGCACCTCTCTCGGTTTTCTACTGCTATTACAATAATCAGTGTTCTTCAGAACTTTCTCAGTGTATACCTCCTCCCTAACGGAGAGTGGGGGCACCCGCGTTTCAACACACTCCCACCCCTATTCTGTCCAATTCTCTAACCCAAAAGTGAACTGAGTTCCCAGACTTTCCTCTACTGAAAAAGTAAGCTTTAGAACTCTCTCCTTCAGTCTGTCTTTCCCTCATCCTATGACTTAGGCTACTTAACCCTTCGAACTCGGCTGGCCTCTTAATACGCCACGTCTAACTTTTACCACGGAACTAGCAGTCTAGTACTCTTAATTTTCACCTCACAACACAAAAAACAGATGACATACCGATGTCCGGTCAACGCCAGGATCAAGAAAACATTAAGTAATCTATGTTCCCATTAACCTGATCTTTCTAACCATTACCATTGCTTAGCTATTAACCCCTTCACCACCATCACATAATTTTCATCGTATTCTGGTTACCATTAGACGATTCTCTTTAGTATGTTATCTACCTCTACGACTCAAATGGGTAAATATGATCTCAATAAACCCTCTTCATAACATTGGCTCTTCTTAAACTGCATGAAATCATCTAGTAATATAATGTAAAGGTAAAAATACGTCATGGTGCTGAAGGGGTTAAGGGCATAAGGCTCATTAAGAGCCGATTCTGGGAGTATGGAGCGTAAGAGGACAGCGAGGTGTCGAGACATTTTGACTCTTAACGTACATAGAATTTGGCTCACTATCACTCTTTCAATCTTGGGGGGAGACAATTGTTGCAGGCAGCTTTGCCTGTCTCCTTCATAAAACAAAAACAAAACAAAAAACAAGGGTGGATATATTGATTGCTACCAGATAAAATTATATAAAGCTTAATAAAGAAATAAGTACCTGTAATGTAAACAAATATAAGTAAATGCAAACAAACGGAAGTGAAATATCTGCGTGAATACAGTATCATACAATAAATATAAACCGACCCCGTGGTGTAGTTGTTGTTTGATGTGGAACAGCTTTCCTGCCATGAATCTTGTAATGTGAAGTTTACTTTAATTGAATTAGGGATAATAGAGCTATCATTTTGTAAACAAGAAACTCGGAAACTTCCAACTTCAAGAACACAAAGTTGGGGTTAGCACAGTACAATACTTCATTAACCCCTTCTGTACTGGTGATGTACTTTTCATTATATTCTGGCGACTATTAGACGATTGTGTACAGCTTAGGAAAGCCGTCTTCTCATTAAAAGGCCACAGACCATCTCAATTAATCCTTTTAGCTACCAAATATTAGTGGTGGGCGAATAGACCCATTTTAGGTAATCACGATTACTGATTACTTTTGCGAAAGTAATCGATTACTAATCGATTACTTGACCGATTACTTTGGATTTTCCCATTTTCCCTTCCTTCTGTTATTTTTTTAACCATCAAGATTATTACAAGGGTACTAAACCAACCCTGAAATTCACTTGACGATGAGCATACCTCATTTATTGGCTGTGATTGATTGATTGATTGACCATTTATATATATATATTATTTATTATTTTTTTTTCTATATTCCAACTTACTTCCTCTCGGGCATAGGCTGAGAGCCTTAACATTCACCGCTTTACAATGAACAGTGAAGCCCGTGAGGTCTTTGTTCCAGTCTAGGGAGTGAGACATGTGAAGCACGTAGAGTACAACGAGCACCTGCCATCTTGCCTTCACATGAGGCACGGTGCTCACTCATGGCCCGAAACGACCCCATCTCTGAAGCCACCTCGTTCCCGTGCTTCACTGTCTCACACCCTACACTCGGACTCTCACACTTACACACACACAACGCCACCTGTTGAGCAGATAACTCACCAGGCATTGCACCCCTGTAGCATATTTTGAATATGGGAATATTCATACAGTGCTATTTAATCAGGGAACAATATATATATATATATATATATATATATATATATATATATATATATATATATATATATCAATAGTGAGCAATACTTTTGGAGGGAGTAGGTTGATGGAATATAAAAGAGGGATACTAATAAAACCCTTGAAATAACTTGATAATTTTTCTTGAGTAATCACTTAATGGATTCGATTACTCAAAAAATAATCGATTACAATATTTTTTTGACAAGTAATCGAAGTAATCGATTACTAGTAGTCGATTACGCTCACCACTACCAAATATCCTTCCTAAGATTCATAAAGTCGTCTAAATGTAGCCTAAATCAAACTAAAAAGACGTCACCGGTACAGAAGGGGTTAATTTAGCATTATTTGTAGACCTACCATGATAGCTTTCTCTGCCTTTTCCACATTGTTCTTGCGGTTGCGCTCGTTGATGTAGGAGATGGAGGCGATGGTCTGGGTACGGCGCTTGTCCAAACAGTTCGCCTTTTCGTCCAGGTCCGCTATTTTTTCATTCAGTTTCTCCACAGTCTGTTATAAAGAAGAAACAAATGTTACATATTATTAGAACAAATTCTTAACCATAATACTGTACAGTCAACTCCTGGCTATTGCGCCTAACTGGTTTCGCGAGTGCACGCTATTCTATCTATATATATATATAATAGCGTGCACTCGCCGAACCAGTTAGGCGTAATAGCCAGGGGTTGACTGGTTCCGCGAGTGCACGCAATAAAGGAAATGCACAATATTGGAACATAATAATTTAACCCCTTAACCCTCCAGACCCGGTAGGGCTCTGAGGCACCCATAACAAACACACCCCGTGCTACCCGGTAGGGCTCTGAGAAACCCATAAGCTTGAAAGCCTGTAAGCTTGGTGTGCGAGGCGTCCGTCCGACTCATGTAAACAACAGCCGGCTGGACCGACGCCGCGCATCTCCGACCACAAGAAGGAGTGCGTCGCTTGTTTGTGTGTGCCTGTATGTTATTTTTAAGTAGCGAAAAGTAGTGTAAAGTGGCTGTTTTTGCCACAAAGTTATCTCCAATGAAATCGTCATCACAACTGAACCAGTTGACTTAGAGAGCTCTATTTAACGCCATTCTACAAGTACGAAACACATCTACGCTTGGGGATGCGCGGGAATGCGGAAGCAGTCAAAATAACAAAGATACGGTAGCCTAGGCGTAGACGTTTTCCGGCCAAAACCCCCGGGTTTTGGGGAATATATATGGAATACAGTACATAGCCGTGGCTGGAGGGTTACCCGTTGAGCCCCGGCTAGTTATAATATTTTGTTCACCCCAGTCCCAAGCCATTTTCACTTCTTGTTTTTGTTTGCTAAAATGGAAGACAAGGATGAGAAATGAAAAAAAAAAAAAAAAAAAAATCACCTCGGATATTTTTTTTGGGGGGGAGGCGGTGGGGGGGGGGGGGGTCGAAAGTTCGTCTCCCCCGCATGACCACCCGCCCGGGAGCACTAGGGTGAAAACTGAGTATGGCATTGTACGGCATACACCCTAAGGAGTGTCTCACATAAATCTCAAGCCTCTAGCTCCCATACGACCGGAGTAATGAAGGTTCAAAGTGGCGGTGAACTAAGGGTGTAAAGTATCCCCACTAAGCCCACCACCACCGGCCGCGCGGCTGTCTTGGCCCGCTCACACCTACCGGCCCGGCTCCCACACACACTACGGTACCTCCCCCTCCTATTCTCCCGCCATTTCCTACCTTACGAGCCACGTAACTTATTTTAATATGCCGGACGCACGTGATGCGTCGCTGGGAGCTGGTGATCAAACACTGCCGACGCATCACGTGCGACGCTGGGTCTCACTGGGTTAAGGACAGGGCCGTTTGTTGACATGACCGTGCTGCCTGGCGGGTATGTTTACCGAAAACGCGCTTCATTCCATGCTCTTTTTTATGCATAAACAAGAGCCAGAGCGAAATACAATTATGTATCCGTAAAAGGGCGATAATAGAGCTTTCCAATGACACCTGAATCATCCTTGTACGATCACAGGTTATCCTGTAGCGATCTCGCAACCGAAGGTGAAAAACCCTAAACTAAGGTAATTTCCTCAGTTTCTTCCTTGTCTCGCGAGGCCGGGAGTGTGTAGGGAGGCGACGGTGGTCCCAGACGCGGGCCAGTGGTGGTGCCGAGCGGTCAGAGCTCGCCTATCATCCTCCCAACGCACGGACTCTCTCAGAGCCCCTAATGTGCTCAGAATGCCGCCCGTCATATGACGGGTACCGGAGGATAGTCCATTTATCTCTCGCCCGTCATATGACAGTCACCGCGGCTTGAGTGTTAAGGGGACCATCCGGTATTTACTCTTAGGGTGTCGGTGAACTTCCTCTGATTTAAATGAGATTTGGCATACGTTTAGAGGACTGTGAGAGCTAATGATTGGTACCATCAGATTGAAAATTGGTTTTATAGTTTTTTATATATGTCAAAAATTAGTCAAAATTAGACAAAATTACACACTACAATAATTGATATACAGTATTACTCAAGAATTTAGGCCCGAATTCAGAACAGTGGTTTAAACCTCCCTGCTGGTTTAAACCTGAGATTGAAACTCAATCCAGGACTATCGGTATTCAGAATGAAATCCTGAGCCGCTTATCCAGTCAATCCGCGGATTACTCGATCCGAGGTTTAAACCTGCATGAGGGTAGGTTTGACTCTAGATCAAAGTTATAAAAACCTTAAATTACTCATGATTGCTTACACTAATCCATAAGGAGCCCATAATATAAAATATCAAAGACTGGCACTGATTATTTGCGGAGTCTTTGGAGGTACAGTAGGGTCCCGCATAAAACGTGTTCGCATAAAACGAGTCTCGATTAAAACGACCGACCTAAAATATTAATATTTAATTTTCGATCAGAACGAATGTGATCACATAAAACGAGTCCGCCGCCAAAGTGGGGCAAATACAAGGAGTTTTCATATAGAGCGCCGAAATATCGTACAAAACGTACAAAATATCGTACGCTTTCATATAAAACGCCGAAATATCGTACAAAACGTACGAAATATCGTTCGCTTTGTACGAAAATTTTCGCTTACAGTGAACATTGACGATATTGCGCCACCAAAATGCTGTGTTCACATAAAACGAATTCACATAAAACGCCCTCGTTTATCGACCATAAACTCGTTTTATGTGAGACCCTACTGTATTCTAAGCAAGGATTACATAAATAAGTAATGACAAGTGTAAGAATGCAGCTCAATCAGTCAATCCGAGGTTTAAACCAGCGGGAGGCTTGACAGACGATCGATCGTAGGCTTCTACTCGCCCATAAAATACCATATTATTATTTCCAACTAACTCAAACTGGCATTAAACCGATTCCACTATATTGTAAAAAACGGCAACAGCTTTTACATTACGTTGGAAATTGTCGAAGCATACTAATAATTATATAATAAGTGCCAAACGAACGTAGCACTGCCGTAGCCTAACCACTGATGTAGTTATTCGATAATAGTTGCTAATGTCTCGATAACCTGAGATGCTTCTAAGCTAAATAATACAAATATTATATTTAAATGTCCGCGAACATTTATTAGATACGATTCACATGCATTAGGTTACCATAGAACTAATATTATTAGACCATTAGCCTACATGTTGCACAGCGAATATAATTATTTACTGTATCCATGCACAATGTTAATCCTTTGTACGAATTAAAATATATAGCTTACAATATACTGTATAAGGAATCACAAGTGAACCATTATTTGCAAATGCATTTAGCAAGTAGGATAAGAGTTATTTGAGACATGAGTTGTCTTTTTAATAGTCTAGTAGGTTGTTGTTGTTGTTGCTGTTCCTCAGGCTGTCTGGCCGAGCAGCCCCAACGTCCCGAGCAAGGCCAAGGCCATAACCGAGCGCCCCCACAGAACCCTCCCAGCTTGCCACTAATATGCCCAGGTGACCGAAGCCACTCAAAGGCGGGGAGCTGAGGAGGGTGCGGTAACACCCGGGAAACAAAAGCCCCACCCAAGGCCCTGTGCCCCTCAGCAATTATAAAGGGAAAGTTGAGGGGCAAAGGAAAAATGTGACGCTTTGACTCCCAATCTGCCAGGGTTGGCAGTAGGGAGGTCAATCCACGGAAAAGACGCCGTCACTTGAGATCTAGAAAATATATAAGTAAAAGGAACAGACAGAGTAAGCTATGGGTATGGCAGAGAACGCTCAACTCTCATTCTGATAGACCAGCCCATCACCAGTCTAGTAGGTTGTTGTTGTTGTTGTTGTTGTTCCCTAAGCTGCCTGGCCGAACAGCCCCGAGTCCCTGAGGAAGGCCATGGCCACGATCGGGCTTTCCCACAGAGCTCTCATTGAGTGTAGGTTGTGTTGTTGGCGTAAGTGGTTGTGTGAAATGCAGTCTTCTATGATGTGTTTAATGGTATGGGGTGCTGTGTTACATCCCGGGCAGGCGTCGACAACGGAGTCATCCAGTCTCTTCTGATAGCTCAGGAGAGCTGGATGGTGTCCGCATCTCAGCCTGGCCAGGTGGACACTGTCCTCGCGAGGGAGGGAGGATTCGGAAGGATGGATTTCGGGAGGTCGTGCATGCATCTGCGTGTTGTCTGTGAGTGAGTGGATGGATTGGCGAGAGATATGAGTATGGATGTGCTTCTGGAAGTTGGTTCGGGGTGGGCAGGGAGGGAGAGAGGACAATAATTGTGTGTGATACCGTGTGCTGGGTGTTGTTTTGATATTTCTTGGTGTCTGTGGGTGTGTTGCCATGTAGTTTAGTGGGTGGTCTTGGTTCGTGGAGGCTGCTGCCAGGAATTGAGTGCCTCTCATGTCCAGATGGTCTTTGACTTTGAGGATTTTAGTTTCTTGATGTAGATGATCTGTGGGTGTAGTAGCTGTGCAGCCTGTAATGATCTTCAGGGCTTTGTTTTGAATAGTCTGTAAGGTCTTATGATGTGTTTCAGCTAGGTTAGAAGCCCAGGCTGGGCTTGCGTATTCCATTACTGATCTTATGTATTGTTTATATACTGTGGTGGTAGTTTCTTTGTTGTGTCCAAATTTTGTGTGAGCAAGTGACCTGAGGGCGTTAAGTCTGGGTGTCAGTTTCTTTTTAATGTTTGTGGTGTGCTGTTTGAATGTCATATGAGTATCATATGTTACTCCTAGGATTTTGGGTGTGTGTGTATGTGTTAGGGGTGTGTTGTTTATGGTGAGTTGAGGGATGTATTCGTGCTCACCTGTCCAGCTTGTGAGCAGGGTTGCGGTGGATTTGGCTGGGGCTAGATTAAGTCTGTTTGTAGTGCACCAGCCATGTAGTGTGTTGAGATAGGGTTGAAGGAGATCTGTTGCTCTTCTTGGGTCATGGTGTGTGCATGTGAGTGTTATGTCATCTGCATAGGAGGCTAAGTTTATTTGGGGCGTATTGGGTGTAGTTATATCGTGCATGTACAGATTGAAGAGTGCGGGCGATAGGACGGATCCTTGTGGGACTCCGTTTGGAAAGTTTCTGATTTTAGATGACTGACCGGCAAAAGATACGTGTGCACATCTGCCTGCTAGGAAGTTGGCCAGCCACCTTTTTGTGTTGTTGTGCATGTTTGTGTTGTAGATTTTGTTTGTTAGGTTGTGGCGTGGGATGGCATCGAAGGCTTTACTAATGTCGAGTGTGGCTAATAGTGATCTGTGTGGTGGTCTAGCTGAGTTGATGCCGTAAAAAGCTCTTTGTGTAAGGTCTGTGAGAAGAGTGTTTGTGGAGTGCAGTGGCCTAAAGCCATGTTGTGTTGGAGCTAGGGGTAGGTCGGGTGTAATTAGTTGTAATACTAAGCGTTCCATGACTTTGGAGGGGGAGCAAAGGAGTGTGATGGGGCGGTGCGAGGAGGGTAGCGTGGGGTCTTTGTTGGGTTTGGGGAATGTGATGATGATACCATGCTTCCAAATGTCTGGTATTGTGTTGTGTGAATAGCTGTAGTTTGATATGTTAGTGAGTGTTTGTATGCCTTGTGGTCCCAGGTGTCTGAGGTGTATGTTGCTTATGTTGTCTAGGCCACAGGCGGGTGAGTGCTTGAGATTGTTGATGATATGCTTTGTCTGGTGATTGGTGAAGGGTGTATAGTCAGGGTCTGTGGGGAATTGTCTCTTACGTCGGATGACACGTCGGTCGTCTTTGTGAGGTTTTAGGTGGCTGACATGTGAGAAGTGATTGATGAGAGTGTTTGCTTGTTGTTTACATGAAGGAATAGAGTCTGTTGTTGTGATTGCAGCATGTGATTGTGTTGTGTTGCTGTTGGAAAGTGTGATGCTGTTTAGTGATTTGTAGAGTTTTTTGGGGTTTGTTTTGTGATCAAGTGTTTGTAGGAAGTTATTCCAATTTAGTTTTTGTTGTTCTTGTATTTTGTTGTTAGTTTGGGTGTTGAGTGCTTGAATTTGTTGTGTGATGTCTTGTGTGTGGGGTGCTGGGGAGTGTTTCAGTGTGTCGCGTTGTCTGATGAGGTTTTGAATTTCTGGTGTGAAGTTGGGGTTGTGTCTTTTTCTGTTACCTCTTGGAATGTGTTTCTTGTCAGCGTTTTGGAGAGTTTTATTGAGTATGTGTACAGCATTGTTGATGTTAGTGATGGGTGTACTGTTTAGAGTTGTGAAGTGTTGTTCTGTCTCATTTGTAAATGCTTCCCAGTTAGCTCTTTTATAATTGGTGTATGTGTGTTTGTGGCTAGCTGGGGTGAGTCTGGTTTTGGTGGTGATAATGATCGGGAGGTGGTCAGAGCCTAAGGTTCTGACCACCCTCCAGGATGTTGTGGGGGCGAGTTCTGGGGAGCAAAAGGTGATGTCTGGAGATGATGGGTTATAGAGGGCTTGGTGAGGAATATGGGTATGTTGATGGATATCGTTAAGGATGATGAGGTTATCTGTTTGGTTTTGTAGTACCAGCCCTCTGTCTGTGTCGGGGTTGTCGACAAACCAGGCCGACGTCTTGGCGTTGAAGTCACCACCCAGGATGATGTGTGGGGTGTTTGTGATGTGTTGTAAGTGTGGTCTGTATTCATTTGGTACTGTAGGGGATGTTTGGGGAGGGATGTATGTGTTTATGATGGTTATGTTGGATTTGTTGCCAGTGCGTATTTTAATTGATTGTATTTCTGTTGTGTTATCATTTGGGGGGAGGAGGGATTTGGTTTGTACACTGGTTACTATGTATGATATTTCATTGTGTACCAGGGTGATGAGTCCACCGCCCCCGCCGACAGCCCGGTCTTGTCTGATGGTGGTGAAATTATGAAATGTGGGTGTTTTTTGTGATGTGCAGAGTTTTGTTTCTTGTAAGATGGCAATGTGTATGTTGTGTTGTTTGATGAAGTGTGAGAGTTCGTGTTTCTTTGTGTTAATGCCATCTATGTTCAATTGGAGAATGTTAATGTTATGTGCACGATGTATGTTGGGTGCTGCTGCACGAGGATGGGGTGGGGGTGAGGGAGGGGCTGGAGGTTGGGAGTGAGGTGGGGGTGGGGATTGGGGAGCAGGAGATGGGGGTTGGAATGGATTAGGATGGGGTGTGGTGTGCTGAGTTGAGGATGTGCATAGTATGGGAAGGTTAGGTGGGTTAGGGAGGAGAGGTGGACGGGTTTTAGGGGGGGGAGTGGATGATATGGGAAGGCTAGGTGGGTTGGGGAGGAGAGGTGGACGGGTTTTAGGCGAGGGATTTGACTGGGAGAGGGAGGGGCATGAGGAACAGGGCCAGGTGTTCGTGTAGTGTTTCTTGGAGGCAAGTGTTGTACAGGTGAAGTGGGTCCAGTTCCTGCATGAATTGCAGAGAACTGAACCCTTAGTGTGGCGACTCGAAGTGATGGGTTTTGAGCAAGTTGGACATATGTATGTGTATGTGGGTCCTGGGTTGCTCTCAATGTCTCCGGCTAGAAGTCTTCGAGAAATGACAGCCGGAGAGTCATTTCTCGGTGTAGGAAAAACTGTGTGATGTGTGTGTGGTGTGAGAGGTGTGGAAATTCCCGGCGCGACCGAAGCCACTCCAAGGACCCGTGCCCCCGGGGGGGGGCAGGGGATAGTTGTGACGGTTTGGCTCCCGAAACTGCTCCCCGCGGCCGGCATCCGGTTGTCCTCCACTGGTCGATTGATCTTGTCTCCGGCCGTGGAGGGTCGGCAGCCATCCGCGGTTGGCAGCTCCGGGAGGTGGTCCCACGGCGTAGACGCCGCCACATCAGGACCTCTAGTAGGTTGTAATGATGCATAGTTTATATAACGAGTCACATTGGTTAGGCTACTGTTTTCGCCTACATAGTTAATGGTTACAACGTATTTCATGTATTTAGCTGCATGAAATACGTTGTAACCATTAACTATGTAGGCGAAAACAGTAGCCTAACCAATGTGACTCGTTACACAAACTATGCATCATTACAACCTACTAGACTACTGGTGATGGGCTGGTCTATCATGGTGATGGGCTGGTCTATCAGAGTGAGAACTGAGCGATCTCTGCCATACCCATAGCTTACTCTGACTGTTCCTTTTACTTATATATTTTCTAGATCTGAAGTGACGGCGTCTTCCGTGGATTGACCTCCCAATCTACCAGATTGGAAGCCAAAGCGTCACATTTTTTCCTTTGCCCCTCAGCTTTCTCTTCATAATTGCTGAGGGGCACAGGGCCCTGGGTGGGGCTTTGGTTTCCCGGGTGTTTCTGTCGCCCTCCTCAGCTCCCCGCCATGGAGTGGCTTCGGTCACCCATGCTTTATTGTGGTCGGCTGGGAGGGTTCTCTGGGGGCGCTCGGTTATGGCCTTGGTCTTGCTCGGGGCCTTGGGGCTGTTCGGCCAGGCAGCTTGGGGAACAACAACAACAACAACGTATTTCAGTTGAGCTATGTATACTATATATATATCTGTCCATTTGACTGGGTATTTACAGCACTGAGCATGCGGTAGATGTAGTAACAAAGTATAAGTTTGGTTTAAGGGGTGGAATAGAGTTGCCCGTAACACAGATTTTAATAGCACTATCTCACGTAGCCTACACTTTCGTTCTCACTTCGAAATTAATTGGTCTTAATTCGGCCGCTTTAGCTTCCCGTCATGCTATTAATATATCACAATCCCTATGATTAAGTTGAGCATATATAAAAACCATGGTAAGTATGACTATATTGCTCGCTATTACTTAAAACAAGCAACATGAATCCACGTAGCCTATGTCGGTAAAATTGAAAGTCAGTGGAAGCAGCAGAACTAGCAGCACGCTCATGATTGGCTAGTTTATCAGTTCCCTGATAATTTACTTATTATCTGTATTATTCCTTATTTATTCATTAAACAAGATATGTGTAAGCAATTTTAATGATTACTTAGTAAATTACAATGCTATCCGAATCTAAAGAGCTATTAAATATCACAGGAAACACAGAAATAATGTATATATCATAAAGTAAACACAAGCGAAGTAAAGAAAAAATAAACGCAAGAAGTAAGCGAGAATGAAGGTTGACTGACTCGCTTTGCCAATCGCAGGCCATGCTTCACGTATTACACTTTTAAAATAGGCAGTGACGGCATTAAAAATATATGATATAGATAAAATGGCTCATTCATGTGCTTATTGGCTAACTGCATTCCGTACAGCACTGTGATTGGCTGTTGCAAACCTTCGACTTAAACAGAGTTTTAAGCCGTGGATTACTCGATCTCGATCTCAATCTCGTGTTCTGAATACGGATAAACCTTTGTGTTCGATCCAGGATCGAGTAATCTCAATCCCGGGTTTAAACCTGCCCCGAAATCCGAGGTTTAAACCACTGTTCTGAATTCGGGCCCAGTGTATTGTCTTTCTTTTTGTGTTCAATCAACTCACAAAAGGTGTTTCTACAATCAAGTCAACCATTTTTTGTATATCTCATCTAGTTTTATTTTTAGCCTATATATTTTTAGGTTGAAATTTGTTCACTTGTTTTGCAACTTTGAAGATGTGCTGTGCATGAATGGGGGTGGCTAAAAGAATTCCCCTTGACTACTTTATAGAGTTTTTTTATGGGCTTTCCAATGGTATATGAATCATTACTGTATGACAAGTTGTTTTTCGATTAGGAGTATTTCCGAGTTGGAATTTTTTGACATTTTCGTGTTGAGAAAAAGCCTCGCAAACTTCAAAAACTGTTTTTCAGTAGAATAACTCTAGTCCTATTACAGGAAATGTATTTTTAATTATTTCTATTTATATATATACTGTATATTAGTCCTATTACATGAAATTAATTTGTAATGGTTCCTATATAAAAAATAATAATTTATACATATATATTAGGCCCATATTCAGCCTGCAAAAGCTTTATATAAAGCTCAAAATAATGCACTTAGAAGCGATTTTCGGCATTCAACTTTTACAGACAGGTTAAGGGAATATATAGCCAGCCTTCTATGAATAAAAAAAAAAAAAAAAAAAAAAAATTAAGATTTTTGGGTTAGCCCTCCAGCCCCGGGCTGCCTTACCAAAGGATGGAGGTCGTATCCGGGCGATCTGGCCGAAAAACGTCTAGGCCTAGGCTACCGTATCTTTTTTATTTTAACTGCTAGAAATTTCCCACACATCTATAAACGTAGTGCGGTTTTCAATCTGTAGACTGGCGTTGAGTAGAGCTCTCTAAGTCAACTGGTTCAGTTGTGATGACGATTTCAGTGTAGCGAATTTTTCCGCGATGTTGACAATATCGGAGCTTTTCAGACACTAATTTCGTCTTACGTCACAACAATAACATTGATCCGACGTCTCATTCTTGTTTTCGGAGGTGCGGTGACGCAACGATCGGCTTTGTTTACATGCGTCGGACGCACAGCGTTCAGACCAAGCTGAATAGGCTTGAAAGCTTACTGCCTATTATAATGACACCCGGGGTCCTGCCCATCTGCCGCGGTTGCCTTTCAAAATGACAGCCGGGTAGGAAGGGTTAAAAAGGCGGACGGTCCCCTTAACCCTTTCGCTGCGGGTGACGTTCCGGAACGTCCTGGCAAGTTACAGCAATTTGCAGGCTTTAAAAGCCTGTAAAAAACGTAAAAATCGAGTGTCAGTGGGCGTGAGGGGCCCACCTCCGACCCTCAGAGCACCGAGCGGCTCACTGAGGTTGACTGTGTCTCGGGCGAGTCTCTCTCTGTCTCTCTCAACAGTGTAGCCAAGCGAGCGAGTGTTACATAATAGCGGGATTCACGCGTTTCACCTGGCACCACTGCGGGTGAACCAGACCACGTACAGGGTCCGTTCTGGTGTCATTTTGAAGCTATTTTCGCCTAGTTTTCGGCAGAATACACTTCATTTAATGCAGATGCTTGATTTATCATTCAGGAGTGCCTGAATATGCCCAACATAACCGCAGCCAAAGGGTTAAGGGATTAATTCTAATTGGTTTTCTGAGGCCCCAAATTCAACCATATTTTCAACTTTTTTCCATCTATTAGTGTTTTTCTGGCGCAATAATTCATTAGTGGTTAATCATGGTAATTAACTAAGTAAATAGTGGTTAAACATTACTATTAGTCTATTAGCCTTTAGTCATTATTAACAGCCTACGAGCGGCCTAGGCGGTAATTTATATGTACCGCCCAGCGGGGGATTTTGGCCATAAATGGGGCTGTTTCTGTGCTCTTTTTCATGCATAAACAAGACCCAGAGCGTAATAGAAGTATGTATCCCTGAAAGAGCGTAAATTGAGCTTTCCATTGACACCCGAACCATCCTTCTACGATCACTGGTTGTCTTGCAACGATCGTGCAACCGAAGGGCAAAATCGCTAAAATATGGTAATTTTCTTACATTATTACGTGTGTGAGTGAGGGTGGAGGAGGGTGCAATAAATCTCAGTAGCTCCACGGCGGCCGTGGCGAGCGGTCAGGCGGTAATCTATGCTCCTCCCACAGCTCCGCTCTCTCTCACAGCACATTACGTGCTCAAAATTGCACTCGACAATAGCCGGGTGCCGCCACATAGGCCATATTTATTTCACTCGACTATAGCCGGGTGCCACCAGTTATGGGTTAAATATGCAATGTTAAAATTATACTTCACAATTTTTATTGTCTTTACATACATACATACATAACATTTTAAGACTGAGTGTTCCACACATAAGTGCAGTTTCAGTCTCTTGTCCTAATGGCGGCGTTCCAGGCAACCCTGTTAAGGGCTGCTTCACTTGTCAAGTTCTTGGATTTGAGATCGGCGCGTATAGTCCGATCCCAGGTCTTCCTCGGTCCACCCCTTGGTGCAGCTCCCTCCACAATCACAGACCTGCATTTTGTCACCCAATTTTGTTCATCCATTCTCTCCACATGTCCATACCATCCCAGTCTACTTGTACGCATCACCTCGCTAATACTCTTTATACCTAAACGTCTCCTCAGCTCAACATTTGTTATTCTATCCTGTAGCCTGGCCCCACACATCCATCTCACCATTCTCATCTCATTACGCTCCATTCTGTTGACATCCTCTACTTTAACGGCCCATGTTTCTGAGGCATACGTCATTGCACTTCTAACACATGAGGCATACACCTTTCCCTTCAGGGGAGAGGCATTCTTTTCATGGTCAGGATTGGCATCAATTCTCTGAACTTCCCCCAGCCACACCTAATTCTAGCAACAGTGGCAGCAGCCTCGGCCCCACCACCGGCAGAGATGGTATCTCCTAGGTAACAAAACTTGTTCACCAGCTCCAAAGACTCATTTCCAAAATTCACAGCCACAGGATCATCACTTAACACAAGCTCGCCTTTGCACACTACGCACTCAAATTTCTCTATTTCTGACTTATCCTTCGGCAGGGGCCCCTTTATTCTACTACAGCGCTTACTCCCATGGTGTACCCAACATCGACAGATGCTACATTGAATTGAGTTAACGCCCACTCCCTTTCCACACACTGCACATGGGTATGCACCGCTCTTTTCCACATTGCCTCGTCTCAAACTACAATGCATAACCTTGGTTTTGTTAATATTGACTCTTAACCCTTGCTCGCCATGCCCTCTCTCCACTTTCTGAATTTGGCCTCAGCATCCTGCATACTGTCAGCTATTAGGACTAAATCGTCTGCATAAAACAGTTCCAACGGGAGTCCGCCTCTAAAAACTCTAGACAGCGCCTCCAAGACCATAATAAAGAGGAGGGGGCTTAACACTGAACCCTGATGGACTCCAACACGGACTGCGAATTCATCACTCAGTACACCTTTCACCCTCACCGAACTTCGCGAATCCTCATACATCTTCATTATCACACGCACCAGCCACTCTTCCACACCAAGTTTCCTCATAGCCCACTGTACAACATCTCTAGGTACCCTATCAAAGGCCTTCTCCAGGTCCACAAACACAAAGTAAAGATCCCTGCCTTTTAGTAGGTATCTTTCCTGCATCTGCCTGACTATGAAGATAGCATCGGTTGTACCACGTCCTGGCATAAAACCAAACTGCATATCATCAATAGAGATGCTTTGCCTGATCAAACCCTCAAGGACTCTCTCACAGACCTTCATGATTTGGTCAAGCATTTTCAGGCCCCTATAATTTCCTCTATCTAGCGCATCCCCTTTTCCTTTGTATATATTTACTATTACACTTTTGAGCCAATCCTCTGGGATTTTCTCATCTTTAATAATGGTGTTTATCAACTCAGTGACTAAGTTTACACCAATCTCCCCTGAGGCTTTTATCATCTCAGCGACAATGTCGGAGCAACCTGGAGCTTTACCGTCCTTCATTTTATTGATTGCGTCGCTCACTACAGCTGGTGCTATCAAAGGAGGGGGCCCAGATATTGGTTTTTCGATACTAAGCTGTTCCTTATCCCATTCAAACTCTACATTTAGCAATCGTTCATAGTGTACCTTCCATGCTTCTCTGATTTCATTTTCTGCATACACAATCTTCCCATTATCATCTCTAACACACTGTTCACCTATAATATCCCTACTGTCATTTTTAACTCGCCTAGCTAGGTTGAAGATCCCATTGGGATTGTCAGTGTTACACACTTGTTCGAGGACCAGGTCCTTAATGCGATTTTTAGCATTGTAAATAACTCTTTTGGCAGTTCGTTTAGCTGCCTGGTATTCCTCCCTCTAAGTGATAATAAACCATAGCCATGAGTTTGGACACTCAGGACTAGTGATTGGTGGCAAGTATCTAGTAAAGTCCCTGTAACAAAGGCACACCCTAGCCCTGTCAATCAAGGAAAACACAAATATACCAAAGATCTTACCGTGTCATCACCCTTTTGTGAAGCAATGTCTTTCTCCTTCATGAGCAACGTCTTAGCCACAGCAAAATTAGTAGGGTTGTGGTTGAAACGAGCCTTCTCCTCAACAATCTGATGAATAAAATAAGTAAGAATAAAAATATGATCAATGGTAAAACAGTAATAATAATTAAAGGATTATTTCGACATAGTGAATAAAACAGGTTCTTTTTCACAATTTGTTTCTCTACAAATTCACACTTCCTTATATCTATATATCTGGTTCTCATGCGGCTCTTGGATTGGAAAATTCCACTGCAGATAATTATGAAAAGCCTATGCAAGGTATGACTAATTCCTACAGGTAGTGGAGTACTGTACTTCACTTTGGATGTTATCCCCGTTAGAGGCTGCCTATCAATAGGCTATTCAAAATATGGTTGTAGAGCATCATTGGTGGCATCTGCATGATCTTTTTTTGGCAAGCAGTTAAAATATTCCAAACAGCTGACCATGCAATGAAAGCAGAATACTGTGGAGGTCAATTTGTGCAGAATGCAGGGATCAATACTCAATTAAAAATCGCAAACTATTGCAGACACAACTGTATTCATAACTCGTTGGCACTAACTTTATCAATATCGTCACTGGAGAACTGGTAGTAGAGGAGGTCCTGTATGTCTTTCTGTTTGTTCTCTATTTGGACTCGTGTTGGCAGTTGTGTATCGTGGGCGGCACAATCCTCCACCCATTTGTTGAACTCCGACTCTTGGAAGGGACTGTTGCTCACAAACTCCAGTCTGAACACTCGCTCTTGCTTACCGTGTCTGTCAATACATACATAAATTAGATGGGCTATGGCTGGTTAGATCATCAACAAATCAATTGGATTATATACTGATTAACTGGAAAATTTTCAATTAAATAGTTTCATAAAAAATTAACATATTATACACACAAAAAGACTGTAAAAGCTTGATATATCACATAATACAGGTAGTATACATTTACGGGTTGACACCCTAAGAAAAAAGAAAACCTAATGTGTGGTAGTGGTACTGCAATCTATGATGTCTTGTCTTAATATTATTATGGTGCCGCTTGACAATGTCATAGCAAAATACCTGACTCACACTGGCCAGCAATAAAAACCATCTTCTTATGTAATGCTATACAAATTCCTAAGGTATATCTTTAGAGTGAGATACATGTACTACTACAAAAAAAACAAAATTGAAATAGAAGATAAAATAATAAGAAATATTCAAATTGCACTATCTTAAAATCTTATACGCTTCTTATCCGTCTGTTGATATCCATCAGCGTCTCGCTGAGACTTGATAAATGCGTCCTTTAATGTTTAATGCTGATAGAGATGGTCTGTGGAAAGTACTGAGAATATGCATGAGCTCCACATCAGAGCTCTTATAGGGCAGGGTCGAAGGATGAGGCAAGAACTGCTACACCGCAACACCAACCAAGAAGTGATCAGGGCGAAGAATGAGAGATCAGGTCGAAGGTAGACAAAAATCACAGCAAGATGCAATATAAAAATGCACTACTGAGGGGAATCGAGTCAGCTTGGTCGCAGCAGCGACCGAAGAGACAAATCAGGTCAGGAGCCTAATACCTAGCCAGGCCAGAGAGGCATGTGATAAAGGTTGCCCGAGGAAAACCAAATGGGACGGAATAAGAATATAAGGGGAAAAACATAGAAAGAGGAAAAAAAAAACTACTCAAAATTAGTCAAACAGACGACGAAAGCTCTAGGGGAGAGGAAGGGAAACCACAACCATCCCCCATCAAGCCCCATTCGCCGGCCCCGAAGCCCCCCAACCGCGACAAGGATAGTAGTACCAGGGGGGTCATATTCTTCAAATGATTTTGTTTTAGCGGTATCTAAATCTAAAGATATGCCTTAGGAACTTATACAGCATCACCTAAAAAATGCTGGCCAGTGTGAGTCAGCTATTCCGCTGTGACATAGTCAAGCGGCAACATAATTATATTAAGGTAAGTCATCATAGACATAAGTACCACTAATGAATAATATATTTACAGATATCTCTAAGAAACTATTAGTGCAGTATTTACCTGAGACGCAAGCCTTTATTTGTTCTTGTGTTACCCAGTTGGTATATTTTGGCTGTTTCACACACGGCTGTGATTTCTGCTACCTGGAAAAGAGAAGTATGTATATTTTTCAATAATTGGTCTATAAATTGAAGTAAACAGTAAGTAATTATAGCCAACAATAACGTCCATAAAAAGTGTACGAAGAAATGTTGCATCCCCTTGCTTTCTTTTAGATACTATTACGGTAAATGTTTAGATGAATTTGCATATCTTATTCCATCTCTTTGCAGCTTTCCTTGTAGTACTAGAGGGTCTGTCAGAGCTCATGACTGGACAATCACTCCTCAACAGTACAGTACAGAACTTCTGCTTTTCAAAATTAGATTATACAGTACTTCAAACCATCTCTCTATGGAATTCACTTCCTCAGAATAGCATTCTACCGCTATCCAATCAACAGCAGATAAAAACTAATTATAATAAATGTCTCATGAATAGATGCTGTCATCAGGTGTATAGACTATGGACCTTGTTTTCATTAGGTTTGATTATTTCCTTTCTCTATTCTTTCATGATAAAAATACATAAATTAATAAAATATAACAATAAGCTTCTAAGACAGTACTCTTTTACATCAGATGATAATTATTTGCTTGATATTCTTGATACTTCAAGACAATTATATTTAGCCTAAGAAGGAACAATACTCTGGAATTCAAAGCCTAAAATTCTATATCACCTATCTACAGTATTTGAATTAAAATATCCAATCTATGTTAAATAAAATCATTGGTGATAGCTAGAGTTATAATAAAACAAAATATAATTTGATTATAAGGGTCAAACAACAATAACAAATAACTAACAATAACAGTAATTTAGTGAAGTAAAAAAGAACAAGCCTTGTGTATCCTACCGCATGTCGTACAAGGCAACTAAAAGGGAGGGTGGCAATCGTCTGGACCAACAGTCATCCTATACGGTAAAGTCTTGCTATGAGACTGTCTTGTTGTATCACTGTTGTACCTAGTGTGGTGCAGACAGGTGTGCTCATGGGAACATTTATTGAGTCTTGCTGAAGCACTTTTAGCATTATCCCAGCAAAAATGACAGTGATGCCATGGTGGAGCAGTATTATGGCAGGACTTTACTGTATACTGTACTTTTACCAACCCCATCTGAACCAATATAATGTAATGGATAAGGACGTTAAACTATTATTAGTAGTACAGTAAACCCCCGATATTTTGGACTCTTTTTACTCGGAAACCCGCACTTCTCGGAATGGCATAAGCCTCTCGAAGATGTCCCTGTATATCTCGTCAATTTCCGAGTTCGACGGGATTTGTGTCCGGTTTACAATGTTCTCTCACTCGGTTTTAAGTGATTTTAGGATGAATTGAAGCCTGTGCCTTTTAATTATTGTGTTAATATTAATTACTATGTACTGTACTGTCCCTGAAAACATAATAAGGTTTGTATTTGTCATTAATATGATGAATTTCAGTATTTCACATGTAAAAAAAAAAAAAAAAAAAATATCTAAATTTTCTCTGGTGACGTCGGACTTCGGACATCTCGGAAAATCGGGCTTCTCGGAAGTGGTCTCCCCCCAATTAGTCCGAGATAGCGAGGGTTTACTGTACTGTATTACTAGTGGACACTGTCAAGAGAAACTCACCCTATAGACTGGGCGCCCTTGATTGCTGCCGATGCCTATCCTGACGTAACAGCCTATGATAGCTTTACAGAAGATGGGAAGGTGGACGAAGCGCTCCATCTTGTGGCGGGACAGTCGGACCTTCTCCAGGTCTTCCCGACAATTCACATACTTAGGCTTATGCTCTCGGGAGCGGTGGCTGTCTTTAGATCTGATCACAGCAAGAGAGAAAAAGGCATCTTAGTTAACTTCATATAATCAATATTTATTTTAATTTCACCACAACACCAAACACCTCCAATGAAAATAATGAAAGCATATATGTGATCCACCGGGATTCGAACCTGGGTTATCACACACAGATTTTTAAACACTCTAACCATTACACCACCAGGACGGTTAAAGGTATATGCACATGCCTACGACTTATTATCCATTCTCGAATACTGGCTATTAATCTAATCATGTTCATATTCCCAACTGCGCTATGGTAGCCTAATGTCACTTCAAAGAACTCCACATATTCAGAAATCCAAGGTTTTCATACTAGGTATTCTGTACAGTATTCATATTCTTAGACAATTCCCATCATTATCGGTGGTAATCAAAATAAATTTACCATCTTCCTAGTCAGTCAATATGATACACTACTTTTATCAAAAAACTGTGTGTAAGAATATGACAAATTGAAAAGCGTTTTCAGGTTTTGGGCCATACAATCAAACTTTATGGCCTATAGTCTATTCGCTGTAAGTAGGCGAGAAATCATGACCTCTATCCTCTGTAACTCAAAAAGGGCTAGAGCAAATTGGCTGTAAATTTCCACATCTATTCATTGACTGACCCTTCCCAAATGGTAGAGATATTAGCTCGATTACTCTAGTCGTTTGTGAGTTACAGAGGTTAAAGGTCATGATTTCTCGCCTACTTACAGCAAATAGACTATAGTAATGAGCTAGGATCCATCCCCAGCCCTTCCTGCACCCCCCATAAGGGTAGATGGCCCGGTTCTCTGGACCACTTGCTCCCTCATGTTTAGCCCCATTAGTTTTCAGATGTTAAGATGTTTGCCTCATTAGTTTGGCGATTTTAAGACCTTTCGCCACATTTCTTCGTCAATATTTATACCTTTCGTGCTATTTAGGTGTCGATTTTTTCCCTGGCGAACGATAGTGAGCCTGTAATGTTGGAAGAATCGGCCTTTGGCTGGGAAATTTTTCTACTGAAAAATGTACAAATTAATCTAGAAGGGGGATCTAATAGATGTTTTATTAAATTTGATGGAGGTCTAGGGAGGAAACTAGAAAAATAATGAATACAGTACATGCAAAAATCACCCTAAAAGTGAACCATCTCCCCTTAAGCCTCTCCCTACATCCCTCCACCCACACACACCTCCAACCATCTCCCTTCCCTCCTACCTCTCATTTGATTGCATTGTGCCGCCCGGCCCCAGGGTCAGTCTGGGACTAAGTCACAGTGAGTGATAATTTTCAGAGCCACTCTATTGATAAATCCTTGATAAAAATATCTTGAAATACAGAGGGTGCACTGTTGTTGTTGCTGTTCCCCAGGCTGTCTGACCGAACAGCCCCAAGGTCCCGAGCAAGGCCATGGCCATAAACGAGCGCCCCCACAAAACCCTCCCTGCTTACCACTAATAAAGCCTGGGTGACCGAAGCCACTCCAAGGCGGGGAGCTGAGGAGGGTGCGGAAACGCTCGGGAAACCCAAGCCCCACCCACCACTGTAGAGCAAAACTATAGCAATTACCACCGGCTATGATGAGGTTTGTCTAGAAATACAGAATATACAGTAATGTCCGAGCGCTAAATTTACTGTCAAACTCCCTACTCGGTTTTTAAGGGGAGATGGCTCGTTTTTCTAGATACCCTCCTCCCTCATGCTTAGCCCCATTACTTTTCAAATTCTAAGATGTTTGCGCTATTAGTTTGTCGATTTTAAGACTCCGCCCCATTTCCTTATCAATATTAAAACCTTTTGTGCTAGTTAGGCGTCAATATTTTTCCTGATGAACGAAAGTGAGCCCGTAATTTTGAATAAACCGGCCTTTGGCCGGAATTTTATTCTAATGGATGTTTTTCAAAGTTTGATGGGAGGTCTAGGGAGGAAACTAGAAAAATAATTAATAAATGAAAAAATCAACCAAAAAGTGAACCATCCCCCCTTAAATCAAAGTCTGAAAATACTTGTAAGAGTTTATTGCCTGAAAATTTGATACCTAGTTCAAATGTATAACTCTGTGTTTCAGAAGCAGTTGGAAAGAACCAGGAAAAAGTCTTAAAGATAAAGCTAGACGTCCAAACCTGCTATCCAGTTCAGACTCGCCCCTTGGTCTTTCACAGGTTAAAACTCAATTGGGAGTGTTAATCTTTTAATCAGAGGTGTTTTACCGCATAGGAATAATATAGGATGTCATATGGAAGCTAGATGTGGATACATATTTACTGTACTGCATAATCATAAAATTGAGAAGATATAAAACTTAAAAATTCAAACCATATATTTAACTTCTATTGGCTAGTAATCAAATAATATAAATCTGCTATAGCTAAAAAAAAAAAAAAAAATCTTGTAACACATCAGGAAAAATAATGCACGGATCTAGTGTATACAGTACTGTATATATACAGTAATCTTACAATGCTATTACAGTACCAGTTCAACATACTGTATATGACAGTAACAAATTCTATGTAATAACGTTTACAAATACTTCAAGGAAAAAAAAAAAAAAAAACATATCTGGGCGTCGTGTAACACGGGTCAATTCAGACTAACCGCATGGCGCGCTAAAGAAAATCGCATTACAGAAACAATATGTTATCATGTTAAAAGTACAGTACTTACCGTACTGATTCTGGCCCTTTTACCAAAGTCCCCTTTTTGACCAATTTGCCCACCCAAATCAGACAAAATTCACCTCCCTTGGAAACTGCTATACGCAGATGACCTAGTTCTCATCGCAGATACAGTAATGTGCAGGATGCCGAGGCCAAATTGTAGATACCATACGAGTCAGACTGACTCGATCAGTAAGTTCACGTGTGGTGACGGGAGGAAGAGAGGCAGCCATCACACACACACACATACACACTCACTTACAAACACACACACACCATACACAGCATGGACGTTACACAACTCTGTATAACCTCTAACCCCAACACTCGGACAATAAAGTATCAATTGCATGGACGCTACATCACTCCCTACCTACCCCGCACATACACACACATATGCATACACGCACGCACCGTAAATTATTTATCGTGTGGACGCTACGTCACTCCCTTTACCTCTCTCCCCTCCCCCGTAAGAGGAAGAGAATAAGAATAGTGGGAAGAACAAGGAAACAAAACTAAGGCTTTTCTCGGGCCTCTATCACGTTGCACAGCTGTCGCATGCCGGGTACTCGCATAACTACAGAAACATGTTATTCAACCGCGCATTACACGAGACCCAGATCTCTCGCTCTCTCTCTGTGTATATATATATATACATATATGATATCATAGATTGGGGCATCGGATAGTGAGGGAGACCTGTACACACACACACACACACACACACACACACACACACACACACACACACACACACACACACACATATATATATATATATATATATATATATATATATATACTGTACAGTATGTATATATATAAAATCTGAGTTAATAAACGTAAAACACAGAAAATAAATGATGATGGAGATCATAAAAATCTTCACACTAGGTATTGCTTAAACTTATCACTCAAGACGTATACACAACAGTTTAGTCAGTATCTCTATGTGGCTCAGGTAGAACGGTACAACATTCCAATCTGTTTGACACAATATGGTTCTCAGTTCTAATTTCAAGGAAGTAGTTTCAGAACAAACAGAAACTTTGCCTATGATCTGAAGCAGGTATATCTGCATGCTTTCTGTGTTAATAGCCTAAGGGAATTATTAATAAACACAATAATCAACACACAACCAGAGTGAAGGAGAACTAGGTTATTAGTTAGAGAAAACAATTGGTCTTGATTATCCAAGGCATTCCTTATTAATAATCAGATAGACATGACCATACTTTACAATGGGTGATATATAGAAACGTCCAAAATTAACCATCAAGGAATAGAAAGTTAAGACCACCTACATTCTAAATAAATTGAAAGAACTATAGTATTATACCTTTTGTCAGCCCGAAAACAAGTTTTTGTAATCAATTTCAACCATACAGAGTTGATAATGTGATTTGATGTGATTATGTTTATTCTACTCATATGATTATCTCATTTACGAAGGACATTTACTATTCGTAAATGTCATTTGAATGAGTAAAATCATAATGAGAAAAGTGTAAACTCTGGATTGTCGAAATTGGTTGTGGAAAAGTAATTTCGAACGGACAAAAGGAATAGTAGATACCTGACTACAAAATATATAGTACTACAGTATACTGTACTGTAAGTATGGGTTTTGAAGTATGGAAAGCTATGCCAGTTACATGGAGTGGTCACTTCAATTACCAAATGATACTATAATTTTGAAAGCCAAATAAAAGGGTGCCATAGCTAAAGTCATAAATTGCCACCAATTTTGATGCCAGTAGTACCTGTGATAGAGTAGGCTAATTTTATTTATATCCATTATCAAATCTATATATTCTTTCTATCTAAGAACTGAGTAAGAATATTTAAAGTCTTTGCTTAACCCTCGGAATCCGGGAGGCCTCATATGAGGCAAAACAAATATTGGTAGAAATCCGGGAGGCCTCATATGAGGCAAAATGCGCGGCAAAAAATCGCCGCTAAAATCATCATAACACGGCAACCACGCGTTGTAGCAATGTCATCTCAACAGCATTCTACAGATAACAAAAAGTTCTACAATTTGAAAAAAAATTGACTGCTCTAGGTGGTCTCAATCAGTAGCTACTGAATTATGAAGTTTGCCTGTACCAAAAGGGCCCCGGACACAGCGATCGGGATCATATGAGGCCCCCCGGATTTCGTGGGCCGGGGGAGTGCTGGAGGGACCTTGGTGACCCTGGTCTCTGAGTCTTCTCCTGGGTGACCTAAATGTGTGTGAATTTATGTTTTGTCTGTGTGTGTTTTCCCTGTTCTTGCCATATCATGAGTCCCCCCCCCCAAAAAAAAAAAGAGAGAGAGCAAAAAAGAAAAGGAAAAAAAAAAGGAAAAGTAGGGATTGGGCCTGAGTAAATAGATACTGTAGATGGAAGTTACACCAACCAGTAATAGAGCTTATGGAGGTTAAAACCAAAATCTTGAAACTTATTAGATTAAAGATTTAGATCTCAACACTAAATAATGATCAGATAAAACACAGTCCACAGTCTCCTACATAAGTTCTGTTCATCCACATGATCTTATGTACAGTGGATAACCAACATGTGCTTGCATCAACATACGCAAATCGCAATATGCATATTATTTTTTCCTGTGTATAGAGGAGACAAAAGGCAGGTTGCCTGTAACGAATATTCCAATAATACAGTACTGTACATATGTATATATGTATATACAGTATGTATGCAATGGATAAATGCACTGAATTTTGGTGTGAGCATCCTAGGTTCGAATCCCTGGACTGCCACATGTATTTGTTGATTTCGTTAATTGAGTTTAGGAGTAAAGTCGGTTGGTGGAGGTAACATAATAATATATTGTATATACCGGTATATATACAGTACTGTATATATATACTGTATATATATACAGTATATATATACTGTATTTATACTGTATATATATATATTAGAGATGGATCGAATATTCGTTTCGTATTCGTATGTGCGAATATTCGCCATGTTTTTCAATATTCGCATTCGTATTCGCATTTCTATTCATAGGTATTTGCAAACATGCGAATATTTTCTCGAAACCAATAGAAGATGTACAAAAATGTAAAATATTACATTTTACAGCGTACGTTCGCTCGTACGAGGTCGGGGAAAGGCATGCTTCTTTATTAAACCCTGTAAGTACCATAGTATGTGAATGTTTTTTAAACTAATGGAGCTGAAATTGTGTACATCGACTTCCAAACCAATCCGATGATCTCTGAACTTTGAAATAATTGTAATAGTTCCGAAATCTGACCTTGTTCATTATAACGGAATAAATGGTCTTGGTACAATGTTGCCAATGTACCGGCTACCGCTAGATCCAGCGAATCACTTCCATCTAGCGACATCAAGATGTGATGAATTCTAGCGATATTAAAGTTATGTTCCCTATTTTAAGGAATTTAGAGATTTTTCGATTGTTAAAGATTATTCTAGATACTTCAACATATGTTTTCTAGTGACATACAAATTTGTAGTGTCTGGTGACTATCTAGCGATTTGTCAATGCTATTCTAGCATACATTTGTGCTTTAGTTTAACATGCATTGTTTAATATATTTGCCCTATTTCTCCAGAAGACTTCCTACATGATATAGTGTATTGTTCTAGTGATAATTAAATATTATACAGGGCTATTTTAAGTTGGCTGATGATTATGAAACAGTAATATGCTGGACGATGAGAATACACTATGTAAACATGTCTCGGATATCACTGAAAATTTTTGGCATTTTCTGTCAAAAGCCCATTGGCTAATCAGTGGTGGTAACGAAACACGCAGCTTTACACATTCACATCGTCATTGGCTTCCGGTAATTAACCCGTACAGCCCCAGCGACGCGTCTGACGCGTCGGCGATGTATGTAACGCACAGCCCCAGCGACGCGTCTGACGAGTCACCCTAATTGCTCCGACCGTAACCTCAGGTGTAGCCACTCGAAAGGGCTCAGATTTGTATGGGAACTGTGTACGTATCCCACGCAACCGGGCCGATGGTTGAAAACTCTCAAAGTCCACGTGCGTGCGCGTGAGCACGCAATAACCTGGTTTTTTGGGGTAATTGCCTTAAATTTTTTACTCTTGTAAAATACATTTTCGGGGGCTCTGTAGGATCATTCTTTAAGCTTTTTGAGCAGTTTTTCGTGGTTTTTCCTTCATTCCTAACCCATTCGCTATTGTTTCTGGAATAAAACCATTTTTTGAAAACCGCCCGGGTTCTGGTGAACAAACATTACAAAACTAGCCGGGGCTCCACGGGTTAATTTCATAGTAATTTAGTTAACGTTTGTTGGTGATATAAAAAGAATTACCAGTTCTTGAAGGATGACAATTTCATCCTTCAAGAAAGATTGAAATATTCGCTATTCGTATTCGCGAATTTTACCAAAAAAAAAACGTATTCGTATTCGTAAATAGTGAAAATTGATATTCGTTCCATCTCTAATATATATATTATATATATATATATATATATATATATATATATATATATATATATATATATACACAGTACAGTATATATACTGTATAAACAGTATAGACACAAAAATTAGTTTGATTGAATTAAGAGTGTAGTTTGTTAAGCAGTCAATAACTCATCTGATTAACCCTCCTGGCCCGGGCAGGCTCTCAAAATTACAGTGTGGGCTACCCGGGCGATCTGGCCGAAAAACGTCTAGGCCTAGGCTACCGTATTTTTGTTTAGTTTAACTGCTAGAAATTTCCCACGCATCTATAAATGTAGTGCGGTTTCCAATCTGTAGACTGGCGTTGAGTAGAGCTCTCTATGTCAACTGGTTCAGTTGTGATGACGATTTCAGTGGAGAGCACTTGCAGGCGATGTTAGCAATATGACGATCTTTTCACTACTGAAACAACGACATACAGACATACAATAACAAACGAGTCTTCTCTTTCTTGTTTTCGGAGGTGCGGTGACGTAACAATCGGCTTTGTTTACATGCGTTGGACGCATGGCGTTCAGACCAAGCTGAATAGGCTTTCAAGCTTACAGATTTTAAAATGACACCCGGGCACCTGCCCTTAATTCGTAGTGTCATTTTAAAATGACAACCGGGCCAGGAGGGTTAATTAGTTGATTTATAACATGCTACACTAAACTCTGAATTTATTTACACTAATTTTACTTTCATAAATATAATCATATGGAAGAACAGAACTTATGTAGGAGACTGTACATTCTTATTAGAGTTTATGTTGCAATAACCCCAAATTGTTTGCTATAGCTATACAGCTGGGCCATAAAGTAATTAAAAGAAGGCTATCTTCAAGTTACTGATGAATCATTGGAAGTAATTTGTTGGAAGGTTGAATTAATAAGAGTGGGCGGGTGCCCAACCCCGAAAGGAGTTGAAATAGGGGAGCTATCCCCCCGCCAAAGGCGGCTTTCTAGGGCCTTTCCTAGCTGATGCTGAGAGGATTGGGTTCTAGTCATGTGGTGATGGGCTGGTCTATCCGATTGAGAACTGAGCGATCTCTGCCATACCCATAGCTTACTCTGACTGTTCCTTTTACTTATATATCTTCTAGATCTCAAGTGGCGGCGTCTTTTCCGTGGATTGACCTCCCTACTGCCAACCTAGAAGTTGGCAGATTGGGAGCCAAAGTGTCACATTTTTCCCTTACCCCTCAACTTTCCCTTCATAATTGCTGAGGGGCACAGGGCCTTGGGTGGGGCTTTGGTTTCCCGGACGTTTCCGCACCCTCCTCAGCTCCCTGCCTTGGAGTGGCTTCGGTCACCCGGGCTTTGTTAATGGTAAGCAGGGAGGATTTTGTGGGGGCGCTCGTTTATGGCCTTGGCCTTGCTCGAGACCTTGGGGCTGTTCGGCCAGACAGCCTGGGGAACAACAACAACAACAACAACTACTTGGTCCTGATGTGGCGGCGTCTACGCCGTGGGGCCACCTCCCGAGGCTGCCGACCCTCCACAGCCGAAGACAAAATCAACGACCAGTGGAGGAAAACCGGATGCCGGCCGCGGGGAGCAGTTTCGGGAGCCAAACCGTCACAACCATCCCCTGCCCCCTCCCTGGGGGCACGGGTCCTTGGAGCGGCTTCGGTCGCGCCGGGAATTTCCACACCTCTCACACCACACACACACATCACACAGTTTTTCCTACACCGAGAAATGACTCTCCGGCTGTCATTTCTCGAAGACTTCTTCTAGCCGGAGACATTGAGAGCAACCCAGGACCCACGTTCACATACATATGTCCAACTTGCTCAAAACCCATCACTTCGAGACGCCATACTAAGGGTTCAGTTCTCTGCAATTCATGCGGGAACTGGACCCACTTCACCTGCACAACACTTGCCTCCAAGAAACACTACACAAACACCTGGACCTGTTCCTCATGCCCCTCCCTCTCCCAGTCAAATCCCTCACCTAAAACCCGTCCACCTCTCCTCCCCAACCCACCTAACCTTCCCATATCATCCACTCCCCCCCCTAAAACCCGTCCACCTCTCCTCCCTAACCCACCTAACCTTCCCATACCATCCACATCCTCAACTCAACACACCACACCCCATCCTAATCCATTCCAACCCCCATCTCCTGCTCCCCAATCCCCACCCCCACCTCACCCATCCCAACCCCCAGCCCCTCCCTCACCCCCACCCCCCCCCATCACCCCACCCCCACCCCACCCCATCCTCGTGCAGCAGCACCCAACATACATCGTGCACATAACATTAACATTCTTCAACTGAACATAGATGGCATCAACACAAAGAAACACCTCGGCGGGTGCCCAACCCCGAAAAGGGTTGAAATAGGGGAGCTATCCCCCCGCCAAAGGCGGCTTTCTAGGGCCTTTCCTAGCTGATGCTGAGAGGATTGGGTTCTAGTCATGTGGTGATGGGCTGGTCTATCAGAGTGAGAGCTGAGCAATCTCTGCCATACCCATAGCTTACTCTGACTGTTCCTTTTACTTATATATTTTCTAGATCTCAAGTGACGGCGTCTCTAACGTGGATTGACCTCCCAATCTACCAAGATTGGAAGCCAAAGCGTCACATTTTTCCTTTGCCCCTCAACTTTCTCTTCATAATTGCTGAGGGACACAGGGCCCTGGGTGGGGCTTTGGTTTCCCGGGCGTTTCCGCGCCCTCCTCAGCTCCCCACCATGGAGTGGCTTCGGTCACCCAGGCTTTATTGTGGTTGGCGGGGAGGGTTCTGTGGGGGCACTCGGTTATGGCCTTGGCCTTGCTCGGGGCCTTGGGGCTGTTCGGCCAGGCAGCTTGGGGAACAACAACAACAACAACAACACAAAGAAACACGAACTCTCACACTTCATCAAACAACACAACATACACATTGCCATCTTACAAGAAACAAAACTCCGCACAACACAAAAAACACCCACATTTCATAATTTCACCACCATCAGACAAGACCGGGCTGTCGGCGGGGGCGGTGGACTCATCACCCAGGTACACAAAGAAATATCATACATAGTAACCAGTGTACAAACCAAATCACTCCTCCCCCCCAATGATAACACAACAGAAATACAGTCAATTAAAATACGCACTGGCAACAACTCCAACATAACCATCATAAACACATACATCCCTCCCCAAACATCCCCTACAGTACCAAATGAATACAGACCACACTTACAACACATCACAAACACCCCACACATCATCCTGGGTGGTGACTTCAACGCCAAGACGTCGGCCTGGTTTGTCGACAACCCCGACACAGACAGAGGGCTGGTACTACAAAACCAAACCGATAACCTCATCATCCTTAACGACATCCATCAACATACCCATATTCCTCACCAAGCCCTCTATAACCCATCATCTCCAGACATCACCTTTTGCTCCCCAGAACTCGCCCCCACAACATCCTGGAGGGTGGTCAGAACCTTAGGCTCTGACCACCTCCCGATCATTATCACCACCAAAACCAGACTCACCCCAGCTAGCCACAAACACACATACACCAATTATAAAAGAGCTAACTGGGAAGCATTCACAAATGAGACAGAACAACACTTCACAACTCTAAACAGTACACCCATCACTAACATCAACAATGCTGTACACATACTCAATAAAACTATCCAAAACGCTGACAAGAAACACATTCCAAGAGGTAACAGAAAAAGACACAACCCCAACTTCACACCAGAAATTCAAAACCTCATCAGACAACGCGACATACTGAAACACTCCCCAGCACCCCACACACAAGACATCACACAACAAATTCAAGCACTCAACACCCAAACTAACAACAAAATACAAGAACAACAAAAACTAAATTGGAATAACTTCCTACAAACACTTGATCACAAAACAAACCCCAAAAAACTATACAAAACACTAAACAGCATCACACTTTCCAACAGCAACACAACATAATCACATGCTGCAATCACAACAACAGACTCTACTCCTTCATGTAAACAACAAGCAAACACTCTCATCAATCACTTTTCACATGTTAGCCACCTAAAACCTCACAAAGACGACCGACGTGTCATCCGACGTAAGAGACAATTCCCCACAGACCCTGACTATACACCCTTCACCAATCACCAGACAAAGCATATCATCAACAATCTCAAGCACTCACCCGCCTGTGGCCTAGACAACATAAGCAACATACACCTCAGACACCTGGGACCACAAGGCATACAAGCACTCACTAACATATCAAACTACAGCTATTCACACAACACAATACCAGACATTTGGAAGCATGGTATCATCATCACATTCCCCAAACCCAACAAAGACCCCACGCTACCCTCCTCGCACCGCCCCATCACACTCCTTTGCTCCCCCTCCAAAGTCATGGAACGCCTAGTATTACAACTAATTACACCTGACCTACCCCTAGCTCCAACACAACATGGCTTTAGGCCACTGCACTCCACAAACACTCTTCTCACAGACCTTACACAAAGAGCTTTCGACGGCATCAATTCAGCTAGACCACCACACAGATCACTATTAGCCACACTCGACATTAGTAAAGCCTTCGATGCCATCCCCCGCCACAACCTAACAAACAAAATCTACAACACAAACATGCACAACAACACAAAACGGTGGCTGGCCAACTTCCTAGCAGGCAGATGTGCACACGTATCTTTTGCCGGTCAGTCATCTAAAATCAGAAACTTTCCAAACGGAGTCCCACAAGGATCCGTCCTATCGCCCGCACTCTTCAATCTGTACATGCACGATATAACTACACCCAATACGCCCCAAATAAACTTAGCCTCCTATGCAGATGACATAACACTCACATGCACACACCATGACCCAAAAAGAGCAACAGATCTCCTTCAACCCTATCTCAACACACTACATGGCTGGTGCACTACAAACAGACTTAATCTAGCCCCAGCCAAATCCACCGCAACCCTGCTCACAAGTTGGACAGGAGAACACGAATACATCCCTCAACTCACCATAAACAACACACCCCTAACACATACACACACACCCAAAATCCTAGGAGTAACATATGATACTCATATGACATTCAAACAGCACACCACAAACATTAAAAAGAAACTGACACCCAGACTTACCGCCCTCAGGTCACTTGCTCACACAAAATTTGGACACAACAAAGAACCTACCACCACAGTATATAAACAATACATAAGATCAGTGATGGAATACGCAAGCCCAGCCTGGGCTTCTAACCTAGCTGAAACACATCATAAGACCTTACAGACTATTCAAAACAAAGCCCTGAAGATCATTACAGGCTGCACAGCTACTGCATCCACAGATCACCTACATCAAGAAACCAAAATCCTCAAAGTCAAAGACCATCTGGACATGAGAGGCACTTAATTCCTGGCAGCAGCCTCCACGAACCAAGACCACCCACTAAACTACATGGCAACACACCCACAGACACCAAGAAATATCAAAACAACACCCAGCACACGGTATCACACACAATTATTGTCCTCTCTCCCTCCCTGCCCACCCCGAACCAACTTCCAGAAGCACATCCATACTCATATCTCTCACCGATCCATCCACTCACTCACAGACAACACGCAGCTGCATGCACGACCTCCCGAAATCCATCCTTCCGAATCCTCCCTTCCTCGCGAGGACAGAGTCCACCTGGCCAGGCTGAGATGCGGACACCATCCAGCTCTCCTGAGCTATCAGAAGAGACTGGATGACTCCGTTGTCGACGCCTGCCCGGGATGTAACACAGCACCCCATACCATTAAACACATCATAGAAGACTGCATTTCACACAACCACTTACGCCAACAACACAATCTACACTCAATGAGAGCTCTGTGGGAAAGCCCGATCGTGGCCATGGCCTTTCTCAGGGACTTGGGGCTGTTCGGCCAGGCAGCTTAGGGAACAACAACAACAACAACAACAACTACCAGTATTATTTTGAAAAAGTAAATTTCAGATAATGATAGGTACAAGTGCTTCATAATCCCCAAGCCACAGATATAATAACCAATGTGTTCCTCTTTAACTGTGTGAAATTCCATTTATGGAAAATACTCTCCAGTGTATATGTGGAAATATACAGGGTGTCCATAAGTCTTTAACTGATTAATATAATTTATTACTTTAAAAGGATAGTAGATAGGAACATAAAAATTTGGCATTATGCTGATCAATTACTAAAAAAAAAATAGTTTTCTTACAGATGCCACCGTGATCAATCGGTCCGCAAGTCGAGTCCATCGTAACGGAAATGCTGACTTTGCAGGAGACAGTACTCCTCTTGATTTTTTCTTATGGAGGTATGCTAAGGATAAAGTGTACTGTACACCAGTACCTGATGTTTAGACCTTGAAGGCAAGGATAACGGCAGCTCTAGCGTCGGTGACTAAGGATATGTTGGAGAATACCTGGCGTGAGATAGAGTATCGCTTAGACATACTCCGGGCAACAAACGGAGCAGATTTTGAAGTTCTTGAGTGATTAGCCTGGGTTTTTGGCTTACCAGTAAATAATCGGTGATATCACACAGCCCTATTTAATTTCAATCTGAAATCTAGATATTATAACATTCATTTACCATACCACTGATTCTTATACATACTTCATCAACATAATTATTTACAGCCTTCAGCCATTAATGCTGTATTTCATACACAAATGCCCCAATCCCTTTCTCTTTACTAAATATATTCTACCACCTCCAAAACAACCCAGTTTATAACTCGCCTTCTTCTGTTATTTTAACTTTTGTCAATCACTTATCATCATGGTGTTAGCCTTGTTTACCTTATGGCAGCAGTCCATGTGTCACCGACAAGTGCTGCATTATCATTCTGTTCTAATTACCTAAAATGCTGTTGCTAGACTTTATCATACATTTAAAATACTATCCCCCCCACCCCACCCCCCATATCCATATCCATGATATTTTTCCCCTAATGTCTTTGTTCATCCTTGTCGCAGTACTATGACACAAGATTACATTGAATATCTAGGTTGTTACAACTTTCCTCAAATCCTTTGGAACCACTCCACCTATCCAGGGTTCTTGGACATTTTCCACAGCCACTACATTGATAGATCAGGCAAGGGAAGTGGTGATAAACAGGAATGAATGGAGAATGCTTGTGAATAGATGAGTGAACATGTGGTCATTTGGGGGAAGGGGTCAGGCGTAAGTTGGACTAGATAATAGTCCATCAGGCAGCTGGCCCAGGGAGACGGTTTATATGAAGGGTGCGCCTGGAAGTGTGGTGGGCGAGCTTCGCTGCATGTCTGCCTGCTGAGATCGGAACCTCTCCGGGTGGTCAGGGGCCGGGGGAGCGCTGGAGGGACCTTGGTGACCCTGGTCTCTGGGTCTTCTGAATAACCTAGCTGTATGTGAATTTGTATTTTGTTTTTGTGTGTTCATTGTTTCTGTTGTGTTGTCCCTATTCGGTCTCTGTCTTAACCCTCCAGCCCCGGCTATGTATTATATATATATTCCTCGAAACCCGGGTGTTTTGGCCGAAAAACGTCTAGGCTAGGCTACCGTATATTCGTTAATCAGACTGCTTCCCGCATTCCCGCGCATCCCCAAGCGTAGCTGTGTTATTTACCTGTAGAATGGCATTAAGTAGAGCTCTCTAAGTCAACTGGTTGAGCTGTGATGATGATTTCATTGGAGATAACTTTATGGCCAAAACAGCCACTTTACACCACTTTTCGATACTTAACAACAACATACAGGCACACACGAACAAGCGACGCTCTCCTTCTTGTGGCCGGAGATGCGGGGCGTCGGTCCAGCCGGCTGTTGTTTACATGCGTCGGACCGACGCCTCACACACGAAGCTCACAGGCTTTCAACCACTGGGCGTTCAAGAGGCCTTCCGGGAACCTGTTATATGCTTTTTTATGGGCGTTCAAGAGGCCTTCCGTGGTGAGAGGGTTAACCCCCCCCCCAAAAAAAAAAAGGAAAAGTTGTTCTCTCACCACCATTCAATATATATTTGAATAGTATTTTGTCTACACTGGCAGGTGCTACCCCCCCCCCTCAATTTCTTTATCACAGCAGTCTCCACTATCACAGTTTTATTCCCATCTTCTGAAATTTTACTCTCTCTCCCGTGGGATATGTGTAATCCCTCTCACATTAACAATTCCCCCCATTGTTCATCAACTTCTCAAATAATTCTATCTATCTACTTCTTATTTGTTGTTCATATTTTCCCTTACCACACCACACTCGTAAATCACTGCAACTCCAGGCTCTTAGCGTGCTCACTCTGACCTTTTAAAATAAAAATGCTGTATTGACCACCATTTTCTTTGGACGCCATTTTGGTGTCGTAATTATCAAACAACGGGATGATATTTTTGTTTTGATCATGTACAATTTAGATCTAAAGACCAAACTATGTATCCTATAACACTACTAACAAAGTGTGTTTGTGTATGCGTATGGACATATTTCAAAGCAAAGGGAGGCTAATAACAACAGGGAAGGTGTGCTGGGGTGGTCTTGCTACTGGACTGGTACAGCAATCCTAAAGTCCTGGGTTCAAATCCTGATGTGTCAATGGGAAGATATTATTGAAATGGAATTTGTGTTGCATAGCACTTTGTTTCAGTGCATCACCACAAAACCCATTGACATACCATAAAAATACCCTCATTGTTTCCAGTAAATTAGCATTGTATGAATATTCCCATATTCAAAATATGCTTTAGGGGCAGTGCCTAGTGAGCAAACAGATCAATTTGAGATCAACAGATCAGTTTAACCCTTCCTGCCCGGGCAGCTTTTCTAAATGACAGCACTGAGAGCCCAGGGGATATGGCTGAAAAACGTCGTAATAGGCTAGCCCTATCTTTGTTATTGTAACTGTTAGAGAATTGGCACACATCTCAAAACGTAGCCCTGTTTCATACCTGTAAACTGGCATTGAGTAGAGCTCTCTAGGTCAACTGGTTCAGTTGTGATGACGATTTCCGTGGTGAGAGATTCGATGCGATGTTAGCAATATCAGACAATAACAAAGACTTGTTCTTGTTCTCCGAAACAATAACAACTAAAGTCTGACTTCTCCTCCTTGGTTTGCAAGGTGCGCGTTTCTCCGACCGGCTTGTTTACATACAGTTCGACGCACGGCTTTCAAACCACGCTTAATAGGCTTTCAAGCTTACGGATTTTAAAATGACACCCGGGCTCCTGCTTATCTGCCGCGGTGTCATTTTAAAATGACAACCGGGCAGGAGGGGTTAAGAGATAGAGGTGTTTAAGATTGCAAGATGAGACCGCAAGATAATGGCGATGCAGCTTTGAGAAGTCAGAGTTAATAATAACACTAATAATTGGTTTACTTCCAGTCGGCACCCAATTAGGTTAAAAATACAGACTTCCTTAACCCCCAGAAGGGGTAGGATGTGGGCAGGGAACCAGGTGGAACCCAAAGGTAGTGCATCCACACCTAACATCCACAGCCCAGAAAGTTTATGACAGAAACCTCAATGGAAAGTAGTTGGGATCGAACCAACGCTACCAGAGCCAAGCGACTACAATACAATGACACAGTGCGCTCGGCCACTAAGACCGGGCCACTGCAACAGGCCACGAGGAGACAACCAGGCGCCGTAGGACCACGAACGAGCCGGTTGAAACATTCAAACCGTCTCGATGTCTCACATGCCATCTGGAATAAGACCTCTTGACTTCATAGTGTTGAGCGGTTTAATCTACAAGCTGTAAGCCTATATCGGGAGGTAAAAGTTTAAAGACCGCTTATCAACAGTGTGGTTTTAGTCCTACGTTCTAAATGGTGGCATTCCAGGTGCCTATTATGGAATGCCTCTGGCATCATCAGCCAGCCCTATGGGAGTTCTTTTAGGGAGCTCAGTGGTCTGGTTAAACTAATCTAAGGAAAAATATAAAAAATCTGGCATCATCCTCATCATCTCTGATGCCTTGTTTCCCTCTGGGAAACCCCTGCAAAAGGATGGCCATGGCAGAAATGCCTCCAGGCTACTTTGTCAGGACATGCTTCCTTTGCCCGTGCCACAATGCCCCTTCCACTACGTCGAAGTTTTTACTCAATATAATTTTTCACTCTCTTTCCCCATACCAAAGGTGGTGTTCCACTACTAGCTGCTCCACTCACCTGACTCCCATATATTTTTCTTGGCATTCTGTCTTCATCCATTCTCTGAACATGACCATACCACCTGGCATCAGGTTCTTCATTTTGAGATTGGACCAAAGTACCTGATTCCAAGTCTTTCTAGGTCTACTTCTATGCGCAGCTCCCCCCACAGTCACAGACCGCCATGTCTTCACCTAATTCTGATAGTCCATTTTCCCTGCGTGCCAAATCTACTTATACGTACCACTTCACTGATACTCCTAATGCCCAGAATTTATTCACACACTCCAGAGTTGCAGTCAAAATTATACTATCAGGCGAGTCATTCAACTTACAAACTGAACATTCAAAATCTAA
This sequence comes from Paralithodes platypus, assembly GCA_032716605.1. Lineage (NCBI taxonomy): Eukaryota > Metazoa > Arthropoda > Malacostraca > Decapoda > Lithodidae > Paralithodes > Paralithodes platypus. Next base: position 48,378,848 of record CM064496.1, on the reverse strand, counting down.
GATTCTTGTGAAAGATTCACTTATCCCACTACACCTCTTGTTCACCCAGGCACTACAGACGCAACATAAATAAACTTGCTTCCCACCCCCTTCCCATCAATTGCACATGGAAAGTTGCCATTTTTTTCCATAGTTCTGTGTCCTACTCAACTGATCATGACCTTTGTTTTATCTATATTAACTCTTAATCCCTTGTTTGCCATACCCTCCCTTTAACTATTGAACTTGATATATTATTTGTTCAATTCTGAATGTTTTTACATAGCTATTACTCTCTTCTTCACTTCACAACCATGACTCTTTTCAATTCCTTATTTCACCATGCTCCTCCTTTTTTTTGCCTGTTAATATTTTAGCAACAATTACATACAAACCTTACATTCTTCACCAGGCACTTTGTGTATGCATTCCACATACTGTACCTTCTAGCCCCATTTATAACTTATTTTCACTAACATACATATCTCCCTCAACTAAAGGTCTTCAGGTATTTCTTTGTTGTTCAAATTGTCTGTTTTAATGATCATACTAAATCACATTTTACAGTAAGGTTAAACCTATTCTAAATTTCATAAAATTATCAGTAATGTACTTGAAATTCTAATGCCCATTTATATGTTATCTGTAAATTCAAATACTATTCTCAATTACATTATCATTATTACATAGTACTGGTTGAATATTGAGGTGACCACTTATAATTAAAGCAACATAGTATTCAGCTGTGGAACACCCTGAAGGATAATCATGACAATATATGAGACACACCAGTTAGCTTTAGGTATGGATCATAAACTCAAGACAATATTATACAGGGTATTTATATGTATATACACATACCAGAAGTTCATCCAAACTTCCTCTGGCATTCTACAATCATTCATCTATGCATGCAGGTCAGACTGACTGTAGATAGCCACTGGAAGTTTCAATACAGCTTCAGGTGTACAGTATATATATATATCCTATTGAATGGAGTATGCATTATGTTATTAGGTGAGCCCTGATTGAAGCAACAACTACCTGTCTGCTTTGCTCTTCTTAGCGCCATCACCATCACTGTCCCCAGAATCACTAAAGGGGGAGTCAGAGGAGGGAGAGTGGGAAGGAGAGGAACCAGAAGAGGAAGAGGAGGAAGGAGGTAACACTTTGTGCTCTGTCTTCTTCTTGGACACCTTCACATCTGTTTCCCTTTTGATGAGTTTGGTTGTAGTCACCAGTCCTTTGCCTGGCTTGCTGACACCAACGTTGTGGCTGAGTAGCATCATCACCGTCAACATTATTACATTTAACCACACTTAAAGGTGAATTACACAAAGATGATAAAAAAGTGAGATAAGTTATCTAGCAGAACGTTAAATGCTCTAGTATTACACCATTATCGGGAATATCCTTAAATTTGCCCCTAACATATAAAATAAATAGGGTAAAGTTAAAGGTAAATTTCTGTTGCCTGACAATATCGGGATTTATGACGTCATCACAATACTGGAAGGCGGGAAATTTGCAAGACAGTCAACTATCAGACGCCGCCAGATATTAAACTTTTTAATATTTATTTTCTTTACTGACGTAAATTTACTTTATTATACACAAATCTGAACATCCTTAATATGTTTTGATGCATACAAAATATACATCTTACAAGGTATGCAGCTAATGTAATTCACCTTTAACCCATCAGAAACCAAAAAATCAAAAAAAACAAAAAGACCCGGCTATGTATTCCATAGCGAAACCCGGGGGTTTTGGCCGAAAAACATCTACGCCTAGGCTACCGTATCTTTGTTATTCTGACTGCTTCCGCATTCCCGCGCATCCCCAAGCGTAGATGTGTTTCGTACCTGTAGAATGGCGTTGAGTAGAGCTCTCTAAGTCAACTGGTTCAGTTGTGATGACAATTTCCGTGGAGATAACTTTGTGGCAAAATCAGCCACTTTACACTACTTTTCACTACTTAACAA